>CM031374.1:80191539-80791539 GCA_018208015.1 Medicago ruthenica
ATATATTATATCATGTATGCATTGAATTCAAACCAATGTTGAAAATATCCTATGTATGGAACTAACTCACATATTTATACAACGTGCGAACTTGAAAGAACATCGAAGTTAAAATATCACAAAAAGAAAAGTCTTCTCTCTTTTTTCACCTTCTATTATAAGTACACCTCACATGCAGTTTAAGTTTAAAAAATTAATTATACTAAATTAGTTGGAATTTTCAAATATGTTTCTGATCTAGACAAAGTTGTAATTTAGTCCGAACTTATAAGTAATTTGTAATTAAGTCCTGTGAAAAGTTTAGAGATCAAACTACAAATAATCTATTATTTCTTTTATAAAAAAAAATCTATCAAAATGATTTTGAGTGTAAAAAAATCTTCTTATTTTAAACCATTTTTAATTCTTTTAGATTATCTTTATTTGAAAGACTATAACAAACGGATAAAAAATATCTGTCTGTTTTGTTATTTTTTTTTGCTTAGTTGTTCAGTTTCTACTCGATAAAAAAAAAGACTATAAGAAATGGGTAAAATTTAAAAACTTATTACTTTTAAGAATAGTGATAATTTCTAAGTGATTTTCTCCTTTAAACAAAAGAAAATAAAAGTGATTTTTCTCCGTGACAAACAAACCTTTACTCCATGTGCCACTGAAATATATGGTTTAAACTTTAAAGAGAAAAAAAAAACGAAATAGAAAAACAATTAAGTAGTAGCTGCATTTTTCCAATATGATTCTCTCATTCTCAATTCGCCTACATATATTCTTAGAGAAATACTTACTTAATTACAAACACAAATAAAAAATGTTTAAGTACACAAACATAAAGGAAAAAAATTAAAAGAAAAAATAATTAAACTTTATGACTAAATTCTTTATCATTTATTTTTCAATATTTATGTGAATGTTTCCAAATATTTTTTATTTGCATTTGTATCCAATTAAGACTTGATTTATTTCCATCTAGGCATCTCCTCTATGATACTACTTTTTCGTTATTATTTGTATCCAAGTTAATATATAGTAGGCCACTGGGTCCATGTGATAAAGTGCTTGCTACTATGAATAGATTGATGACATTGCAGCTTGATATTAATATGTGTCGATTTATCTGGGGTGTTGTTGTCTTCAAACCCAAAGGAAGAAAAAACGAAAAACTGATTTTATATTTATCGCAGAAATCAAAAATATTTTTTTAATAATCTTAACAAATAGTCCAAAAATAACTAAAAACTGATTTTATTTTTTAAAAAATATAATAAAACAGAATTACCGAAATAAAAGAATAAAAACAACAAATATCCCTAAAAATATTCCGGATTATTCGATATTTAGTTAGGCCAATTATTATCCAATATATAAAAGAGAATCTTCGCATGTTAATCTTTTTAATTAAATTTTTCAGTAACGGTCTTCCCGTGATGACCGATAAACAAGAGAAAAAGATAAAGATGATCAATACTTTTACTAAACCGACTATTAAAATTTTAAAAAAAAAATGGTATAGAAAAATTGAACCTTTTGTTCACAAAAGAGAGAACCATAGGTTTTGTTTTGTTGTATAGAGTTTTAAACAGAAACGTATGTACATAGAAATTAAATTAAAACACATATAAAAAAGAATATTGAATTCAATGGATACTCATTCATATCATATGAGAGAAATTTACCTGAAGCCAAACTTTGGTATCAACAGCTTTGAAATCATCTCTGATGTACAAAAGTGCCCCAGATATCACCCCTGCATGTTACAAAACAACCAAAAAACGAGTAAAATTAATTATCATAAATAAAAAATAGTAATATAATTAATGAGAAATTAATTAATAGTAATATAATTAATGAGAGATTAATTAATAGTAGTATAATAATTAATAATAGTAATAATGAGTATCTTGTGTCCATGTCAAGGACACAAAAGCAAAACATGTTACATAGACAACATGAGAGATTGAAAACATAGAAAAAGGTTGTTGTGTAATTACCAGTGTCATAGCCAAAGAGAAGGCCACCAATACCAGCAGAGAAAGCAAGTCGAAGGACATATGGATTTTTCCATGAAAGGGAAAGACATTCTCTAAAAGCAGAGATATCAGGCTTAGGCATTCCACCTTCCATTGTGAAAGAGGTGGTGGTAGTGAATTGGTTCTTTGGAAATTGAGAAACAAACCACCGTTTGAAAGAGAGAGTATATAGAGAGAGCTTAATGCAAGATATTTATATATAATGAGAGAGCGATGAATGTTTGAGAAAACAAAGTGAAACTGACTTGTCACTTGTGTGTGATACTAATGTTGAGAGATTGGGGTTATATTTATAGTAGAAGCCAAGGATTCATCCATAATAACAAAATTTGTTTCATTATAACCGTTTTTTACGGAAATCAAATATTATTTTTTTGTTACAGTATTGTTTTCTAATTTTATCATCCGCATTCTTTTATTGTACTTCATAGTAAGTAATAAGTATACATATTTTATTGTATTTTTTTTTTGAGCACATATTTTATTGTATTGTAAAATATAAATTTTGATTAAATTTATTTAATGTGTTTTTAAATTTAAATTTTAAAAATATATATATAATTTTAAGGGAAAATTTATAACAAAAAAAGATATCCCTAAAAAAACAAAAACAAAAAAGATAGTTAGTTTTTGAAATTTCCTATAATTTTAGCTTAAATTTAGATTTAAGTTTCAATTTAATTTTTTCTTTTTATAAAATTTTAAATTGAAATTTGAAGAATTGAGTTGGTAAAGGTATTTTTGTCCAAAAAAAGGTCTGCCCAAAAAGTAGATAAGGATAATTAAATTTTGAGTTGCCTTTGTATAATGAAATAAATATTTATTTTAATAGTATTTGTTTGATTATCATGTTATATGTGAAACTTCCATCGTTTATTACTCACGAGTGTCCTCAAAAAACCTAGGAGGCATGTTCTCCCCTTTCAACTTTTATTTCAATAGTATGATATCAATGTTATAACAAATTTTATATAAAAAATTATCTCTTTTCATTAAAAAAATCCAAATTTTATTTCAATATTCATGTTGTATGTTTTTCAATTTGAAAAAGAATTTTTTCAACAAAGATAAATTTGTAGGTAAAAAATGTCTAACTCAAATTGATAGTTTTTTTTTTTAAGAACTCAAATTGATAGTTGTTCGGGGTAAATTTACCCAAAAAAATGTTTGTCTAAAATTAATTATCCTTATCATTTTTTTACGACTAAAATTAATTTTCAGTTTATTGGATTGAGTGTGTATTTCAGTTGCCTTGCGCTCCCTTTGATATCAGAAAAATAAAGGCACCAAAACTGAGTAGCTAATTTGATTTTCTTTCATATGTGCTTTATTTTATTTAATGATTTTTTTTGATAAAATTTAATTTTAATAATAAGAAAATCTGAAATACCCCTCTTGTCACATTTATAAGCAATTATTCCATTTTCAGATTTATTAAATAACTGATGTATCTGAGCTATATTATAGTCCAGATATATCAATTATTCAATGATTTTTTTAAAGAATTATTCAATAAAATTATAAAAACAATATTTGCTAATAAATGTGACTGGAAAGAGTACTTGGATTTCATAATTTTAGTCTTCTTATATTGCCAAAAATAAATAAAAAATAGTACAAATTTAATTCATCCATCAAATGCTGATATGGCATTAAGACTAATGTAAAAGGATAAACACGCTACAATCAAGCCTACTAAAATGGTATCAACAATATTCATATACAACTTTATCCGTATGTATTTATCTTCTCTAAAAACAATTGTATCTATTCTTTTTTTAGGGAAATAATAATATCTATTCTTAAAAATACATTTTTGAACAAATCGTTATAATTGGTCTTAGCTTATTTTTATTTTATCCGCTTCAGTTTTCATGACCGGAATGGGACGGGTATGCTTAAAAGCGTCATTTGCTTGATGTTGTTTGTTTGTGATATGTGAATCTGTTTCTCTGTTGACACTCATATCATTCGTCACTTTAGGATTTAAAGGTTCATCGACAATCTTTTTTTGCTATCTGATTTTGCACATGTACACAATTTCGATGGATAGTTTCTTCAAAACAAAAAAAAAAACAGTTTCGATGGATAGTGGTTGTGTTGTGTGTGCATTTGTCCGTTTCTTTTACACCGGTTATGTTGTAGTTGTACTATATCTAATATCCGTTTAGGTTGATTGCTACAATTTGTTGTGGTTTGACTGGGTCGGGTATATGTCCCTCAATATTTTGTATTCTCTTTAAATTTCGTTTTAATATAATTCGGGTGTTGGAGGGATTTTCTCATCTGCTCTTCCATTTGCTTAAAAAGAAATTTCATTTTTTTATCTACTAACATTTACTAACAATATATAAAAATCAAAGTCTAGCAAAATTTCATAATCGTCCTTATTAAAACTCATGATCTCCTTAATTTATGTGCATAATGGTCATTTTGCAAAATTTAGGGTCCGTTTGGTTCGAGAGTTTTGGAGGGGAGGGGAGGGGAGGGCTCACTTTTATTTTTTAAATTACAAACAATGTAAAATGTTTTTTTAAAATAAATTAAGTGTTTTTGAAGTATTATATGATCATTTATCATGTTGTTCTCAATTTTCTAAAAATTATTTTATAATATCCATAATTTAAAAAATAAAAGTGAGCCATCCCATCCCCTCCCCTCCCCTTCAAAACTCTCGAAGCAAACAGACCCTTAATTTATTTGTTTTTTAAAAATTTAATTACGGATAATTGTCATCATATGTGTGACCAATTTCTACGGATAACTATGAAACTAATTAATTAATTTTTTTAAAAAAATTGATTACGGATAATCATACTAACAAATCATACTTATCTTTTACAAAGACACAAAAAATATGGCAAATTTAGTTTAAATTCTATATCTTTTAATGACAACCAACAATATATCATTCTTATAGAAAATTTTAGTCAAGGTATAATTAGAATAATAAAAAATTCAGCCCAAAATCTCATATTTTTTTTTTTTTTTTTTTGAAGAAGTCAAACATCCTTTATACATTGTTAAGATATTGTTAAAGGTATATATATTATATACTTATTATGTAAGATACTATCTACATCCTTTTTTATATTTTCTATAAGATATTTGCTACATCTTTTTCTTTTTTATTAACCCTCGTATTCGTACTAAAAAGGAGCTCTAGAGTTCGATCACGAGATAACTAAAGTTTGACAAAATAAATTCACCTAAAAATCAACTTTGATTCCTTCCGAACGATTCACCCTTTAGTTGAGTTCATTAACCATTTGAGTGCAATAATTTGGTTACTAGCTACATCCTTTTTTATTTTTTATTTTGAAGAAAGCTACATCATTTTTTATATCATGTATTATTATTTATTGTATATATTTTGTGTATGAATATTATTAAATTGTTCTTTACTTATAACTGTGTTCAATTTTGTTTTTCATCTTTTAAGAAAAATTAATATTCAAATAAGGTGAGAATTTGGAATAATAATAATAGTACTAATAATTTATATTATATATAAAGAGAACACATAGATTTGATCTGACTTTTTCACTTCCAATTATTCCATTAAACAAATTTGTATATAAGAATGTTATATTGTTGTTGTCATACAAAAAGATAAGAATTTATATTATATTTGTTATATTTTTTGTGTCAATTAAAGATTAATATAGTTTGTTAAAATATGAAAGTGCAAAATATTTTATGTCTATAACTTTAATTAAAATCAAATAATTTTAATCAAAATTTATTTTTTGTAATTTATATGCATTTGCGCAATAAAAAAATAGATAGACGGATGTCCGTCTAAAAGCTAGTAATAATAAAGTGTCCGTCTTTTCGCTAGTAATAATAAATACATTTATAAATTTAAAGTATGCGTTATATTAAAAAAATGTTTCAAACCATTACTTATATTTAGAGATATATGTCTTTATTAGCAAAAAAAAGTATATATAGGTACTACTCACTTTTTTTTTTGTTGAGAAATATAGGTACTACACATTAAAATGATGAGAAGCATCATATCAAAGAAAAGAATGATCACTTTACTCAAGAAAAAAAAATGATCATGAGAAGCACACTATCATATAATTTTTTTGTACTCACTAACATAATTTTATGTAGTCGTGCATTTAATTCTGAGATGTGTAGTAAAAAATTACATTAACCAGATAACATTGTGTTTCTATCAACAACAAAAAATAACTGCGTTGACTTTTATTTGATTAGTTTGATTTGTCACTTAAAATTTATGATTAGGTTTTTAGTGAGTAAGAGTATAGGGACTAAAATTATAGTTAAGTCTAAATTTTACGATGACGATAAATATAAAGAAATAAATTTAAATATATTTTTAAAACTAATGTATTATACTTAACCAATAAGAATAAGAAAGAATTTATTATGTTATACGATCAATATTAATTTGTTAGTTGTTAATTTGTTAGTATTTGTCGGAAGTGAAAATTGAATGTGAGATCACTCTTATCATTCTATTTTTAACTCTCTCATTTCACTTATCAAACCAACCTTATATCCGGTCCCCAAAAGACTAAAGATATATATTAATGAACTATTCCAGCACAAAACGTACCTAGAACAACAACACAACTTATACAAACTAAAAGAGGCAAGAGCCTAGAAGCCACATAACAGAACATCCACAAAAATCAAGAACAACAAATACCCAAATAACTCAAAGAAATAAGCCACCAGCGATTCAAATCATAAACAAAACTATGGATCTTGATTTGATCAATAACTTGCGCCTTGGTTGGCTCCTTAAGATTAAAAACCTTGTTCTTTCTTTCTATCCAAATACTCAATCTACACGCTATCCAAAGAGTATGGAATTTTACTCTCAATTTCTTCCGGTTCACTAGGAGACCACAAAATTGTTGGACATGAAAAGAAACATGGTTATGTAAAACATAAGATATTGCTAACCATCGTATTCGTAAAATATCATCCCACGCCTTCTCAAAGAAATCACAATCAACAATTAGATGTTTAAAACATGCTTCATTCGCACACCCGCCTAAGATTCAGAATTAATAATTCCGAGATGAGCCAAATTATCGTTTGTTGGAAGCATGTTCTTCAATAAACGCCACACTAAAATAAATATTTTCAAAGGAACTATTTTATTCCACACTAACTACGGAGAGACCAAAGACTCAACAAGCCCCATTTGAGACAAGAACGGGTAGAATCCTCTGACTAAATATATGCAGAATTACCCTCTTTCCATCGCACATCGCACCTAGTTAAGAAATGCTTATGTTAATGTTTATTGCTTAGTCGGTAGGTCAAAATTTACCTCTCTCAAAACTATGATTCATAGTTGTATTATTCAGTCTTGGTTTGAGATCGATTACTTGATTTATAATATTGTTAATAAAATATTGGGTTAAATATGTTTTTGGTCTCTATAAATATACCAATCTTTTTGTTTTTGTCCCTCTAAATTTTTTTTTTCAATTTTTAGTCCCCCAAAAGTTTTCAATCTTTACTTTTGGTCCCTCTTTTTAAGTAAACTTATATGTAGAATTCATATTTTTGAATGAAATTTCGTAGAAAAGTTTATAATATTATAATAATCTCTAAAAAAAATAGATTTTTTTAACAAAACATGAATTAAATATGAATTTTTTATATTTTTGGCGGTTAAAAATTCATATTTAATTTATGTTTTGTTGAAAAATTCTACTTTTTTTTGAGAGATTTTTACAATATTCTACACAATTTTGTCAAAAAATACAAATGCTGCACATGAATTGACTTAAAAATAGGGACTTTGTTTAAGGCAAAATAGAAAATATAATAAATAAAAAAGAAATAGATACAAAGACTGAGAGGACATTATACCTGACCTAGGAATAAGCCAAACAAGAATACATCGTGATAAATCAATCCAAGTGGATCAACTCTAATCTATCCTAACAAAAATTTACTAATCACAGGCACAACCCAGCGAACCCGCGTACGAGCGTGAAACAATGTTACAAAAAAGTATGAAAAGTGAACATCTGCACATAACAGTTAGAGTTTAAATATGTCGAATGGATTGACTGCCAACACGGTATCAAAATCCAAGTGCCAATAGCTCCTGATCAACAACAAGCATAAAAAGCTCTTTCGAGCAATACCAGAGTTAAGGTAGACATGACCCCTCGAAACCTGTAGATCTCAACAAATCTGGAATATCAGCGAATCAAATAAATCATACCACCAAACAAACCAGTTTCAAACAAACGCGTAATAACTCAGATCGAGGGATGAGTCCAATACATCAGTAACCAGACCCTTTCGGGTTTTAGAATCACACACTGACCCTTTCTGGTTTTTGAGTCACGTAACCACCACAAAATGAGTAAAGTCTAAATTCACCCAATCTTGTATCGAACAACAAAATAAACACAAAAACGAACTTTCGTCGGAGACCCACAAAACCAAACATTTGGCGACCTAACAGACGAAACACACCAACAGTACCACCAAAACCCAACAAACAAAAACCACCAATCTGACTCCAACGATACATCAGTGACAGCGCTGCCACCAAGCAACGGCGGCGCTACCACTGGCCAACCCTCCGGCACGAACTGGAACAACACCAACCAAAACGTGCACAAACCCAGGACTAAAAAAGAACATAGAAGCCAATCCATAACAAAATTGAGTTCCAAATCAAGAGATCCAGACTTAAAATCGAATCTGGAGTGGGTTTGAAAGAAAAAAACACCGACGTAGGAGCAAGAAAAACAACCTATAACAGGATATGAAGGTGTGAACGACGGTTGATGGGAGAGGGTGGTGTAACCTTCAATCACGACGAGCACCACCACTATCTGATCTCTACATCTTGACCTGAAAGTTTGGATTGGGGAGGAAAAAACAGTGAAAGGCGGCGAGGCTTTTTAGTGATAAGGTAGAGAGTTTTTTAGAGAGAGAAGTAAGATTTGGGATAATTCACTTAAAAATAGGGATCAAAAACATATTTAATCCTAAAATATTTATCTGTAAAGTTATGATTGAATTGGGAAGCAATAAGAAGAAAATGTATGTAAATAATCATGCTTGGTGTCATAAACACTTTTTAGACCTTCCACCTCAATGTTAAATGGTCATGTAAACACTTTTTTAACAAAGTTGGATGAAAAAAGAGATCAATTTGTTACAAAAAAGTATTAAAGGACTAACTTGTTCACTTTTAGAGACATAAAAAGATCAATTTAAAACTAAAAAAACTAAAATGACTAATCCAATACAAACGTTAAACTTAAAGGACCTCATGTTATATTTGGCCTTATTAAAATACTCTCTCCGGTCTCATATATAAGAAAAGATTTTTTTTCTAGGTTCATTGAATAATTAATGTATCTGGTCTACATTGTAAAACAAATACATTAATTATTCAATGAACCTTAAAAACAAAATCTTTTCTTATATATGAGACAGGAGAGAGTATCATCCACTACTAGAATGATTATGCTAAGTTTGCATTGGGACTATGCAGTCATCTTGAAAATAGAAAAATTAACCATGGTTAGTTTTAGAACTATGATATTAAATAAGGTTGAAATTGATGATTTTTGCTTATATTTGAGGCAAACAAATTTCTATTACTTTTACTTATAAATAAGGTCAGAGAGAGTATATATTATATTAAAGTAGCTAATTATAAAATATATTTACTTACTCACAAAATGTTACCTTTTTGGATGGCCAAAGCTACCCCATTGTAACTTATTTTTTTTATTTATAAAAAAACTACCACATTGTTATACAAGGCTCTGCTACTGACTGTGACACAAGAAACATATATTAGGGTCTTTTAACTATCAATGAAAAATATTAGTAGTTCGTTTTGTTAAATTAATATTTATCAATTCATCTGGATTTAAATCCAAGACCTCCAACTCATTTGTCCTTAGATCAAACTAGATGAAAAAAGTTTGATTTTCGGTCCAATCATATGAAAAACATTTGTTGGAGTTTAAAATGTAAATATATTATTCTTATTTTTTACTCAAATGTTATATATTATATTAAAAACACAAAATTTAGTTCATCCTAACTTTTAAAATAGTTCCTTTTAGATAAAATTAACTCACTCTTTGGAAAGAGCATGACAACAAGAGATTGATTTTTGCTTGGGATCGCAATCCATAATAAGATGCTTGTGCAATTTCATTGTCATATGAAGATGCTCACATGCTTCCATTCAATATGTTTAGCCATATATGGAAATCTTGCTAGCGTTAGCTTAATTTTAAGTTCATGCTTTGAGAAATGTGATATTGACTTATTATCCTTTAACTATATTATTTCAAATGCAAAGTATATTTCAAAAAAAAAATCTATGATCTAGTTTATAAAGTAATAAAGAAGAATAAGAAATTGTCTTGATCACTTTTCTTATGAATTTGATGGACCAAAAAGAGACATGCCAAGAGAGAGGACGAAATTTTATGACATCGAAGAGTGTTAGTTGGTGGCAGAGGAATGAGCTAAAGCTTCATATTATTTTCCTAATAATCCTTTATTTGAGAGTTAGGAGGGGAATGGAAGAGAGGACTTTGAAAAAAAGGAAAATGAAAGAAATAAAGGAAATTGGAAGAGGAGGAGAGGGTATTGTGGGGTGCATTTTTCTTTGTAGTACAAAATTTCCTTTATTTTGAGAAACTCAAATTGTATTAGAGTAGGTTTTGGGGGGTTCATATGAGTTCTTCAAATACAATCTATGTTGTTATGATATTCTTAAAATTAAAAACATATTAATCTTAAACATTAATTTACCATTATCTAAAAATTACTCTTTCAAAAAAAATGAAAGATTTATCCATTTTCCCTTTATATTTATCCATTTCCCCCTATATTTCCACCCCCAAAGCCCTCCACTCTCTCTCGTCCCCTCCACACTTCCAAAAAAAAACCCTAAGGAAACCACCAATATGTCATGAACACTTACATGTTACTTGTTAAAGAACTAAATATAGTAAACCTATTTTAAAACTTATGTAGCCAATCATTTAAAAATATAAATTAATACTATTTTCACAAAAATTACTTTTCTTTTTCTTTAACTAGTTTCCGAACACTAGTTAGCATGAATCTTTTCCTAAAGCTCGATGCAAAGTTGTGGGGTTTAATGTGTGACCTTTAAAAACTTTTGAGTCCATATAAGAAGGTTCATTACATGTTCTATGTTTAATTAAATGCCTTTACAAAAGAGAGAGCGAATGTCCTTCTTTAAAGAGAAAGATGGGAAAAAAAGAGGACCGAATTTCATCCACTTTGGCTCTATCACTCACTCCTGTTCAAAAGGATCTGGCAAGGGGCACCACTCAATAATGAAGATACCCTTTGTAGGTAGTTTTCTATGAAAGTGGATAGCTTCAATAATTTGGTTGTGTTCTATAATAAATTGATAAACGAACAAACTCCCAACTTCACACATTATAGTATCCGGAACCATCCAATCTTCAAGTTGATTATAATTAATTGAATTTGTAGTATCATGATATTTTCTTCCGTTCGAGATTCATTGAACAACTAAACCCCGAACATAGTCACAACGTCGATGACCAACACTGAGTGACGAACTGTGGATGAATGGGGCAAATAGTATACATGCTCATACATGTGTAGTAACAATAATACTACAAATAGTATTCGAAATAATAATTATACTTACAAGTTGCAATAATGCAATATACATCTAGTGTCCTTTCAGTAGTTTTATAAAGGTCAACGGGAAGCACTTTTGTCTAAAAGCATTATCAATTTTCCCTAAATACAACTTAAATTATAAAAGGCTAAAGAGAAGTTTGATAGCATGGAGAGCAGATTCAAATCCACAATATTCCACTTCTCTACACCTCTACACTTTGTGTGTAAGTTAAATAACCACCTGAATGTTAGCGACAATTGGTTTTTATTACGGTTTTCTTTTATTACCATTTTAAACAATTTAGTGACGAAATTCACACAATCTAAATGATAAGAATTAAAGAATTATGAGTTCGAACACACGTCACATTATATCCAATGATCCTGCAACTTTTTACACATGAGTTGTAATTGCAACCAATGTAGTCAAGAACGAGTCCCAGCTCGTAGGATCGCACGATCTTACGTGCCACAACACCTCGACCGTACTTTGACTTTACTCTGATTCAGATTTGCTTTGTTTCATCTGTTTTTTTTGTCATTTTTTCTCTGTTTTCTCTGTTATCTTTGTTTTTATGTTTGGTTGGTTCCTCTGTTTTCCCTCTATTTTCTCTATATATTACTCTCAATTCTATCAACAACCTACTGATCCTACTTACGAACCGTGTTACGTTCCTCGTGTTTATGTTTTTTCACCGGCCGACCGATCCTACGTAGGATCTCGATCCCGACTACATTGATTGCAACACAATTCTATGAACTCTTAACATGAGAGAAAGAAGTCTTTAGACGTAGGTTAGTGTTTTTGTTCTATCAATAAACTATGTTGTAAGCTTTCGATAGCAGTTCCGGGTAGAATTCATATTTATGTGTATAACCTATGTATGTAGTGGTTCAAAGTCGTGAAACTATTACATGTAGGGATGGAAAATAATTTGTAAGCGGATATATATATGTGGATACAATCCGCTGCTGACATGGAACATGTAGCATAACATATACCCATGAATTAAACAAATGAATATTTCAAGCACCTGCAGTTACTAGGTTTACTAGGTACGAAGGAAGAAGTAAAGATATTCGTATCCGCGACCATTGTTAGTTAATTAGTAAAGTTGTCAAATAGTGTGACACTAACCTAATTTGTGTTTATCGTTTAACAATAATTTAGTTGATAAAGAAATAGTGTAATATTCTCTATAGTCATTATTATAATAAGAAAATATTCATTTATTTAATTAACTTAAATTTTTTTTGCTAATAATGGTTTCCGGAGGGAGTGAGCTCTCAAGTTACAAATATTTTTGTGTGATAACATTGTTTGTTCGTTGTCAAAAGAGGAGGAAAAAGTTGAATATAATTAACACAAAGAATTACATAAATACATTTTTGGAAAAAAATGATATATGTTAATATCCGTAACTACTCACAAATACTTCAAAATTCGCTAAATTCTTGTATCCGTAGATGCCGATTGGCGATTGTCATCCTTAAATTTACATTTGCCCATAATTATTAGCAGTTCAATGATAAACTATTGACTATATTATGGGTTTGTTTGATTCGCAGAATGGTTAGAAACATTACAAGACAAACATTAAGGTATACTAAATAAATTTTTGTCATGTACAATGTTTGATAGACAATGAGCAACACAAATAAAAAAGATGAAATTTACTACAATATCTTTAATTTATGTTTTGTTGTACAGTCAATTATTTTTCAGCATACCAAATATATGTATACCATATATATTCACCATAATTTTTATAAAGTCTTTTTTGCTACTTTTTAAAAATATCATTAATTTTTTTTGAAAGTCTGTTCATTTAACTTTTAATTTACTATACTTTTGTTAACCTAACCAAGAGTTTTGCTATAAAAAAAAACCTAACCAAGAGTAAGGTCTGTCGTAGATAATGTAATGAAGGAAAGTAGGAAGAGAAAACAATGTAAGAAAGATAGAGAAAAGGACTGTGAGAAGAAATTTAAAATTTATTAAGACATCGTTTGACCTGACTTTTTTACGGTCCAAAAGCTAATTTAAAATAAAGTTAAAATTAAGGGCTTTAAGAAAGAAGTTAAAGTTGTTTGGTTACTTTATTATTTTTTTAGTTTTAAAGCTATTTTTAAGTTAAAAGTTGTTTGGCAAAATATTGTACAAATATATAATAAATAAAAAATTGTTAAAATATTTTTTGAAGGGAAACAATGTTTAAAATATTTTTTTAGTAAGTACTTAATAGATAATTATATATTGTGTTTGACCTACCTTCTCCTTAAAATTGTAGAGAAGTAGAAAAAAAGCCAGGTCAAACGATGCCTAAGGAATTGGACTCTTTTCTTTTGTGAGGATCAAGGAATTGGACTTCTAATTTAGTATTTTATTGGTTGTAAAATATTTTTAAAATTTACAATTCATTAGTTTATGAATTCAAAAGAATGTGAAGTTGTTCCATCCATTGAAATAAATAGCTAAGAAGCAGAGAAGTAGAGTTTGATCTTGATTTTCATTTTCAACCAAACACATACATTTTAATAGCAATTCTTGTTGGATTAGTTTTGCCAAGAATGACCTAAATTTCAGTTCCGTGCCATCAAGAACTGCCTTCGATAATTAATTCACCATGGTTCCACGTTCTTTCTCTATGTCCCTTTCCCAAATATATCGAGCATGTAAAAAGAATCAACCCTAAGAAATTGATATTTAGCTTTATAAAAAAAAAGTAACAAATAGTTGAACAAAAAATTATCAATGCATGCATACCGAACGGGGAACGAGTAGGCATATCCAACCAAGAAAGAAGTTGAAATAAAGTGTGAGAATTATATTCTTCTTTTGTTTTTGTTTAATACATACATTGTATTAAAGATTTTATTTGTCTTCTTACTAAAGCACATACATACATTAGACTGATATAGATGATCCCTTTATGGTATGCATTATTAAAAGTGAAAAAAATCACATGCTGGAGGACTACTTTACTATTGTTTTATTTGATCTTAGGGTTATCTTTGGCCTATTTGTGAGGCTGGAATTTTCTAATTTTAATTTGATCAATTTGTTTGAAGTGTGAACTTTGGAGTGAATAAGCATCTTAAACGCTACATTTTGGCAATGCATTCAGTGAATTGAATATGGGTGTAAAGCAGTTTTTATGGGCTTATGGCATTGTTTTGAATAAAATACAATGTTCAATTTCTCTTCTTTATTCTTCTCTTTTCTATTTTTCAGTAAGACCTGGATTGTAGTATCTTAGAGGTAACATATGACAATTTAGCAGAGAGCGATTAGAAAACTCACATGTATGCATTAATACCATACCAGACATACCAAATTTTTATTATTTCATATTTCTTTTGTTGTTAAATTTAGGTTTATTTGCATGTTTGATCATTTGTGTTTATTTTAGGCTTTAAGTTGGTCATTTATGTTTTAAAAGTTTTAGGTTTGTTGCTTTATATTTTAAATGTTTATTTGGTCTATTGGTCTCCTAATTAATTTCCAATTTTAATTTTGGTCTCATAACTAATAAAACTCAAGTTTCAGTCCCTCAAGTTCATCTCCGTTTGTCAAATAAATTCATGTTTGTTAACTTTAACCTCAAATGTCTATGGTGGACCAACATTATAGATAGTCCACCATAGACCTTAATAATTTTTAAAATTTTAACAATTAGATCTTTTCCCAAAAAAGAACACCGTATGATATGCATGTCTATTGTATTTTATGGTAAAGCAACAACACCTAATGATTTTTTACATCTTCATTATCTTCTTCCCTCTCATCTTCATCATCTTCTTCATACAACCTCACCATATTCATCAATCTTCAAACCCAACCCAGAAAATCAGAAATTAATATGACAATTTCATTTTTTTAAAACTTAATCTCAAACTCTTCTTCTCTCAAAAACTCATAAATCCCAAATTATTTTTGTGATGGATAGTTTCAGAGTTTTTCAAATTTCAAATGTTTGATCAAAAAACAATGCCAAGCCAAAAATTCATAAACATAAGAAAGAAAGAAGAAAAAAAAAATCCAGATGTGCAATGTTTCTTCTTCTCCTTTCCTTCCATGATTATTTTTCACGTTTCAATAGAAAAGAAAGAAGAAAAAAAAAATTAAGATCTGCAACTCGTTAAGAAGAGACAGAAGAAAAAAATTCAGATCTGCAATTCGTTAAGAAGAAAAAAAAATCAAGATCTGCAATCTGATGCGAGTTCGAGATGAAGGAGATCGCTTTCCATTGTTAGGTGATTCGTTGTTAGGAAGAACAGTCTTCGAAGAGCTGGGTGTGTAGTCGAATGAGTTTAGAAAGAGAAGTAACATGGGAAAAAATTCAAATCTCCAATTCCTTACTCTTCTTCGTTTTGCTTGTTTCTATTTTTTTTTCTTCATTTTGTTTTGTTTTTGAAATTCTCTCTCTAGATTAAGGAATTGATTGAATTAATAAAATAAGCTGAAGTGTTTACGTTGGGAAGAGGTTTGTGATGATTTTTTTTAATTGTTGATTAAGCTGAAATGTGGATTTAAATAATTTGAGAGAAGAAGAGTTTAAGATTAAGTTTTAAAAAAATGAAATTGTGATATTAATTTCTGATTTTCTGGGTTGGGTTTGAAGATTGATGAAAATGGCGAGGTTGTATGAAGAAGATGATGAAGATGAGAGGGAAGAAGATGAAGAAAAGTAAAACACATTAGGTGTTGTTGCTTTACCATAAAATACAATAGACATGCATGATCCTACGGTGTTCTTTTTTGAGAAAAGATCTAATGGTTAAAATTTTAAAAATTATTAAGGTGTATGGTGGATTATATATAATGTTGGTTCACCATAAACATTTGAGGTTAAAGTTAACAGACATGGATTTATTTGACAAACGGAGATGAACTTGAGGGACCAAAACATGAGTTTTATTAGTTATGGGACCAAAATGAAAACTGGAAATTAATTAGGGGACCAATAGACCAAATAAGCCTATTTTAAAAGTTTCAAGTTGGTTTAAAACATTAGTCACATTGGAATAAATTAGTCTCTTTAATTCGTCACTTAACCGTTTAAGATGTAACATCCCACTTAAACGTAACTTTTATCAGTATCAGAGGGATTATGAGTGAGAAGGGGCAAACTGGTAATTATGAGATGAAGGACTATATATAGGGGGAAGATTGATATTGCTTCATTTTCCTCATTTCCTTCTCTCACTAAAGTTCATTTTCTTCCCCTCTCTCTAGAATTCGGTCATCATCATCATCAGCAGCCTTGATCCATCAGTTTTCTTCCTTATTTTATTGAGCTGCAAGCAAGAAAGCTTTTGGGAAAGATTGAAGCTAGAGGAACTAAAGAAACCAAGTTAAGAGGAGGAAATCCAAAGCTAGGGTTTTGATAAAAGGAAGCTTGGCAAGACCAGCAATTACATGGTGAGTTCCATAGAGTAGCTTAACCCTTTTGGGTCATTACTGTGTGAGATTCGCAACAAATTGTTAAGGTTTAGGAAAAAGGATAGTTCTTCCCCTTTTTGATACATATGCTTGATTCCAGCTTAATCCTTGGATACAGTTCGTTTTATAGTTCAAAAAGAGTCCCTAACATGTTTTCAATGATCATTGGGCAGTTGGGTATCAAGGTTTTTAAGATTGAAACACGTTTTTCAAAAAATTATAAGTCCTGCTACAGTCAAAGTGCGACCAGGAGTTTGCTCTGTGAAGTAGCAGAGTTTTGCTACTGCCTAGCCATCGCCCAGACTTCGCTTTGCAAAGTAATCAGAAGCTGAGTTCGCAGAGCAAAGTCTTAGGACGCTCTGCGAAGCTTCAGACTCAGGAATACCAGGTTCTGAAGGATCAGACGCATGAGTTCGCAAAGCGAAGTCAGGGTTTGCAAAGCGAAGTGGCCCAGAACCTCATTTTAATAACAAATAAATGTACCATGCCAATGATCTTCGATATGCTTTGGGATAATGATACTCATGATCTTTCAAGGATTAATCTAGGAAAATGCATAGGTATCATACAGAGTGTTGGGTAGTTTACCCACAGGATTTCAGGAAGTTATTATAGATGGGATAGTAAGCCCATAAGTATGACATATGACAACGATATGTCTAGAACCTTTAATAGGTTAACAGGAACAGAGGGGTATTCAGATAAGAATAGTATCAGTTATGTTAAGGGTTAGTTTTAAGATACCCTTACCAGGAAGGTTTTAGTGTACCGTAGATAGAGGTATCAGGCTTTTCCCCAGTTTCAGGTACATTTATATGTACATTAGGGCGTGTCCCAGTTGTTCATGTCAGAGTGACACTGTGGATGTACGCAACAGTTTAGGACAGGATGTACCTTAGTTAGTGGTACAAGGCTAGTATCAGGAATTATACAGGTTATATGTGTATGTATGTGTGTATATATATATATATATATATATATATATATATATATATATATATATATATATATATATATATATCTGTGTGTGTGTGTGTGTGTGTGTGTGTGTGTTGATAAGTCGTGGCACAGGTACGCTTCAGATTTATTCTGAATAGGTCAACCTGTTAGGGAGCCTACATGACGACTCACATACATATATATGTTCAGGATAGATTATCAGGAATATTAGGATAAAATATATTTTTATACTAGGAATAATAATTAATTATCAGGATAAACTTTGTGTCTTCTGTGTTCTCGCTAGTTAGAGCATAGGGGGTTCCAGTTATTGCTGGAATGGGTAGGAACTTTCCGCGAGGATAACCACACATAAGTTTATAGTGTGTCTTTTGTGTTCTCGCTAGTTAGAGCACAGGGGGTTCCAGTGCAGCTGGAACGGGCAGGAACTTTCCGTGAGGATAACCACACACACAGGCAAGATGAGTCCGGTGATTAGCCTCAAATAGGAATTTTCACCGGTTATCAGGGGAATGTGCTCCGGGGTTACTCCACTCGGGGGCATTCGGTAAAATCAACTCAGATAATAATGTTTGTTCAACGCTAAGAGCTAACATAATAATATCAGGAAATACTTTATTATGTTATCATGCAGGAAATACTTATCAGGCAAGTATCAGGTAGTGATCCTAGGTTTCCCCCTTGATCACTAGGTTATCAGGTTATCAAGTTATCCGTTATCAGGTAGTGATCTTAGGTTTCCCCTCGATCACTAAGTTAGTAGGAAGTAGTCCAATTTTATGACTACACAGTTATCAGGCTCAGGCAGGAATAGACCCTATATGGGTAAGGTTAAGGCTTGGCGATCATAGGATTCCCCGAGATTGCCAAAAGTAGGCATGGCGACCCTAGGTTCCCCGTGGTTGCCAACAATAGGTTGGGTGGAGCTCACTGAGACATTATGTCTCATCAAAATCCTTCTGGTGCAGATTTACAGGTAAGCACGTGGTTCGTGAAGAAGATCATCAGGGAGATGCTGGATGGAGTGCAGTTGCTCGTCGTGTACCAGCTCAGGAGCTTATCAGACTTTTGTATAAGTATTTATTATGGTACTTGATTGGTTGTATAAACGAGCAAATTTGTATTCATTCAGTTGTGTTGTATTATTATTACTGAAAACCTTGATGTATCCAGTATCAGTTTAATGCACATGCTAATATTCTAGATAAAATTAGTATGGGTGTTACATAATTGAGAATATGAGTGTTGAAGTTTAATTTATTTGCAAAATCAGTTTTAAAACTTTTTTTTTAGAAACTTAATATTATGTCGCGGAAGAGACTAACTTATTCAATGGCGTTGCCAGGATATTGGATAAGGAGATTCAGACTTACACACGTGCGAGCACGCGCGCACACAACCACACACACGTGTATATATATTGTATATTCAGAAAATTGCATTGTACTTAAAGTTACATAGATGCTCTGCAATTGTTCTATACACAATCTAGTCATTACAATCTTCATAGTATAAATAATGTTTTTATTTTTATTTTTTTAATAACCACATAAAATTTAATTACATTATTTCTTGTCAAATTGTAAATTTTGATACGTATCACTTAATAATTAGAAGACGAAGCATTATCAATTAAGTAATACATAGTAACAATTATTATAATTAAAGACGAGCAAACCACCATTTAATCTCTAAATGTGTACTTTGTTGTCATATTAATATCTTGTTGTATTGAAATTGCAAATACACCCACAAGTATCTCTTTGGATTTTATTAAACTTTTTTAGTGGATTTTTAACTTTATTAATAATTATTATAGTACTATATAAATTATATATATATATATATATATATATATATATATATATATATATATATATGTATGTATGTATGTATCATGTATGTATATGCGATACCAAATTTTACTGTAGTAATTTCTCTTCTTATTTCACTATTTAATTAAACTACAAAATTTATAATTTTTTATTCAATCAAATAACTAGTGACTTGACTCACACACATTAAGTGTGAAAGTGAAATTCTCTAATTCAAACTCAAACCCCTACAAATCAATGTCTACACAGATATCAAAGAATTGTATTTACGACATAACTATTCTTTAAAATAGGTGTATAACATTTTATATCTTTCATGATTTTTTAGACAATTTAATATTCATCTATTTTCACATTAAATTTTTTCGTAGTTGACTAATAAATATACATGTAATATATATGTTAAAATATTTAACACGCTTTAGAACATAGTTGTCTTTGGACAGTTAGTGACTTTACTTTAGTTGACAGAAAACTGCAGCTTGTGCAAACTTAAAAATAAGGAGATTCAAATTGAATTAAAATATCATTATTGGGTTAAATTTGCAAAGTTGAGCGGATTCAAGTGCATCCCCTGATAATATTTTGGCTCGGCCACTAAACTTATTCTAACATGAGTAACGTTTTGAACAAACTTAAAATTTTTAACACATAAAAGACCAACTTAAAACTTCTAAAAAAGAAGAGACCAACTTAAAAACTAAACTAACTTAAAACTTTTAGAAGAACCCCAATTAAGCCTTAAATTTATTATTTCATATCTATTATACTTTTTTTTGTGAGGAATCCTAATTTATTTGCTAGAGAATCAATTAAATATTAAATTGCATTTCAGTTTACTTCATATCAATAATAGCTATCGGTCGTAATGTATGTGTAATTCCCTTTATAAGGGCTCAAAAATCTCATTGTAGTGGACTGAGATCCACACCTGACCGTAATTTATTTATTTTTGGTAAAAATGGAGGACATACTTCATAAATAGAGTATGCATTATTTATTCTTTATTGGTATGAATGGAATTCAGAAAAAGATTTCAGATTATATCATCATCACATGTTGTAGGTATGGGAAGCATTTTATTAGTATTTGATATTAGCTTGACAAAACTATAATTTAGTCGGTGCGCTGAAATTTTGTTGGGACTCAACGAGGCTACTTTCTTCTCCACCTCGGAAATAAGGCCATTATTTTTTCCACCATAGGAGCTTCTTACGCGTCCTATTCGGATTTTAAAATCCGAAATATTTCAACGTGTTTTTGGAGGTTTTATGGGGGTTTTTATGCAGTTCAAATTCTAAAATCCGAACTATATAGGACGCATGAGAAGCTCATAGGATGGGAAAAGAAACCGTCCGAAAATAAATAACCGGAAAAACTACCAAGTTTTGCACAATTTTATTGCACACTTTCTTGCAATTTGTGTCGTTCGAATGTGTACTTTCAATTGAAATACTATCTACATTGTTGAACAAACATTCCACATTTTACTATTTCATGACCTTTGTATGAACAAATAGTTCTTTGATAACATTCCAACATAAAACATTATTTACGTAACACAATTAACTTAAATTGACCAAGTCTTCTGTGTCAACACTTCACCAGAATCAGAACTTCTCTGCCAAAACATAAAGTTAAGAGATCTTCTTTCAAGCATATTCTCCACCTCTTCCATAGGAAGTCCTTTAGTTTCTGGTACAAAGATAATAACAAAGACAATGGCAGCAACAGTGATGAAGATAAAAATCATAAATGTCCATGAAACTCCAATAGCTTGTGTCAATGATAGAAAGGATTGAGCAACAATAAGATTTGAGACCCAATTGGATGTAGATGCCATTCCTCCACATATTCCTCTATATCTTAAAGGGTAAATCTCAGAGTTAACCACCCATGGCACAGTTCCCATCCCAGGTGAAAAAAAATATGATATAAAGTGCAAGACCTATTATTGCAAGCCATCCAAATTTACTAGGACATCCCCTTGTGTACCATAGTCTATGCTCTTTGTGGCACTCATCTTTGGTGGTGTCATTGGAAATTAAACATGCTCCAGGTAGTAGCTACACAAAATTGTGCCAATAGTGTTATAATAATAAAAAGACTAAGTCCTTGATTGGCTAGCCTACGTAACCCAATTCACCTAAACTTTTGTTTATCAAGAAAATGTTATAATGCAATTCTAGCCTCATTTTTTAACTGAAACATGATTTTAGTCCCCAGTTTCACAAGTTTCGGGATTTCAACTCAATTTGATGATGCCCCATTGCTAATTTAGTTTAGAAACCTTGTTACATTCGATGTGGAATCACATCAATGAAGTTGGAAAACAAAAGTTGTAACAAGGTTTCTGGTCCAAACTAGCAATGTGATTCCACATCATTAATGAATATGAAATGCTTCAAAAATAAGTCTCAAACTAGGATGAGGGGAAAAATCTTGAAACTTGTGAAACAAGGAACTAAAAATCCTTGATATAGAAATTGCAGGGGAGACTAAAATCTTGTTTGAGTTAAAATAGAGGACCAAGAGTACATTTAAGCCTGAGAAAGAGGACTAAGTTGATAGGATAAGGTTACCTTATTAGCTCCAGAAGCACAAAAGCCACATTCTGGAGAAGCCTTAAGGCACTTCATACAATCCCATTCACCGGGGTTTAGAGAAGTATTGTAATCAGTGCAAGTATTGTTGAAGTGGGAGGTTTCGACTGCGCTAATCATTGGCGAGTGAGTCGAACTCTCATGGAACACAACAGTCAAAACAACAAGGGACAAAACAACACCAGACAAACTGAACAACAAAAGCTTTTTCCTTCCTGTCTTATCTATAAAGTATATGCTCAAAATTGATCCAAATGCATTCAAGCCAGATGTGACCAATGACAGAAGAAGTGCTGTTTGATTGGATGCAAAACCAGCTAACTGGATAATGGCTGGACTATAGTACATGACAGTGTTGATCCCTACAAACTGTTGGAAAATTTGAAGTCCCATTCCTGCATATAAACCTCTTCTCACTGTTTTAGTTTTCAGCATTTTGATTATGCTCGCTTTATCAGAAGATTCTGCTTCTTTGATTTCTAGTTCAACTGATTCCTTCAAAGTATTAATTTCAGCTTCAGCTTCTTCGGGTGAATAAATCCTTCTTAATAGTGCTTTAGCTTCTTCTTCTTTTCCTTTTCGAAACAACCAACGCGGCGATTCAGGAAGCATAATCATCAGTGTGAATTGTAATAGAGCTGGTACTGCTGCTACTCCTAACATCCACCTCCATGTTCCTGGTGCCTGAATAAATTACCATAACATTTTGGTTTGGAATATGAATAAATCACTTCTCTAATTCTCTATGCATTTATCAGAATAAACTTAACAAGTTTAACATACTATACAAGCTTAAATAAGACTACCAACAATGCAAACCAAATTGCAGTACTAAAAGCAGAAATCTCAATATTCACAAAGGCTAAGCACCTCACATGTCATAACATGAACAAAAACAGTAAAAAAAATGTTGAATTGGTGAAACAAAGTTGCTCACTTTTGTGAAGGCCAAGTTGATGAGGTAGGAAAGAAACTGTCCACCAGTAATGAGAAATCCATTGAGACTAACTAAGGCACCTCTTACTCTAGTTGGAGAAGCTTCTGAGATGTATAACGGCGAAGCCATTGAAGCCATTCCAACACCAAGGCCAACAAAAACTCGACCAAGAATGAGAATAGATGGACTCATTGCAGAAGCCATTATTGCAGACCCAATAAAAAAGAGGGTGTCTGCAATTAAGATCGCTTTTTTTCTTCCGAATCGATCATTAATCCATCCACCAACTGCAGCACCTATGATTGCTCCAGCAAGGGCCATACTCACTATTGCTTCCTGTATTATTTACATTTTTTGTGGTGCATTTAACAAACAAGTTTGAAGTTTTGAATATTTTGTGTCTCTCAATGATTGTAAGTATAGGAATAGTTGTTATTGGTCATAGTAAGTAGTACAGTAAGTCACTATTATTTGCAATCTTCTGTAACATACTAACATTGATTTGCTAATGTACATGAGGGCAATAATATCTTTTTTCTTACATAGGGACAAAAATATGAAAATCAACACAAAAAATTTGGTTAAACTACAATACCATATTCTAGCTAGCTAGTCCCATATTTAATTTTTTTTTTTGTTGAAGAAAGTCCCATATTTAATTTAAAAATTACACAAATAGATGAAATATTTACACGCAAAACTAAATTGGCGACCGCATAAAAAATCTTATAATATGAAACTGATAAACAATAGTATTTTTTTTTTACTGGTACTTACAGATTTCCATAATATCATATTTTAAACTATTACTCTTTTTATGGAAGTATGCTGGTTTTAGGAGGAGTGGAGAACTACCAGGACCACACTCCACACCGTTAGTTGGCGAATATATAGTACAAACAAGTATTCCAAACAATTATACTAGTTGTAAGTGAAAATATGAAGGATAAAAAAACAAAAATATTTTCAAATAAAAATTCCCTAGAGAATACACTACACGGTATTCTTTTGTGTTACAGATAATTTTGCCACTCATTGTGGTTTTATCTGACTCGAGAAATTAGTTTATGCAGTTGTGTGTTGAGAATATTCGGTTAAAACAAATATCCATGTGTTATGTCAGTCTACGTACAAAAGCATGTGACATTTTTTATTCCACTGTTTATTTTAGGAGATTTGTATTCCACCGTTAGATTGAAGCCATTCCAACACCAAGGCTAACAAAAACTCGACCAACACAAAAGTAAATTATCTAGTGAACCATATGTGATTGGTTAAGAACTCAACACAATTTATAAATTATTTTTCCTTTTACCGAAAACATCGTTTTCATCAAGATGTGAAGAGTTAGCATAAAAACAAAGTAGTTATTAAAAAAGTATATGAAACCCTATCTTTTGTGAATATTATTCTTTCTTAGATGCAACCCTATCTTTTGTGTGCAAGTTGATGGTTCTTTAAATTGTTAACCTTAATGATTGTTAGGGACATTTCTGTCCAATAAGAATGGGCAAGATCCTACTTTGTAAAGATAAAAATGGAGTTAGGGTCTTCGTTCAATAGACTCACATAAGATATTAACATATAAATTTTTTTGTACTTCAAAGATATTTAAATTATTTAAAACTTGTTCTATCTCTCTATTGTAATATGATGTTGTTATTTTAATTTTTCTATAATGTCAAATGTATATAAAATTGTCATTAAAAAGATATTTAAATTATTTAATGCCCATTCAAATTTATTTAAAAAAAAAATCGTATGTTTTTTATATAGAAATGGAGATGATTTTTCAATGAGGCAAAGAAAAAAACATTTGTTTCTTGGTAGTTTAGATGATAATGATGGAAATGAACAGTAAGTACCTGAAGCCATGTCTTTCTATCCACTTCTTTGAAATCATCTCTGATATATAATAGCGCACCAGATATGACTCCTACATAAATGAAAAAATTAAATAAAACCAAAGACAGAGGAAAACAGAGAAAAACAGAGTAATAATATGGAACAAAACTAACTAACTAACTAACCAGTATCATAGCCAAAGAGAAGGCCACCAATACCAGCAGAGAAAGCAAGTCGAAGGACATATGGATTTTTCCATGAAAGGGACAGACATTCTCTAAAAGCTGAGATATCAGCCTCTGGTACACCACCTTCCATCTTGTTTAATTAATTTTAGTAAAATTGTTGAAGTTGGTGATTGATGAGAGAATCAAGGAAGCATAGCAAAGTGTGATGAGAGTAACATTTATAGGCTCTTTCTCAATTTTCTAATGGATATACTCTCCTTATATTAGACTCTTTTTAAAAGTATTATATCCCCTTTACAAAAAAATTGTATTATATATATCCCCCCTAAAAAAAAAGTGCTGTATCTATTCTATATACTATTCACAAAATTTACAAAGTTAATGCAAATATTTTGTGTGGCTTATTTCTTCTTTCAATTTTACCCTAGACTAACTTTATTTATAACTAGCGTCAAGATTCAAGACAAACATTAATGTGTTCGTATTTCTGTTTTTCTATTGTGTTTAATTGTAAATTTAATTTTATCATATTTGGTTATAATTTTTTTTAAATATATCACAATCAAATAACGATTTAACCTATATTGTTCCAATTATAATGAAATTTAAATGATGTTTTAAGTTATAGATTTAAATAATATTAGATTACAAAAGATAAAATCATTTATTCTTAAAAGTTATTAGGTCTAGCAACACCTAAACCTAATTTTTTCCCTCTAATTGTAATGTATTAAATGCTAAAGATTGCAACCCTAAAAATCTTTCCTCCACTCTAATTTCAAATTTGAATTTAATTGCACATTTATTGTTATTTATTTAGTCAACCATGTAATGTTAACATTTGGAAGTTACACAACCTTTGTATTTTCATATGTGTACTAATGACATTCAAACTATTTTTGGAAGTTACATAACAAAATAATTAATTAGCATTGGAAATAGACATGCACATTAAGTAGCATTATTAGTGATGAATGCCTATGAGGAACACGAAAGGAATGAGTTTAATGGATAATTGAATTATTTCAAGTACTATATATATATACACACACTGAGAATTGTTTTGTCATAACAACAAAGATATCGCTCTTCACATAAGAGGTAGCCATGATGGACAGTCAATCTGCCATAAATGTCACAAAATTCTCCATTCACTGCCAAAGAGGTTTTTTTCCTCAAACAATGCTATCTTTATCTGCATTTTTCGTTTTCATGAGTTGAAGTTTTGCTATCTGTATCTGATGTCTTTCTTATGATTTTGGCTTTTACAGACATGACTTTATGGGAATATGAACCAACAGATTCAGCTTATATTCATCTTTTGAAGCTTAAATGACGTACATATTATGTACAATACCATCCAAAAAAGATATGTTTGATAACATGGCCTGATTTTGTAAAGCTAATATTTGTCATATTTGCTGTCATTTGTTCAAATTGATGTTATGTAGCATTTATAAAAGAAAAAAATGTTATAAATCAACCATTAATATTAAGATCGTAAGCCACACACATTTTAATATGTATTATTAACTTTCTACTCTATATAATTAGTTTTTGTTCAGTTTTTTAAGCTGCAATTTGACCACATTTTTTAGTTCGAACTTTAATAATTGTGATGCAATTTGTCCACATTTACTATTTTCATGATTTATATTGCTATAAATTGGGTTTACTCTAAATTAGGTAATAGTTCTACTTATTTTTCTTTTTTGTTATCAAATGCAAGCAAATCATTTTAATAAATTATGTTTTCAAATAAGTGACAAATTTGGTACGATTCATATGTCGTTGAAGGACATATTAATGCACATTTTATCGCGATATTGTATATCTAATAACATGTGCAACATTGCACATGTTAAAACAACTAAAAGTAACAAAAAAATTTAAAAAAATATATTTTTTTATTAAAAAATTATATATTTAATATAAAATGTACAAGTTTAAATACAAACTTATTATTTTAAACTTCTTAATATGTGTAAATTTACACATGATAGAAAAAATCATATAATAATCACGTTTGTGTTTATCGATAGACACGTACATGACACATGTCAAAGATAACTTATTGATCATTATAACAGTCGATAGGACCCGTACGTCGCACGGGTCGAAAGTCTAAGCCAGTTTCAAAGAAGACAGTTTCCTTTAGCTGTATCATTTGCAATGACTATTAACAAGAGTCAAGTCCAGACACTTAAAAATGTGGGCATATACCTTCCAACGCCTGTATTTTCACATGGGCAATTGTATGTTGTTGTATCGAGGGTGACTTCAAGAAAAGGGTTGAAGATATTAATCACAGACGAAGATGGTGAAGATACTGATTTTACCTCTAACGTCGTCTATGAGGAAGTATTTCGTAATGTTTAATGTAAAACATATCATGTAGGTGATGATCAAACCACACTTACTATCTGTGTCATTTTAGTATTTCATACAATATTATCTTCCTGTGTTGTACTTTAAAAAAAAAACCATTGCATTCGATTTTTATCGTTGGTATTACAGCTCATAAGACCCGTGCGGCGCACGGGTCATCAATCTAGTTATAATTAAAATATTTTAAATAAATGGTAATTGAAAGATAAAAGTCAGTCCAAAATCATCTATCCGCTTTATATACATGTCTAGAATAGATAAACTTATATTGTTCCTTTTATAATAAGATTTAAATGATTTTTTTAATTAAAGATTTAAATAATATTATATAAAGAAAAAATTGTAATTAGAATAGTTTAAATGAATGGTATAATTGGAAGATAAAAAGTCAACCTAAAATCATGTATTTCCTTTTTATAATAATAAAAATATATAAATATAAATAAAATAGGTATATATTTAACGGTTAATTAAGTAAATGATCCTTATAAATATTCCATAATTTCATTTTTAATCCCTACAAAAAAAAATTGCACCTTTTCAAATTTGGGTAGTGTGTGACTTCTCCCGTTGTTGAAGGTATGTGGTGCCCCAAATTTAGGTTGATCTCTCGTCTTTCACGATATTATCCATTTCCTCTTTTCACGCATGCAACCTCATCATAACGGAACTTGGTGCTACTAGCTACTTTGGTTAGTGGTGCTACAAACATGGAACACAAGTAAAATGTCAAATTGTCAAGTTTCACTAAGTTTTGAGTGATTCTTACATCCCACGACGTTTGTATACCAAGCCAGACTCAACTAACTCACATTCAATTGACTCTACAGTCGTATATCCTTCAATCAGTTGAGGAGAACTTGCATAACTCTAATATCCATGTCTGCCTATTTCGGATAGCAAGTTATTTATCTTGAAGTGTAAAGATAATTATAAAGAATGTAATTATTACTGCAGTCCAACGTTCTTTACTTATCTTCGTCCGAAATTTGAATTATCAAGGCTTTTTCACTTGTGAATGGAGGGTTAACAAAAAAAAAGATTATTTGATTTTTATTGTATGAAGTCTTAATTATATAGTGTAGTTTGAGATTAGGAGTAGTTAAATTTTATTATATATATCCCCCCTAAAAAAAAGTGTTGTATCTATTCTATATACTATTCACAAAATTTACAAAGTTAATGCAAATATTTTGTGTGGCTTATTTCTTCTTTCAATTTTACCCTAGACTACTTTATTTATAACTAGCGTCAAGATTCAAGACAAACATTAATGTGTCCGTATTTCTGCTTTTCTATTGTGTTTAATTGTAAATTTATTTTATCATATTTGGTTATAATTTTTTTAAAAATATATCACAATCAAATAACGATTTAACTTATATTGTTCCAATTATAATGAAATTTAAATGATGTTTTAAGTTATAGATTTAAATAATATTAGATTACAAAAGATAAAATTATAATTAAAATATTTTAAATAAATGGTAATTGAAAGATAAAAAGTCAGTCCAAAATCATCTATCCGCTTTATATACATGTCTAGAATAGATAAACTTATATTGTTCCTTTTATAAAAAGATTTAAATGATTTTTTTAATTAAAGATTTAAATAATATTATATAAAGAAAAAATTGTAATTAGAATAGTTTAAATGAATGGTATAATTGGAAGATAAAAAGTCAACCTAAAATCATGTATTCCCTTTCTATAATAATAAAATTATATAAATATAAATAAAATAGGTATAGATTTAACGGTTAATTAAGTAAATGGTCCTTATAAATATTCATAATTTCATGTTTAATCCCTACAAAAAAAAATTGCACTTTTTCAAATTTGGGTAGTGTGTGACTTCTCCCATTGTTGAAGGTATGTGGTGCCCCAAATTTAGGTTGATCTCTCGTCTTTTCACGATATTTTCCCTTTCCTCTTTTCACGCATGCAAACATGGAACACGAGTAAAATGTCAAATTGTCAAGTTTCACTAAGTTTTGAGTGATTCTTACATCCCACGACGTTTGTATACCAAGCAAGACTCGACTAACTCACATTCAATTGACTCTACAGTCGTATATCCTTCAATCAGTTGAGGAGAACTTGCATAACCCTAATATGCATGTCTGCCTATTTCGGATAGCAAGTTATTTATCTTGAAGTGTAAACATAATTATAAAGAGTGTAATTATTACTGCAATCCAACATTCTTTACTTATCTTTGTCCGAAATTTGAATTATAAAGGCTCTTTCACTTGTGAATGGAGGGTTAACACAAAAAAAATATATTATTTGATTTTATTGGATGAAGTCTTAATTATATAGTGTAGTTTGAGATTAGGAGTAGTTTTGGATCGTATAAAAACAGAACGATTGAGCGAAAGCCAAAAGCGCCGTTTGTTAGGGTTTGAAGGAAAAAGACCTAAGTGTTGCCATGCTCTCCACCATTGTTAAGTAGGAAGTCGTTACACATGTCAACGCTTATGGTGAAAGAGTTGGAGTTGAGTTTGGTGAGTGAGCTGACTCCGAATGGTGTGAAGTTGGGAATGTTGAAGCTGACGAGTAACATTCTTGAAGAGATCAAGGAGGGTCAGAAAGTGGATTTGCAGCTTGTGGATCGTTTGGTGTTGGTTAACCAAGGCAAGGAGGTAGACTTTGGATTGGATGAGGGTGGAGTTCTGAGATTTCGTGGTCGAGTTTGTGTGCCGGATGTACCCGAGCTGAAGAGCAGGATTTTGGAAGAAGGTCAGCGGAGTAGTTTGAGTATTCATCCTGGAGCGACGGAGATGTATCAAAATCTGAAGAGGTTGTTTTGGTGACCAGGAATGAAGAAGGACATTGATGAGTTTGTTTATGCTTGTTTGGTTTGTAAGAAGTCAAAGGTGGAACATCAGAAGCCATATGGAGTGATGCAACCGTTGTTTGTGCCGGAGTGGAAGTGGGATAACATCTCTATGGATTTTGTGAGTGGGTTGCCGAAAACTGCGAAGGGTTGTGATTCGATTTGGGTGATCGTGGATCGATTGACGGAATCATCACATTTTATTCCTGTCAAGGTTACTATGTCTTTGGATAAGTTGCCGGAGATCTACATTGAGCAGATTGTGAAGTTGCATGATATTCCTTCTAGCATTGTGTCAGATAGAGATCCGAGGTTCACGTCTAAGTTTTGGCAGAGTTTACAGGAAGCTTTGGGAACTAAGTTGAGGTTGAGTTCTGCTTATCATCCTCAAACTTATGGTCAGTCGGAGAGGACTATTCAGTCTTTGGAAGATTTGTTAAGAGCTTGTGTTTTGGAGCAAGGTGTAAGTTGGAGTGAATGTTTACCGTTGATTGAGTTTACTTACAACAACAATTTTCATTCGAGTATTGGTATGGCACCTTTTGAAGCGTTGTACGGTAGGAGATGTAGAACGCCGTTGTGTTGGTTTGAGTCGGGGGAGAGTGTTTTAATTGGACCGGAGGTAGTTCAGCAGACTACAGGGAAAGTTAAGATGATTTAGGAGAAGGTGAAGGCATCTCAGAGTAGGCAGTAGAGTTATCATGATAAGAGGAGGAAGGACATTGAGTTTCAAGCCGGAGATCATGTGTTTTTGAGAGTGAATCCAGTTACCGGTGTTGGGAGAGCTTTGAAGTCAAAGAAGTTGACGCCGCATTTTGTTGGACCTTATCAGATTGTGGAGAGAGTTGGAGCTGTAGCGTATCAGATTGCGTTACCGCCGTCGTTGTCGAATATTCATGATGTGTTTCATGTGTCTCAGTTGAGCAAGTATGTGTATGATCTGTCTCATGTAATTCAAGTGGATGATTTAGAAGTAAGGGAGAATTTGCCATTGAGACGAGGCCGATGAATATCGAAGGACGAGAGGTGAAGTGTTTGCGTGTAAGGAGATCGCTTTAGTGAAGGTTGTTTGAGGAGGTCCTGCTGGTGAGAGTATCACTTGGGAGTTGGAGAGTCAGACGAAGGAGACGTATCCAGAGTTGTTTCCTTCAGGTAATTTTCGAGGACGGAAATTCTTTTAGGGGTAGAGTTGTAACAGCCCGAATTTTTGTATTTTATTTATTTAATTATTTTATGTGTGCTTAATTGTTTATTTTGGTGATTTATTGAATTTTGGGAGTTGAGGGGTATTTTAGTAATTTTGGGCGAGTGGCATAATTGTAATATGTGAGAAATTCAAAATTTGGAAATAGTGGTGTATAAGTAATTTAGAGGGGGTGTGAGCTTGGTAAAAGTGTGGTGTTATTTTCAATGTCATGAGAATTGACTAAGCTCATTAAGGTGAGTTAACCTAGTCCATTATTATATAAGAGACGTGTGTAGTGTTATTTTCATTAGGTCTTCACAATTAACACAAAACTAGAGAGACGTAGAGAGAGAAAACAAGAGAGAAACTTGGAGAAGAGGAAGAAGATGAATCTAGAAGAACTAAAGGGGAGATTGTTGATTTCAAGTGGGTTAGCAAGAGAAGTGAAGAAACTAAGGTAAGAGGGAAGATTATCTTCATTAATTAGTTTTAATAAGCTTGGGGTATGTTTGGGAATTGTAGCTTATGATTAATTGTTGTTGAATTGTTGTGATTTTCGTGCTCATTTTTATTGATTATATTAAGCATGTCAAAACTTGATAATTTCATGCTTTCTTCATCTTAAACTTCATTTTTCATTATGTTAAGTTGATAGCTTGATGAATTTTGATGTTTGTGATGATTAATAAGATGATCAAGTGCTGTTTAGTGATTTTGTAATTGATTATAAGTATGAGTATGTAATTTCTTTGAGAAATCATGAAGTTATGTGGGATAAGTTGTGAATTAAGTGATTTTGTAAAAAGTGCTTATTTGACTGAATTTGCTTAATTTGCTGTTGTTACTATGTGTTACTGTTAAGGTTATGATTGTGAGCAAGAAACTATGCTTATTGAGTGGTTTGTTGTGAAATAAGTTGTTGTTGTTGGTGTTTTGATGAAAATGACTTAATTAAGTGAAAAATGATAAGCTGTTGACAAATTGAGAAAGTTATTGTTGGAAGAGTTATAGTTGGTGTGTGTAGTGATGTTAAACATGTTAGAATGAAGTTATTTAAGCTGTGTATGTTTGTTTGTTAAACTTGGGTGAAATTGGGGTTTTGAGACGAACTTTGAAAATTTACCGGAAAATCTTTGAAATTGATGTTTCCTTGAGTACTCATTGTTCAATTTAAGTATATTGATCATGGGTATAGCTTATAAAATGTTGTGGGTGTGTTGGGATTGAATTAAGTGATTTAAAAGTGATTTTGGGGTGAAAAACGTGTTTTAAAAACTGATTTCTGGTGGCTTGCTCTGCTATTATCGTGCCACGATGAATGTCTATCGTGCCACGTTATTGAGCCCAGAACTTGGGTTCAGGTGCTGGAAATATCATGTCACAATAGAGGACCATTGTACCACAATGAGGGCCAGAATTTGGTGTTCTGCACTGGAAATATCGTTCCACGAGGGGATGTCATCGTGCCACGATATAGGCCAGGTCAGAAACCCAAATTCCGCTTTCATTTGGTCTTTGTACCATTTTCTGTTGTGAACTGGGTTTTGGTGTAAACATGAAAGTTGTAAATATGGATGTTAAATTTCATATGACATTGGTTTGACTTTATTTAGATTTCTAGAACTTGAGTTATGAGTGATTTACTACACATAGGTCATGACGCATGTTTCGTGAAAACTTCTGCATACTTTTCCAATGAACCATGAAGCATCCTTATAATTAATAATGAATCTAAGGGAGCTTTTAGAGCTAATAAATGAGTATGTATTGATGGTGATATTTAAATTAATATTCATGATGATGTTGATGATGATGTTTATGACGTTATTAATGATGCTATTGATGATGTTTGAATAAATGATGATGACACATGTTGTGTATTAAGTGACGATGTTTGAATACTTGACTTGATGTGTGGCCTTAGTGATTTGATAATGCGTTAAGTGGAGTTTTGGTGATGATACGTTATATGACGGTGAGAATCGTATAACAAATGATGAGTATATTTGGTGAGCATTGTCGAGTCTCTATGTGGGTTCATGCATTCATAAGTCAGTCCGAAGATGGTGTGGTGATTTCACGGCGGGGTTTAAGCCTCGAGGATTTCATCGGAGATTTATGGTGAATTCATTGCGGGGTTTTAGATCTCGAGGAATTCATTGGTGGCGGTACCGTAAAATATATAGAGTCGTCTAGGAGCATTGCATAAGTTGAGTCTTATGTATTAATGCGTTGATGAGAATTTGTGCATCTAAGTGGTAATTGTGCATTGAAGATGTGATGTGATGAATTGTTATGATTAACTTGTTAATTGTTTATCGATGATGGTATGAATTGGATGATTGTAAATGATGAGTGATATGATGGAGTAGTTAGACTTGTACGAGAATATGATTATGAGTTACAGGTTCTTGAATTTCGGATAATCCAATTTGTTATGTTTGAATAATGTGATGATATGAATGGTGTCTGAACTACACTTGTTTATTATTTCTTATTAATGAATGTATATCTTACCCTCCAGTGGCTTTGTTGTCGCCTCATCCCTTGTGGATGTAGATTTGCAGGATTGAGCGCTTGCTTCTGGTGAGTCGTGATGGGTTGTGGCTTGACGCCTAACTCATGTTTTATGCTTTGCTTGGAGACGTCTAGAGTTAGGATGCTCTGATTAGGATGTCGTCTGGGATTTATTTTTCGTACTCTGTTGGATTTATTTTGAGTGATCTTTATGATCCAGATACTTATGTATCTATTTTGAGATGACCCGATATGATTATATGTATGCTAAGATATTCCGCTGTGATATGTTTATTTATATTGATGAGATTTGCATATTATATGTTTAATATGAGTTTTATGAAGAAATGTAAGGTTCTGATTGCATGCTAGTTGTTTATTTATCGTTGAATAGTAGTCTCAGGGATCGGGTCCTTACAATTTGGTATCAGAGTTGGTCGGTCTAGTCCGGACTAACACTTGGTGATTATCCTGTTGTATGCGACATGTATGTGTATATATTGTCGATGTTTTTCTTGTCTAACTGGGTGGTGCTTGTTGTTGTGTAGAGGAGAGATGGCCGGTAGGAACGATGCTGCGATTGCCAAGGCGATGATCGCGATGGCACATGCACTTGGTCAAGCTAATGCTACTGCTCACGTTCATCACAATCAGCAGGGAGAAGCTGATGAGTTGCGTTTAGACCGCTTCTTGAGGAACCAGCCGCCGAAGTTCAAGGGAAGGCACGACCCTGAGGGAGCTCAGTCTTGGATGATGGAGATCGAGAGGATTTTTAGGGCAATGGTCACTGATGATGGTTGAACACTCAGCAGAGGATGGAGGCTAGTGGGGTTCAGATTTCATGGGGAGCCTTCAAGGGAGAGTTTCTTGGGAAGTATTTTCCGGAGGATGTTCGAAGTAAGAAGGAAATTGAATTTCTAGAGCTGAAGCAAGGGAATTTGTCAGTGGCAGATTATGCGACAAAATTTGAGAGCCTTTCTCGTTTTTGCCCGCATTATAATGTGTTTGGAGCGGAGGCATCTAAATGCATTAAGTTTGAAAGTGGTCTTCGTCCGGAGATTAAGATGCTTATCGGTTACCAGGAGATTCGGGTGTTTTCCACTTTGGTGAACAAGTGTCGTATACTTGACGAGGATAGCAAGGCTAAGTCAAGTTACTACGAAAACTTGAATGAGAAGAGGGGGAAGGGGAGTGATCGTTGGAAGCCTTATGGTGGAGACAAAGGGAAGAAGAATGCTAGTGGTGGAGCTACTCAGAGTGGAGATGGTTTGAAGTGCTACAAGTGTGGTAGTATGGGTCATCGTGCTGCGGAGTGCACTAGTGATGTGATAACTTGCTTCAAGTGTGGGAAGGTGGGGCATATAGCTTTCGAGTGCAAGGGCAAAGAGGTGGTATGCTACAATTGTGGTGAAGTTGGTCACATTAGTACCAAGTGTACTAAGCCAAAGAAGGAGAAGGTGAGTGGGAAGGTGTTTGCATTAAGTGTGGAGGAAGGAGCTGAGCCAGACAATTTGATCAAAGGTATATGTTTTATTAACAACACTCATTTGCTTGCTATTATTGATATTGGTGCGACTCATTCGTTCATTTCGCTTGATTGTGCTAAGAGGTTGAATTTAGTTTTGTCCCCTATGTCGAGAGGAATGGTCATTGATACCCCAGCTAATGGCTCGGTGACTACTTCCGTGGTTTGTGTTGGTTGTCCTGTTAATTTTGGCGATGTGGATTTGAAGCTGAATCTAGTTTGTTTGCCTTTGGAGCATATGGATGTGATTTTTGGAATGGATTGGTTGCTAACTTTTGGTGTTAACATTAACTGTTTAACCAAGAGTGTGACTTTTCCTAAGTCGGAGGAGCGGAAGGTAGAAGAGTTTTTGTCTGCGAGGCAAGTAGGAGCATCGTTGGGAGGAGAGTCTCAAATGTTTGTGATGTTGGCTTCGTTGAAGGTTGAGAATGAAGTTCAAGTTAGCGATTTGTCGATAGTGAATGAGTTTGCGGATGTTTTTCCAGATGACATTACTGACTTACCGCCGAAGAGGGAAGTAGAGATTGTGATTGATGTTGTACCTGGAACTAGTCCTATATCGGCGCCGCCGTATCAAATGTCTACTTCTGAGTTGGGTGAGTTGAAGAAACAGTTAGAGGAATTGTTAGAGAAGAAGTTCATCAGGCCTAGTGTTTTGCCGTGGGGAGCGCCAGTGTTGTTGGTCAAGAAGAAGGATGGTAGTATGAGGTTGTGTGTGGATTATCGGCAGTTGAATAAGGTGACGATTAAGAACAAGTATCCTCTTCCAAGGATAGATGATTTAATGGATCAGTTGGTTGGTGCCGAAGTGTTTAGTAAGATTGATTTGAGATCTGGATATCACCATATAAGAGTGAAGTCGGAGAATGTGCCTAAGACTGCGTTTCGAACGAGGTATGAACACTATGAGTATTCTGTGATGCCCTTTGGTGTGACTAATGCACCCGGTGTCTTCATGGAATACATGAATAGAATTTTCCATCCTTATTTGGATTAGTTTGTGGTGGTGTTTATAGACGATATCTTGGTATATTCGAAGTCTGAAGCGGAACATGCGGAGCATTTGAGGATCGTGTTGCATACTTTGAGAGAGAAGAAGTTGTATGCCAAGTTGTCGAAGTGTGAGTTCTGGCTGCGAGAAGTGAGTTTTCTTGGTCATGTAATTTCTAGGGGTGGAATAGCAGTTGATCCGTCGAAGGTGGATGCGGTGTTGCAGTGGGAGACTCTGAAATCTGTTTTTGATATTAGAAGCTTCTTGGGTTTGGTCGGTTATTATCGGAGGTTTATTGAAGAATTTTCTAAGTTGGCTTTGCCGTTGACGCAGTTGACTCGTAAGGGTCAAGCTTTTGTGTGGGATTCGAAGTGTGAAGAGAGTTTCCAAGAGTTGAAGAAGAGGTTGACGAATGCGCCTGTCATACCCCATTTTTTGACCCATTTTCATTTTTGTTTTTCTCGTCCTTTTAAGCCCGAAATTCTCGTCGTTTCAGACGAAATTTCGGCAGGAAGGTATTTTAAAATACCTCATTTTTTTTCGGTTCGTTTTAGGGCCACTTGTTATCTTTTTTTTTATGTTTATTTATTTTTTTTTTCATTTTACTTTTTAGTCTCAGTTTTCATTTATTGTTCATTTATTCCATTTTATTATTATTATTATCATCATTATTATTACTATTTATTTTTTTCCTTTTTATTATTATTTTTTTTAAAATTATTTTTTAATTATTTTTTGGTCAAAGTGATTTCAGTGTACAGTGTACACTGCATCACTGTTCAGCCTACGCATCTTCCTGCCTTCACCTTCTTCACTGTTCCTTTTGTCCAAGATTTCACACAATCCTTCAAAAATTCAGAAGAAAAAGATCTTCCTGCCCACTCTTAATCATCACAAAAATTTCAATATGCCTATAAACAGAGACCCAAAAAAATCAGAAAAGGAAGAAAATTTTGAAAAGCAGATTTTTTTTAGCAAACAGCAAACAACCAAAACAACACTAACAACAAACACGCCCCTAACATTCCTTACCACAACCCAGCAACATAAACTCACACAAAAACCCACAAAACAAACATTTCCAGCAATAACACAACAAACTCCACACGCCCCTAACATTCCTTACCACAACCCAGCAACATAAACTCACACAACAACCCACAAAACAAACATTTCCAGCAATAACACAACAAACTCCACACGCCCCTAACACCCAACACAGCAACCCAAAAACTCACGCACACCAGCTCTCACAAACCCACACGTCCCAACCGCACAAACAAAAACAACAACCAACACAACACAGCATCACGCAAGCCACACCAGCCCTCACAAACCCACACGAACCCAGCACATACACCTAAACACACACACACACGAAGCAACAGCAAAACCGTACATCAAACAAGAAAAAAGGTAGAGTTTTGTTTTTAAAATAAAACGTAGATCTAGGGCTCGTGAGAGATTTTCTTTGAAAAACACTTCGATTTTCGAATTCTAGAAGGAAAAGGATTGTTGAAACTGAAAAAAATTTAAAAAAAAAAGGGATCTGTTCGCTCCGGCGCGGCGGCGCCGCCCTTTGGGCCGGCCGGCCACCGCGCCGGATTCTTACTTTCGGCCGTGTTCTTTAGGAGGGAAGAGAGAAGTGAGAGCAAGAGAGAAGAAGTGAGAGAGAGAAGGAAGTTGTGAAATGAGGGGAAAAGCTGGGTTTTCAGCTTTTATACCAGCCTTCCAAAACTGGCCCAACTATTAACCCAGCGCGGCCCACTCTGTTTCTCAGCCTCCCTTTTCTGTTTTGCTTTCTTACACTCCCCCTGTTGCTACTGCACCCCCGGTCTTTTATTTTAATTTCTCTTGTTTACTTCTTGCATTTTCTTTCTTTTTTTTTCTTTTTACTTTACTTATTTGCATTTATATTTTCATGTCATTTTTACTTTTGCTCTATTTATTAATTTATACTTTGCTTTCTTTATTCATTTATTTTTTATGTCATCTTTTTTTTATAACTTAGATTTATTTTGATACATTTTTCTTTTCTTTTGTGGTATAGTTCATTTTCATTATTTATTTTTGCACTTTTATCTTATGTCTAGCATACTATGCATTCTTACTTTTATTCTTTTATCTATTTATGCAACATATCTATTTAATGCCTTGCATAATATGCATTTTTATATTTTTTTTATTATTTTTTTATTTATTCCAATGCAACATATTTATTTTATGCCCAACACTTCATGCATTTTTATTTTCTTCCTTCCACTTTACGCAGCATTTTATTTAATGTTAAATCCATCTCATGCATTTTTTATTTTTATTCATTTTTTTGTTTATTTTGCATATTTATTTATTTTTATGCATTTACAGTTTTATTTTTATTTATTGCTTTGTCGTTTTTATTTTATTTATACTTTAGAATGTATTTAGGGACAATGTAAATATAAATGAGAATATTGCACCGACACACACATTTATTTATTCCGCTTTATGTCAAAAAAATGATAAAACGCAAAAATAACGAACGTATCCGAGGAAAATGGGCTCTCACTTTGATTCAACGTCTTTGTGAGAAAAACCCTCGTGCTTATTTTATTTCGACTACCACTTAGTTTTTTTTATTAACTAAATCAAAAATCAAAAACATTTCAAATAACAAAAAGCCAAAAAAAATCTTTTCTTAATCAAATTTCATTTTCAAGTAAATTAATTCCTACTTTTTCTCCAAAAACAATTTCAATCAATTTTAATTATTTCAAACCTTTTTTTTCAAATTAAAATCAATCAAACTCACATCTTCATCCTTCTATGCCATTTCGGCCTCTTATCTTTCTCAAACTTTTTTTTCAAACTTTAAAATCAATCAAAACAAATCACTCGGCTTTTTACCCCGAACTACGTGATTTTGATCCCGCTCGGGTACGTAGGCAAAAGACTTTGTCTTTCCAAATCAATAAAAATAACAAAAACATTTTCTTTCTTTTAAACTCATCACTTTAATCCCTTCTCACACTTAAGCATTTATTTACAAACAAATAATCAATTTAGCATAAAGATAATTAAAAACAAGAGGTTCCTATAGAGTACTATAGACGTTTAGGGTGCTAATACCTTCCCTTTGCGTAACCAACCCCCGGACCTTTGATCTCTAAAAATAGGGTTTTTCGAACTTTCTCCCTTTTCCTCGGAAAAATAAAAGATCGGTGGTGATCTCAAAAATGCGAGTCAACGCTAATTAATAGCTTGATCTCCGAAAATCACCGCGACAGAAAATGGCGACTTCACTGGGGAGAACGATCCTAAGTGGGTTAAACCTATCTTGATTTTCTTTATCTTTATGCTTTATTATTACTTGTAGTTGTAAATACGTGCTTAAGTGTTTATCTTTTTACGTAAGTGGTGAGATAAGTCCTACACCCAGACTTGAGGGAAACATAAGATAGGACGGTGGTATAATCAAAGTGTCTTTCCGAGGGTAAATTTCGGATGTGGCACATGTGATAACCCCACTCAATGGAGGAATCTTGGAGGTATTACTATGTTGGCATGAGTAAGTCGTGTTCGGCATTGATATTTTCAAGTGACCTATGAAGTTGAGGACCTTTAGTTACCTTTAACCCATCTTGGCCTTTTAGGACGTAGTGCGGTGGCTAACCAAGAGTAATCTTGAATTAGTTGATACGCGATACTACACTCAAACGAGACTTTCTTACGAATATTATTGGACCGGGAGTCAATCTCGCAACCCGACGATATTTGGAAGGGGTTGAAGACTTTGGGAACTTGGTAGAACCCGTGATACAGGTACATGTGAAACCATAGTCCTTACCAAATGGCGTGTTTACCCTCGGCTCCAACACTATGGACTTAACCTCACCATGTTTTCTCCGTTTCTTTAGCATAATCATGCATACATGCATTCATTCATAAACTTTTTTTTCATCAAGTATCGAAGGACTTAGACAAGTTTTGTTGTAAACATCGTAGGAATGAACTTCACAAAGAGAAACACTCGGAAATACAATTTCAAAAGCTCAGATTTGACAAACTTAAGGAAGCTAGGATCTTTAGTGACTAGTCCGGAGGATTTTCTTTCAAGCTCGTTATGGGAGATCATTAGGCATCCTCAAGTTTGAAATATCGGGACTTTTTCAAAGATTTCTACTGATGAACTTCTGAGCATATTCCTTGGCTTTGTTCCTAAAAAGGGGTTTTGTTTGTAATATTTTAAATGAAACGTTCAAACTATGATGTTTACAATTACTTCAACAAATCCTTCGATAACAAATCTTTCTATTTTTTGCATAAGCATAATCATGCATCATTATGCATTCATAGTTTCCGAATCGAGTCTCACATTTTGCTCACCAATAAAAGCTTAATCTGCCGCCGTCAAAAAAAGTGGTCCGACGTGTTCATTACAAGCCTACTCAAATCTACAACACTCGAGCACATAAGAGAAAAAGAATGGATCTGTTAGAGCAAGAAAACCAGAACCTCCGGGAAGAGGTAGCTAATCTCCGGGAAGGGATGGAAAAGTTGACCTCCATGATGAATGCTCTGTTAGCTTCCCAAGCCCAAACGTCAGTTCCTCAGCCTGCTGTCACCGCCCTTGAGCAACCAATCTCGATTGCTTTGCCAACTTCTACCGTGCTTACTCCTCCGCCCGGTCTGTCATTCACTCAAGCGACTGCAACAAATTCAACACCTCTTATCCACTCCATCCAACAACAGGCGGAGCCTATCTTTCATGCCGAAAGTGTTGGAGCCTTCGATAAGGTAGACGAGCTTCAAGAGAAATTTGATGAGATGCAACGAGAAATTGAAGCCCTCCGAGGAAGAGATTTGTTTGGCAAAGATGCTCGAGGACTCTGTTTGGTTCCTAACGTTGTGATACCGCCTAAATTCAAGGTCCCTGACTTTGAAAAGTATAAGGGGAACACATGTCCACGAGGCCATTTGGTGATGTACGCAAGGAGGATGTCTTCACACACCAACAATCATAAGCTCCTCATTCATTTCTTCCAGGACAGCTTGACCGGGGCCGCTTTGAAGTGGTACATGGATTTGGAAAGCGCTAATATCCGAACTTTCAATGACTTAGGGGAAGCCTTCATTCGCCAATACAAGTACAATCTGGACATGGCCCCCGACAGAGACCAGCTTCAGGCAATGGCCCAAAAAGAAAAGGAAACCTTCAAGGAATACGCCCAGCGTTGGAGAGAGATTGCTGCACAAGTCAACCCGCCTCTAGAAGAGAAAGAGATGACAAAGGTTTTCTTGAAGACTCTCGGCCAGTTTTACTATGAGAAAATGGTTGCCAGTGCGCCGACGGATTTCACCGAGATGGTAAATATGGGAATGCGTCTGGAAGAAGGAGTCCGAGAGGGACGTTTGGTTATGGAAAGTGATTTTGCTGCCAACAGTACAGAGGAGTTTGGGAATGGCTTTTTAGGAAAAGAGGAGCAAGAGGTAGGTATGGTGACCCATATGCAGCCTCAGCAATAATATCAACAACAACTTCAACAACAGAATCGGTTTCAGTGGATATCCCATTTTGATCCAATCCCCATGGCATATGCAGAGTTGCTCCCCACTTTGCTTGATAAAAATCTTGTTCAAACTAAGGCACCCCTTCGGGTACCTGAAAGGTTGCCACGTGGGTATAGACCTGATCTCTCTTGTGCTTTCCATCAAGGGGCACCCGGTCATGACATTGAACGCTGTTACGCCTTGAAAGCCGAAGTCCAGAGGTTGGTCCAGGCTAACATTTTATCCTTCAAAAAGTCGAACTCCTGTGTGCAAGCTAATCCACCACCGAATCGTGGGACCTCATCTGTTAATTCGGTGCAAGATTGTTCAGAAGTTCACCCTGTTAAAGACAATCTTGAAGAAGATGCCAGTTAATTTTGTGACACATGACAGAGTTTACCGCAATTGGGTCGCTGTTGGCATTCCCTCGGTTATTCATGGGTCCAAGTAACGTTGTTTTGTTGCCTTGTCTTTTCAAAAAAATCCATTCGTTTCGCCCGAGATGAAAGTGAACTTTTAGGGCTTTTGTTTCATGCATTCCCATCATCAAATAAGAAGTCGTTTTGTTCCTGACTATGTTTTTATTATTCTTAGCTTTTTCTGGAAAATGGTAACACCAAAAAACCAAAAAGTTAATTATTTTTCTTTTATTTGTTTTCTTTTTAATCATTTTCAAATGTATGCATCAACTTATTTTCTCAAATCAATCATCAATCATATAAAAAGTTGAACACCAATAAGCCCGTTGAACACTGTAACCCTATGCTCTCTCCCGACTTTGAATTTCCTGTTTACGAAGCTGAAGAGGAGGACGACGAAGGGATCCCTCTGCTACTAGGATATGAAAAGAACATCATTCAGCCTCATGAAGAAGCACTGAAAGTGATTAACTTGGACACTACAGTATTCCTGATCAAATCCTGGATGAGTGGCGCCATCAAAGCTGCAAAAAAAAAAAAAAACAATAGCAAAATCAAACAAAAAAAACAAAAAGCAAAAAAAAAAAGAAAACATATATCAAAAGATGGTGCAGAAGATGGTAACCACCTACAAGAACTTACGTGAGATGTTACCGTATGCTTTACATGGATATCGTACTTCAGTGCGTACCTCAACAGGGGCAACCCCTTTTCTCCTTGGTATACGGTATGAAAGTTCTAATGGAAGCCAAATTATCAGAGGATGAATGATGTCCAAACAAATATGATCAGTTCAAACTTGATTGAAGAGAAACGCATGAATGCTTTGTGTCACGGGCAGTCCTCGTGTGCTCCGAGAAGGAGGTCTTGTGCTCAAGAAGATCCAATCTTTTCAACCCGATTCCAGGGGCAAGTGGACGCCTAACTATGAAGGTCCATATGTCGTCAAGAGAGCTTTCTGGTGGTGCATTGACTCTTACGACTATGGATGGTGATGAGCTTCCCCGTCCTGTGAATGTTGATGCAGTCAAGAAATACTTTGTCTAAAAAATAAAAGAACAGCTCGGTAAGTCGAAAACCTGAAAGGGCGGCTTAGGCAAAAATGAGCGTCTCGGTGGATCGAAAACCCGAAAAGGCGGTCCAGGCAAAAATTAGAGACATAAAACAGAAAATAATCATCCTGATAGGTCGAAAACCCGAAAGGGCGATCTATGCAAAAGTTAAGGATCAAAAGACAAAGTAACTGCATTGGTCTGATCTCTACTCACTCGGGGCACATTAAATGTCAAAGAGGCTCTGAATCTGAAGCATCCAAACAGCGAAATTCAAAGTTGTCAGGGAGAATAGCGGTTATTGTGTTCAATGTACCTTCCCCTTTATATTTACCATTTTCCAAACTTTTTAAGATCCGTGGAGCCATGCCATCGGCGGGTCACCACCCTTTTAAATAAATTTGAGCCTGTTGCCTTTCATTTGGAATTCTCATTTATTCAGTTTATAAAACTTCTTCCATTTTTGATGGTAATGCTTGAAACAAAATATTTTTCAAAATCATAAATATTTTTCATGTCTTTTTGAAAAGCACAAATGACAAACACATTTTCTCTGAACTCATGAATAAGTGAAGTGTGCGTCAACAGCTATCCTAAGAACGGATAAACTTTACAGGTTGAACATGGTCAATTGCTTAGAAAAAATACAAAAAAAAGAACAAAAAAGAGAAAAAGAAAAAAGAAAAGAAAAGAGCTCGGTAAGTCGAAAACCCGAAAGGGCGGCTTAGGCAAAAATGAGCGTCCCGGTGGATCGAAAACCCGAAAGGGCGGTCCAGGCAAAAATTAGGGGCATACAAAAGAATATATTCCCGATGGGCTAAAAACCTGAAAAAGCGGTCCAGGCAAAAATCAGGGGTTCAAAAAAAAAACAAACAAAAGATAAGCATGACCACAGAAGCACCAGTTCTTCTACCAAGGTTTTGGATTGGCACGTTCTCCCCAAGGAGTGTTTACCCCATCAGTTGTTGCACATGCCAGGCTTTACCCCATCACTGTTTTGATACGCCCCAAGTGGCATCATCCCCATTGAAGATTGTCGAGTGTTTGTGATGCGACGTCGGGTCACTTTCCATCTTATCCGTCCAATCTTGTCTCATCAAGTTTATCAGTCCTACAATCATGCAAGTCAATCCTTCATACAATCATATAAGTCAATCATTCATACAATCATATAAGTCAATCATTCATACAATCATACAAGTCAATCCTTCATACAATCACAAGTTAATCAGTCATCCAGTCACATAATTCAATCCTCTATCCAGTCATACAAATTCGTGTCGTCATTCATGCATTCATACATTCATGCATATACAATAAAGACAACATCATTCATACATGGCTGCATTAACCATCACGAGTCTTGCTTCAATTATCTTTTCATTTCAATCAATCATGAATAATTTGTAACCGTCTTCCCCCAGGAAGTGTTTACTCCCCATCAATTGTTGCATATGGCGGGCTTTACCCCGTCAATGATTTGATATATCTCCAATGGCATCATCCCCAGGGAATGTTTACTCCCCACTTTACTTGTCCAACCTTGTCTCATCAAATTCATCAATTACACTATCACACAAATCAATCCTTCGTATAGTCATACAGTCACATAAATCATACATGCATTCATACATTCATGCATATACGCATTCATGCATACAAACAACATCATTCATACATGGTTGCGTTAACCACCCTGAGTCTTGTTTTGAATATCCTTCCATATCAATCAATCATGAATAATTTGTAACCCTCTCTTTCCCCAAATGTCATCCCCAGTATTTCATCCTAAGATGTCACCCTCTTTTCGCCGAGTGGCAGTTCCTTAACGAACAGCTTGTGCATTGTCTTATCCAGTCTTTTGTCGTCAGTGGCAAGTTCGGCAACAATCCGAACAACTGACATTTATCTTTCATCCTGTCGTTAGTGGCAAGTTCGGCAACAATCCGAACAGCTGACATTTATCCTTCATCCAACTCTTATCTTTCATCCAGTTTTATGTTTCATCCAGCATTTATTTTTCATCCAGCATTCATCTTTCATCAAACATTTATCTTTTATCCAGCATTTATTTTTCATCCAGCATTTATTTCATCCAGCTTTTAAATTTCATCCAGCTTTTAAATTTCATCCAGCTTTTAAATTTCATCTAGCTTTTTATATTTTATCCTGTTTTTATATTCCATCCAGCATTTATCTTTCATCCAGTATTTATCTTTCATCCAGCATTTACTTTTCATCCAACATTTATTTTTCATCCAGCATTTATCTTTCATCCGGCTTTTATTTTTCATCCAGCATTTATCTTTTATCCAGCATTTATTTTTCATCCAGCATTTATTTCCTCATCCAATTTTATCTTTCATCCGACATTTATTTTTCATCCAGCCTTTATCTTTCATCCAGCTTTTATTTTTCATCCAGCATTTATCTTCCATCCAACATTTATTTTTCATCCAGCATTTATTTTTCATCCAGCATTTATCTTTCATCCAGCATTTATTTTTCATCCAGTTTTATCTTTCATCCGGCGTTTATTTTTCATCCAGCATTTATCTCTTCATCCAGCTTTTATCTTTTCATCCAGCTTTTACTTCTCATCTAGCTTTCACCTTTCATCCGACATTTACCTTTGTTTCTTGTCGTCAGTGGCAGTTTGGCACCAACCCGAACAGCTGGCATTTATCCTCTTATCCTGTCGTCAGTGGCAAGTTCGGCACCAACCCGAACAGCTGACACTTATCCCCCAGTCAAACCACATAATCCCCAGTGGAGTCAGATCCCATTTCTTTAGCAAGCTCGGGTGTCCTTTTGTTTTGTTTTGTCCCCAGTCAAATCATATTTGCCGTCTTGCATGTATACCTGCATCGCGAGCATTCGCAGCATTGCAAGCATAACATTGCATCCATAGCATTCTCCAGTCAAAATTGGTCAAAAATGGTGTACTCTGTATTTAAGTCTCTTCGACCCGTCGATTTAAAAATTTCACTTTTAAATCTCCGTAACGAAGAAACTTAAATAGGGGCATCTGTCATACCCCATTTTTTGACCCATTTTCATTTTTGTTTTTCTCGTCCTTTTAAGCCCGAAATTCTCGTCGTTTCAGACGAAATTTCGGCAGGAAGGTATTTTAAAATACCTCATTTTTTTTCGGTTCGTTTTAGGGCCACTTGTTATCTTTTTTTTTTATGTTTATTTATTTTATTTTTTTTTCATTTTACTTTTTAGTCTCAGTTTTCATTTATTGTTCATTTATTCCATTTTATTATTATTATTATCATCATTATTATTACTATTTATTTTTTTCCTTTTTATTATTATTTTTTTTAAAATTATTTTTTAATTATTTTTTGGTCAAAGTGATTTCAGTGTACAGTGTACACTGCATCACTGTTCAGCCTACGCATCTTCCTGCCTTCACCTTCTTCACTGTTCCTTTTGTCCAAGATTTCACACAATCCTTCAAAAATTCAGAAGAAAAAGATCTTCCTGCCCACTCTTAATCATCACAAAAATTTCAGTATGCCTATAAACAGAGACCCAAAAAAATCAGAAAAGGAAGAAAATTTTGAAAAGCAGATTTTTTTTAGCAAACAGCAAACAACCAAAACAACACTAACAACAAACACGCCCCTAACATTCCTTACCACAACCCAGCAACATAAACTCACACAACAACCCACAAAACAAACATTTCCAGCAATAACACAACAAACTCCACACGCCCCTAACACCCAACACAGCAACCCAAAAACTCACGCACACCAGCTCTCACAAACCCACACGTCCCAACCGCACAAACAAAAACAACAACCAACACAACACAGCATCACGCAAGCCACACCAGCCCTCACAAACCCACACGAACCCAGCACATACACCTAAACACACACACACACGAAGCAACAGCAAAACCGTACATCAAACAAGAAAAAAGGTAGAGTTTTGTTTTTAAAATAAAACGTAGATCTAGGGCTCGTGAGAGATTTTCTTTGAAAAACACTTCGATTTTCGAATTCTAGAAGGAAAAGGATTGTTGAAACTGAAAAAAATTTAAAAAAAAAAAAGGGATCTGTTCGCTCCGGCGCGGCGGCGCCGCCCTTTGGGCCGGCCGGCCACCGCGCCGGATTCTTACTTTCGGCCGTGTTCTTTAGGAGGGAAGAGAGAAGTGAGAGCAAGAGAGAAGAAGTGAGAGAGAGAAGGAAGTTGTGAAATGAGGGGAAAAGCTGGGTTTTCAGCTTTTATACCAGCCTTCCAAAACCGGCCCAACTATTAACCCAGCGCGGCCCACTCTGCTTCCCAGCCTCCCTTTTCTGTTTTGCTTTCTTACACTCCCCCTGTTGCTACTGCACCCCCGGTCTTTTATTTTAATTTCTCTTGTTTACTTCTTGCATTTTCTTTCTTTTTTTTTCTTTTTACTTTACTTATTTGCATTTATATTTTCATGTCATTTTTACTTTTGCTCTATTTATTAATTTTTACTTTGCTTTCTTTATTCATTTATTTTTTATGTCATCTTTTTTTTATAACTTAGATTTATTTTGATACATTTTTCTTTTCTTTTGTGGTATAGTTCATTTTCATTATTTATTTTTGCACTTTTATCTTATGTCTAGCATACCATGCATTCTTACTTTTATTCTTTTATCTATTTATGCAACATATCTATTTAATGCCTTGCATAACATGCATTTTTATATTTTTTTTTATTATTTTTTTATTTATTCCAATGCAACATATTTATTTTATGCCCAACACTTCATGCATTTTTATTTTCTTCCTTCCACTTTACGCAGCATTTTATTTAATGTAAAATCCATCTCATGCATTTTTTATTTTTATTCATTTTTTTGTTTATTTTGCATATTTATTTATTTTTATGCATTTACAGTTTTATTTTTATTTATTGCTTTGTCGTTTTTATTTTATTTATACTTTAGAATGTATTTAGGGACAATGTAAATATAAATGAGAATATTGCACCGACACACACATTTATTTATTCCGCTTTATGTCAAAAAAATGATAAAACGCAAAAATAACGAACGTATCTGAGGAAAATGGGCTCTCACTTTGATTCAGCGTCTTTGTGAGAAAAACCCTCGTGCTTATTTTATTTCGACTACCACTTAGTTTTTTTTATTAACTAAATCAAAAATCAAAAACATTTCAAATAACAAAAAGCCAAAAAAAATCTTTTCTTAATCAAATTTCATTTTCAAGTAAATTAATTCCTACTTTTTCTCCAAAAACAATTTCAATCAATTTTAATTATTTCAAACCTTTTTTTTCAAATTAAAATCAATCAAACTCACATCTTCATCCTTCTATGACATTTCGGCCTCTTATCTTTCTCAAACTTTTTTATCAAACTTTAAAATCAATCAAAACAAATCACTCGGCTTTTTACCCCGAACTACGTGATTTTGATCCCGCTCGGGTACGTAGGCAAAAGACTTTGTCTTTCCAAATCAATAAAAATAACAAAAACATTTTCTTTCTTTTAAACTCATCACTTTAATCCCTTCTCACACTTAAGCATTTATTTACAAACAAATAATCAATTTAGCATAAAGATAATTAAAAACAAGAGGTTCCTATAGAGTACTATAGACGTTTAGGGTGCTAATACCTTCCCTTTGCGTAACCAACCCCCGGACCTTTGATCTCTAAAAATAGGGTTTTTCGAACTTTCTCCCTTTTCCTCGGAAAAATAAAAGATCGGTGGTGATCTCAAAAATGCGAGTCAACGCTAATTAATAGCTTGATCTCCGAAAATCACCGCGACAGCGCCTGTTTTGGTTTTGCCGAGTGCGAAGGATCCTTTTGTTGTGTATTGTGATGCTTCGAAGATGGGTTTAGGCGGTGTGCTTATGTAGAATGGTCAAGTGGTGGTGTATGCATCGAGGCAGTTGAAAGTTCATGAGAGGAATTATCCGACCCAAGATTTGGAGTTAGCGGCAGTGGTGTTTGCGCTCAAGATCTGGAGGCATTATCTCTTTGGTTCAAAGGTTGAGGTGTTTAGCGATCATAAGAGTTTGAAGTATTTGTTTAGTCAGAAGAAGTTGAATATGAGGCAGAGACGTTGGATGGAATTCTTGATGGATTATGATTTTGAGTTGAGTTACCATCCCGGTAAGACGAATGTGGTAGCGAACGCTTTGAGTAGGAAGTCGTTACACATGTCGGCGCTTATGGTTAAAGAGTTGGAGTTGAGTTTGGTGAGTGAGCTGACTCCGAATGGTGTGAAGTTGGGAATGTTGAAGCTGACGAGTAACATTCTTGAAGAGATCAAGGAGGGACAGAAAGTGGATTTGTAGCTTGTGGATCGTTTGGTGTTGGTTAACCAAGGCAAGGAGGTAGACTTTGGATTGGATGAGGGTGGAGTTCTGAGATTTCGTGGTCGAGTTTGTGTGCCGGATGTACCCGAGCCGAAGAGCAGGATTTTGGAAGAAGGTCAGCGGAGTAGTTTGAGTATTCATCTTGAAGCGACGGAGATGTATCAAGATCTGAAGAGGTTGTTTTGGTGGCTAGGAATGAAGAAGGACATTGCTGAGTTTGTTTATGCTTGTTTGGTTTGTAAGAAGTCTAAAGTGGAACATCAGAAGCCATCTGGAGTGATGCAACCATTGTTTGTGCCGGAGTGGAAGTGGGATAGCATCTCTATGGATTTTGTTAGTGGGTTGCCGAAGACTGCGAAGGGTTGTGATTCGATTTGGGTGATCGTGGATCGATTGACAAAATCAGCGCATTTTATTCCTGTCAAGGTTACTATGTCTTTGGATAAGTTGGCGGAGATCTACATTGAGCAGATTGTGAAGTTGCATGGTATTCCTTCTAACATTGTGACTGATAGAGATCTGAGGTTCACGTCTAAGTTTTGGCAGAGTTTGCAGGAAGCTTTGGGAACTAAGTTGAGGTTGAGTTCTGCTTATCATCCTCAAACTGATGGTCAGTCGGAGAAGACTATTCAGTCTTTGGAAGATTTGTTGAGATCTTGTGTTTTGGAGCAAGGTGTAAGTTGGAGTGAATGTTTACCGTTGATTGAGTTTACTTTGAACAACAGTTTTCATTTAAGTATTGGTATGGCACCTTTTGAAGCGTTGTACGCTAGGAGATGTAGAACGCCGTTGTGTTGGCTTGAGTCGGGGGAGAGTGTTTTAATTGGACCGGAGGTAGTTCAGCAGACTACAGAGAAAGTTAAGATGATTCAGGAGAAGGTGAAGGCATCTCAGAGTAGGCAGAAAAGTTATCATGATAAGAGGAGGAAGAACATTGAGTTCCAAGCCGGAGATCATGTGTTTTTGAGAGTGAATCCAGTTACGAGTGTTGGGAGAGCTTTGAAGTCAAAGAAGTTGACGCCGCGTTTTGTTGGATCTTATCAGATTGTGGAGAGAGTTGAAGCTGTAGCGTATCGGATTGCGTTACCGCCGTCGTTGTCGAATCTTCATGATGTGTTTCATGTGTCTCAGTTGATGAAGTATGTGTATGATCCATCTCATGTAATTCAAGTGGATGATTTAGAAGTAAGGGAGAATTTGACCGTTGAGACGAGGCCGATGAATATCGAAGGACGAGAGGTGAAGCGTTTGCGTTGTAAGGAGATCGCTTTAGTGAAGGTTGTTTGGGGAGGTCCTGCTGGAGAGAGTATCACTTGTGAGTTGGAGAGTCAGATGAAGGAGTCGTATCCGGAGTTGTTTCCTTCAGGTAATTTTCGAGGACGTAAATTCTTTTAAGGGGTAGAGTTGTAACAACCCGATTTTTCATATTTTATTTATTTAATTAATTTATGTGTGCTTAATTGTTTATTTTGGTGATTTATTGAATTTTGGGAGTTGAGGGGTATTTTAGTAATTTTGGGCGAGTGGCATAATCGTAATATGTGAGAAATTCAAAATTTGGAAATAGTGGTGTATAAGTAATTTAGAGGGGGTGTGAGCTTGGTAAAAGTGTAGTGTTATTTTCAGTGTCATGAGAATTGACTAAGCCCATTAAGGTGAGTTAACCTAGTCCATTATTATATAAGAGATGTGTGTAGTGTTATTTTCATTAGGTCTTCATAATTAACACAAAACTAGAGAGACGTAGAGAGAGAAAACGAGAGAGAAACTTGGAGAAGAGGAAGAAGAGGAATCTAGAAGAACTAAAGGGGAGATTGTTGATTTCAAGTGGGTTAGCAAGAGAAGTGAAGAAACTAAGGTAAGAGTGAAGATTATCTTCATTAATTAGTTTTAATAAGCTTGGGGTATGTTTGGGAATTGTAGCTTATGATTAATTGTTGTTGAATTGTTGTGATTTTCGTGCTCATTTTTATTGATTATACTAAGCATGTCAAAACTTGATAATTCCATGCTTTCTTCATCTTAAAATTCATTTTTCATTATGTTAAGTTGATACCTTGATGAATTTTGATGTTTGTGATGATTAATATGATGATCAAGTGTTGTTTACTAATTCTGTAATTGATTTTGAGTATGTGTATGTAATTTGTTTGAGAAATCATGAAGTTATGTGGGATAAGTTGTGAATTAAGTGATTTTGTGAAAAGTGCTTATTTGACTGAATATGCTTAATTTGCTGTTGTTACTATGTGTTACTGTTAAGGTTATGATTGTGAGCAAGAAACTATGATTATTGAGTGGTTTGTTGTGAAATAAGTTGTTGTTGTTGGTGTTTTGATGAAAATGACTTAATTAAGTGAAAAATGATAAGATGTTGACAAACTGAGAAAGTTGTCGTTGGAAGAGTTATAGTTTGTGTGGGTAGTGATGCTAAACATGTTAGAATGAAGTTATTTAAGTTGGGTATGTTTGTTTGTTAAACTTGGGTGAAATTGGGGTTTTGAGGCGAACTTTGAAAATTTACCGGAAAATCTTTGAAATTGATGTTTCCTTGAGTACCCATTGTTCAATTTGAGTATATTGATCATGGGTATATCTTATAAAATGTTTTGGGTGTGTTGGGATTGAATTAAGTGATTTAAAAGTGATTTTGGGGTGAAAAACGTGTTTTAAAAACTGATTTCTGGTGGCTTGCTCTGCTATTATCGTGCCACGATGAGGGTCTATCGTGCCACGATATTAAGCCCAAAACTTGGGTTCAGGTGCTGGAAATATCATGCCACGATGGAGGACCATCGTACCACGATGAGGGCCAGAATTTGGTGTTCTGCACTGGAAATATCGTTCCACGAGGGGATGCCATCGTGCCACGATATAGGCCAGGTCAGAAACCCAAATTCCGCTTTCATTTGGTCTTTGTACCATTTTCTGTTGTGAACTGGGTTTTGGTGTAAACATGAAAGTTTTAGATATGGATGTTAGCTTTCATATGACATTGGTTTGACTTCATTTAGATTTCTAGAACTTGAGTTATGAGTGATTTACTACACATAGGTCATGACGCATGTTTCGTGAAAACTTCCGCATACTTTTCCAATGAACCATGAAGTATCCTTATAATTAATAATGAATCTAAGGGAGCTTTTAGAGCTAATAAATGAGTATGTATTGATGGTGATATTTAAATTAATATTCATGATGATGTTGATGATGATGTTTACGATGTTATTATTGATGCTATTGATGATGTTTGAGTAAATGATGATGATACATGTTGTGTATTAAGTGACGATGTTTGAATACTTGACTTGATGTGTGGCCTTAGTGATTTGATAATGCGTTAAGTGGAGTTTTGGTGATGATACCTTATATGACGAAGAGAATCGTATAACAAATGATGAGTATATTTGGTGAGCATTGTCGAGTCTCTATGTGGGTCCATGCATTCATAAGTCAGTCCGGAGATGGTGTGGTGATTTCATGGCGGGGTTTAAGCCTCGAGGATTTCATCGAAGATTGTATGGTGAATTCATTGCGGGGTTTTAGATCTCGAGGAATTCATCGGTGGCGGTACCGTAAAACATATAGAGTCGTCTAGGAGCATTGCATAAGTTGAGTCTTATGTATTAATGCGTTGACGAGAATTTGTGCATCTAAGTGGTAATTGTGCATTGAAGATGTGATGTGATGAATTGTTATAATTAACTTGGTAATTGTTTATCGATGATGGTATGAATTGGATGATTGTAAATGATGAGTGATATGATGGAGTAGTTAGACTTGTACGAGAATATGATTATGAGTTACATGTTCTTGAATTTCGGATAATCCAATTTGTTATGTTTGAATAATGTGATGATATGAATGGTGTCTGAACTACACTTGTTTATTATTTCTTATTAATGAATGTATATCTTATCCTCAAGTGGCTTTGTTGTCGCCTCATCCCTTGTGGATGTAGATTTGCAGGATTGAGCGCTTGCTTCCGGTGAGTCGTGATGGGTTGTGGCTTGACGCCTAACTTATGTTTTATGCTTTGCTTGGAGACGTCTAGAGTTAGGATGCTCTGATTAGGATGTCGTCTGGGATTTTATTTTTCGTACTCTGTTGGATTTATTTTGAGTGATCTTTATGATCCAGATACTTATGTATCTATTTTGAGATGTTTTGAGATGACCCGAGATGATTATATGTATGCTGAGATATTCCGCTGCGATATGTTTATTTATATTGATGAGATTTGCATATTATATGTTTAATATTTATGAAGAAATGTAAGGTTCCGATTGCATGCTAGTTGTTTATTTATCGTTGAATAGTAGTCTCAGGGATCGGGTCCTTGCAATTTGGTATCAGAGTTGGTCGGTCTAGTCCGGACTAACACTTGGTGATTATCCTGTTGTATGCGACATGTATGTGTATATACTGTCGATGCTTTTCTTGTCTAACTGGGTGGTGCTTGTTGTTGTTGTGGAAAGCCACCACCAAAGCCACATGATGATCGCGATAGTGGCAAACACACCGCCGTGAAATAGGGTTTCTTTAGCCATGGTCTTCGCCAATGGATTGACATGAACTTACAAACTACATATATTGCTTTTGGGCAATGACATTGGTCCTTAGTTTTTGGTACAATGACTAACATGGTTTGGCATCTCTTCACTCGAAAGTCCAAATTATCTTTCTTCCATCATAATCTCTGAATCAAGCCCTCTAGTTACTTGGATGTTACTCGCATAGAAACTAATTTGAAGTGGTATCCTCCGCCTCTAAATGTTCTTAAGCTTAAAATTGATGGATCTCATTATAGTGGCAGAGGCATGTCTGCTTGTGGTGGTCTCCTTTGTGACTCCAACGGTCGTTTCATTCACAATTTCACTTGCAATCTTGGTAGAGTCACTTTAGTTTTGGCAGAGCTTTAGTTTCGAAATGGATTCTTTGGTGGTTATTGACATGGTTACTATGAGACATTCTCATGATCTCCTTCTAACTCCCTTACTAGAAGAAACTCTTGATTTAATTGATCTTGTTGATTGGAATTGCTCATGACAAGTTGGCGAATCTGGATGACATAATTTAAAAAAAAAACTAATACAAATTCTTTAAAATTCAATATTACTAAACTTTCTTAATTTTCTTAGTTTGATAAAAACAAAATATAATGAAGTGACCAAAAGTTATAAGGTTGAAGCTGCCGACTTGAAATCACAAAAAACCAATGTAAACGAATATTAAACGACAAACAACATCCTTGGATTTAGACAGAAAAGAAACCACAGTCCAAATTAGCCAACCTAGCTTTGACAAAAAATCATTTTCCGTTATAATGGATCATTCATTACATAAAAAAAATTTGGGTCATTCAACTTTGAAGCCTATGTTTTGACATGCATTTCTAATCGTCTTACTTTTGAAAGCGACATGCTTGAAAGGGAAGGGAAAGTGACATACTAGTACATGCATTGATTTCAAACAAATTACAAAAAATTTATATAAAAATTTTTTTTAAAAAAAATTATGATTGCTAAAGACAAAATTTTAACACAAACGTGGACAGTTTGCTAAGATATCATGGATATAAATAAAAAAGAAATGCATACTACGTTGACGAATGAACAGTAAAAGATAAAGGTCGACACTCCAAATGATCACACATGTTTGACTTGAAGATGATATTGTGTGTATTTGGTATCATTTCTAATATGTCAGAATCACAGTGATTTACCACAATTTTTTAAAAGCTACACTTTATAGTTTCTTAAATTACGATAACAATCGACAAATCATTAAAGAAATATTGGTGTAAATCGAAGAGCAAATAGTCAACAACAAATCAACAAAATCTGACAACCTAGAATCAACAACATAACTAGACTACGGATAGTAGTGTGGTACTTGTCGACCTTTGGCGCGTCAGCGGGGGCGGAGCCACACTTTTGCCGGGGGTTTCAATTGCACCTCCTCGACTTTTCAATTTTACACCTATTTAATTGTACTCTTTTGTCTGGAAACCCCTCAAAATTTAGTCTTGCACCATATTGCACTAACTCTCACTAAGAAAAGGTTGGCAAAGCTGTGCACGCACCGGGACAATACTACATCGCAGGTTGTCCTTAGTGTAAGTCAAAGAGTTTTTTTTTTTGGATAGATGCAAGTCAAAGAGATATCATTTTATATTATAAATTGATGATATGTTGAAATCAAGACATAAAATGCCTTAATGGGAATTGAACTGGCTACAATGGTGGTGAACGAGATATCTATAGTTTATAGGCTTATACTGCAACATATAACTGTATATAAGTTTTTTTTTTTTTTAAGAGAAACTGTATATATAGGATATTTAGTATTGTACTTTCAAAATATTTAAGTACCTTTATCCTTAAATATTTAACTTTTATTTTGTCTCTAAATAGGCAAAAGAATATTTTAGCCTCTAAATATGTGAGCCATTGTCACTATAGTTTATAAATGTATCAAAATTACAAACACATTTCGAGTGCCACTTTTGTTAGTAATTTTATAGATTAAATTGAACAAAGATAAAACACATTAAATGATTAATAAAAGAGACAATTGTGAATGTATTTTTAATTTTGATACATTCAAAGATCGATATGATAGTTAAATACACATTTAGAGAAAAAAATCTGAAAGTTCAAAAATTTGAACTCCTTAATTCAAAATCCTGGCAGGTGGCAACGCCATTGCGCGTCAGCGCTAAACTAACTTAAGAATAACGTAACTTCACACGCAATAGACAATTCTTTAGTTTCATTTTTCCATATAAATATTAGTCCCAACGGATTCAAGGTCACAAGAACTAAGAGTGTGTTTGGATGGGGGAATGTTTTGAGATAATGTGATGTTTTGAGGGAATTCAAATACTTTTAGATGAATTCTATTGTTTGGATAATAATATGAAGAATTTTCAAAATGATGGAAATTTATGAAGTATTTTGTTTAAGTTAAATTTAGAGAATTTCAAATGACGCTTAAAAGCTAAGAATTTCAAATTTCTTCGTTCTGATAATTTTTCAAATTTTGCATTTTAGTCCTCAAATTTTCCAAAGTTTTCAAATTGACCCCAATAAATTTACAAAATTGCAATTTGACCCATAATATTTTTTGGAAATGACAAATTTATCCCTTAACTTATTCAAAATTATAAATTGACCCCTCAAAATTTTTGAAATTTACAAATTGACCCCTAATTTAAATTTTCAAATTTGGCACCAAAAAATTAAAAAAAATTATAAAAGTTGCCCAAAAATGACGAAAATGAATTTTTTACTTCATCCAAACAAGAATATTTAGAAATGAAGTCAATTTAATTGATTCATTTGAATTGTCTAGAATTTTAAATAATTCAAAATTTTCCAATTACATCATCCAAACACACTCTATGGCTTTGTTTGAGAGTTTGGAGGGGAGGGGAGGGCTTTGGAGGGTTGGAAATATATGCATTTTTTGAAAGAATTTGCTCCTCCTCAAGGTTTTGTATCATGAAGAAAAATAAACTCCCCAAAATTTTTCCCTCTCAATATCATCTATTTATTCTATTTACTCCTTCCTTTTCTCCAAACCCCTTCCTCTCAAACCGTTTTCTTACCTTTCCTTAACCTGGGTGCAGTTTGAGGTGTTTGTAGGCATTTTTTAAAGCTGAGTTGGGTGGTGCTTCTGCTTTTTGGTGCTGTTGTTCTGCCGATTATGTGGTTTTACATTGGCTTTTTGGTGCTTCTGGTTTAGTTCATATTGGAGCCCGTGATTGTTTTAGGTGATGGCTGTTTTTTTTTTTTCAGTAATCATGTACATTTTTTGTAGCTCTACTTTGTACCTTTTCCGATTCTCGGGTTCACCTTGAACTCGGATTGACTTTAATGAAATTATTTGCCAATAAAAAAAATATTGTCCACATATTACACTAATAAAAACGACTCTTGCTGTCTTGCACCATCCAATGTTACATTGCTTTCCTCGAATATGATCCAATCTACACCTTGAGAGAATGAAATAAACGAGAGATTAGATAAATGTGATAAGTTGCTAATGTGATATAAAGAGAGGAAGAAATTAAATGGAGTATTAAACGAGTATTTAAAATTTAAAGGTGTATAATTATAAGTGCTCGATCTATGATCCATATATAATAGACACTCTTGACATTTTATTAAGAGTTTTACATTGACTAAACAAAAGTATCTAATAATGTGTTACTTAAGCTATGAGTCGCTCTCAATAATATACTAATATATTAGTGTTTTGGGATATAAGATTACATGTGATATAAATTAGGTTTTTTTGCATGTATATACTTTTCATCGAAGTGAAAGGCTCAATAAACATCCAATATAAACCCTCCATTTTGGGGAACCTATCTGAAAGGAAACCAATCTTATGCTCATTAATTAGATTAATCCAACAAACTCTCTCTGTCTCTCTTTCTCTCTACTATTTTCCAATCCCCACAAAATCTATTGAACAACTAAAAAAACAAACCCAAAGGTGATTTTAATGTACCTAACTCCTAAATTAGAAAAATGTACACCCCTTTTCTTTTTCCATCCTCCATAACATGCCAAATTAAAAAAATTCACATAATTGAAACAATAAACCAAATTAACATGTCCTCAACTCAATACAATATCATTTCAATGTCACATGACTTATTTTAAAAAAAAAATGGAAATAGAGATAGAAGAGCTTGAGATAATTTCACGTTCATCACGTTCATTAAGAATTCCAAGTAACTCCTCAATAGAAAGAAGAGATTCAGATATCAATGACAACTTACATTACATAAGTTTAAAGGACATTATGTGCAATACACCAACAAGATGTTCATTATATGAAGGAAATGTTTTTGACTCCAACATTGCTATCAGGAACGAATTGGTTAAGCGTGCAGCTTCGGTTTATTTACAATCTGCGGCGTTATTGGCGACTAGAAACCAAAATTATATTGTAGTTTTCTGGGAAAGGGTAAAGAGCAAAGTTGTTTCATGGTGGAGGCTTTTTGGTGGGAACACAATCAGGGCTTGTCTTTTGCCTGTTTTTCAGTTTCTTAATCACATTGGGAGGTTTCATTCATTGCCATGAAATTTGGTAAAGGAAATGCTCTATTTGATCATAGAATAATTTCTAGGGCTTGACCCTTTGAAGTTTAGATGGCATTGTATATAACATTGTAATCATAATATGATAATCATAATTAACGATATAGTTTTTTTTCTACTAAATAGTTAGAATTTATTTAGTTACACCCTTTTTTATGAAAATATCTCTAGTATCTTTTCAAATTTTCAACAATAATCATTGCATAACTTATATTTTTATTCATCTCCTCTTTCTTTCCCTTTTTCATCTTCCTTTGTCTCCCTCTCATTTTTCTCTTTCTTCGTCTGTCTCGTTCTCTTCTTTTTTAATTTTTTTTTGAAGGGCTCTTCTATTTTAATTAAAACCCATTTTCTCTTGTCCACTTTTGTGTTCCATATTTTTCGCAAGTTTAATGCAAAATAAATAAATAAATAAATTTATGCCCTCCACTTCTTTTGTTGTAGTAGGGTAATATTCATTAACTGAGTTCACATACACCACATTAAATGAGTTCACAAAAATGAACTTGAGCTGAATTCACGTATACATAATATAGTTTTAGTAAAACACGCATATACATGAATTTAGTCAACACATTTACATGTGAAATTAATTCAGATACATATATGTTAATTCAACTCACGTAAATACATTTCAAATATCTAATTGGATGATCATGTGAACTACGTATGTCGGCCTAAACTAAGATAATGTGTTTATGTGTAGATTTATAATTCACATACCGTAGGTACATTTTAAATTTACAAACGATATGTGAATTGAGTTCATGTAATATTTAAAAATTTAAAAGTTACATGTTGTATGTAAACTGAGTTCACATACGTATCAAAACTATCCTTGACACTTGACAGGACATGAATTGAGTTACGTACTTACTTATTATTCTTAGATGAAAATGTTGGTGAACAAATTGATCTTGGTTTGTGTAATTGAAGGAGAAAGATAACATATTGAATATAAGAGAAAGAGATTAAAAGTAATAGAATGAGTCATTGGTTTTATTCATGTGAATCATGTATATATACAACTTGTTTTCTATATTGCTTGCGAAACAAGTAAAGCCTTAAGCCTTAACTAACTTGCTAAAAACTAGGAGAAGTAGTTACAAGTAGTTACTAACCAACGAACATAGTACAAATCAAAACATATACAAGAGTTTAGAATTATATTTCAACATTCCTCCTTAATTCAGAAATTGAGCTCTCTTGACTGGTTTGGCGAGACATCAGCTATCTGATCATTTGTTGAGCAGTGTTCAACTGTTATCTTGCATTTATTCACCTGGTCTCTTAGGTAGTGGAATCTGGTTTCAATGTGTTTACTTTTCCCATGAGCAATAGGATTTTTAGCAAGGTTAATTGCAGACTTGTTATCAATCAGCAGTTTGATAGGATGTTTCAGCTTAATCATAAGATCTTCAAGCACATTCTGCAGCCAGTTAGCTTGACATGTTGCTGAGGAACCTGCAAAACATACTCAGCCTCACAACTTAAGAGTTCCACAATTGACTGCTTCTTAGATGACCAAGAAATATGTGCTCCTTGTAATATGAACACAAAACTTGTTGTGCTTCTTCTGTCAATTTTATCCCCACACCAACCAGCATCTGAGTAACCTATCATGTTGAGTTGCTCAAATGTTTTTCCAGTAGGAAATAGGATGCCATAATGCAGTGTCCCATTTATGTACCTCGATATTCTTTTAGCATGTAAGAAATGAGTTTTAAGAGGGTTACTCATGAACCTGCTCACCATTCCAACTGAATAGCTAATGTCTGGTCAGCTTTAACATAGATACCTTAGTGATCCAATAAGCTTCCTGAATAGTGTTGGATTAATACTTTCTTCTTCTTCTTTCACTTCATTTTTGATATTAGCATCTACAGGAGTGATAGATGAATTGCAATCTAACATGTTGAACTTCTTCAGGATCTCAGTAGCATACTTGTCTTGATAAAGTATCAAGCCTTTTGAGGTTATGAGAATCTCCATTCCTAGGAAGTATGCAAGCTTTCCTAGATCAGTCATTTCAAATTCTGACTTCAAGACTGATTTAAACTCTTCAATATCTTGTATGTTGCTTCCAGTCAGCATAAGATCATCCACATACAAGCATATGATCAGTAAACTAGTCTCTTCTCTTCCTTTTACATACACTCCATGCTCAGTTATACATTTTTTAAAGCCTTGTTCCGTAAAGAATTTGTCAATTCTTTTATTCCAGGCTCTAGGTGCTTGTTTCAAGCCATATATAGCCTTGTTCAGCTTGAACACTCTATCTTCCTTCCCTTTGATTGAGAAGCCAAGTGGTTGAGTTACATAAACAGCTTCCTCTAAGGTACCATTCAGGAAAGCTGATTTTACATCTAAGTGATATAGTGGCCATGCTTTTCTAGTTGCTACTGCAATGACTAACATGATGGTTTCATGTCTTGCAACTGGTGAGAACACTTCAGTGTAGTCAAATCCTTCCTTCTATAAGAAACCTTTAGCTACAAGTCTGGCTTTGTGCTTCACAATCTTCCCTTCAGGGTTCAGCTTCAACTTAAAGACCCACTTGACATCAATTGATTTCTTTCCACTAGGAAGCTTGATCAGTTCCCATGTCTGATTCTTCTCAATAGACTTTAGTTCATCTATTATAGCTTCTTTCCATGCTTTATCACACAATGCAGCTTTGTAATCTAGTGGCTCAATATCTCCTAACATTGCAAAGTGCACCAGCTCACCATCACTTCCTACTTCATCATCGGGAGTTAGCTGACGATCTTCCAATCTTCTTGGTATCTGTCAATTTCTCTGTGGCTTGGCTATAGTGTTTGGCTCCTCATCTGAGTTTTCTTCCTCATTCACATCTTCAGTGATGGTAAGTTCTTCATTTCTTTACTCTCTTCAATTGTCACTTGCTTCTCAGAAGCACTGCATTTGTCTGAGTTCCAGTCCCAATGTTTATCTTCCATAACCTTTACATCTCTACTGATAGCAATTTTCTTAGATTGTGGATCAAGTAATCTATATGCTCCAGTGTTGTGATAGCCAACTAGAATCATAGCTTCACTTTTGTCCTCTAGCTTCTTCCTTCTAGCATCAGGGATATGCTTATAACATATAGAACCAAATACTCTGAGATGATTGACTGATGGCTTTCTTCGTGACCAAACTTCTTTAGGAAGTTGGGTTTTTAGCTTCTTAGTGGGATATCTATTCAAGATGTAAGTTGTAGTATTAACTGCTTCACCCCCAAAACTCATGAGGTAGCTTCTTTTCTTTCATCATACTCCTGGCCATATCTAGCAGACTCTTATTCCTCCTTTCAGCAAGTCCATTGTGTTGAGGAGTGTAAGGAGCTTTGACTTCATGAATGATTCCATGACTTGTGCAATAAGTTTTAAATTCCTTTAAAGTGTATTCACCACCTCCATCTGTTCTGAGAATTTTGAGTTGCTTACCACTTTGTTTCTCAGCTAATGCTTTGAATTTTTGAAAATTTTCCAAAGCGTCACTCTTAGCTTTTATCAGATATAACCATAACATCTTGGAGTATTCATCCACAAAAGTGATGAAGTATCTGTTACCACTATAGGTAGGTACCTCTATAGGTCCACATATATTTGAGTGAACAACATTCAAAACATATTTAGCTCTCATCTGTAGATTTGAATTAAAAGATGACCTAGAATGCTTTCCTACCAAGCAGATGCTAGATGAACTATCAGGAATCTTCACATTGAGTTCACCATCACCATGTTCTTTAACTTCAATTGACATAAGCCTCTATAGTTCAAGTGTCCATACCTTTTGTGCCACAATTCAGATTCCTGGTCCTTGATTGAAGCTTGATAGCATTTTTCTTCTTTTATCATTATGCTGGTTTTGAAGGTTCTATTCTTGGTTAAATTTGACTTCAGTATGAGCTTCTTTTCTGGATTGTACAGCTTCAAGGTATCATTCTCCATGGTAACTGAATAGCCTTTCTCTATGAGTTGAGCAACACTCATCGGATTGCATTTCATCCCTGGAACATAAAACATCTTCTCTATCACTGCTTTATTTCCATCTTTCCCTTCTATGGTCGCATTCTCCATACCTTGTGCATTCATACTTCTGCTATCAGCTAGTCTCACACTGGTTTTCTTGCTATCAGCAAATTCACTTAACCACTCCTTATCAGTCATATGATTTGAACATCCATTGTCAAGATACCAAGTATCTGAAATTTGTTCAGATTTCTTGTCACTGTAGTGGCCATTAGCATGATTGTGTCTGAATCTTCTTGAGCTACATTTTCTTCTTGCACCTTGTTTTTTCCTTTCTTATCTTTGTTGAACCAACACTTAGAGGCAATGAGTCCATACTTGTCACAGTTGAAGCATTGTACCTTCTTTTTATCAAACTTTTTTTCTTGATTCTTGGAAGATTCTCCTCCATTCTTAGAAGATTCAGGCTTGTCACCATGCTTCTGCTTATCTTTGTATTGACTCTTTCCCTTTTTCTTTTTCTAGAACTCCTTCTTGGATTCTTCTTTGTTGAATCTTGCAAGCAATGCTTGTTCTTCTTCTTTTTCCTTTTTTCTTCCAGTAATTTTCAACTCATGAGCTTCAAGTGCTCCTTGAAGTTCTTCAATCTTTACATCATTCAGATCCTTTGTTTCTTCTATGGTTATCACCAAGTGATCAAATTGAGAGGGCAGTGTTGTAAGGATCTTGTCCATAATTACCTTATCAGACAGAGTTTCACCACATATCTTCATCTAATTGGTGATGGTTTGGATTGTTGAGAAGTAATCTTCTATCTTCTCTTCTTTCTTCATCTGTAGCAATTCATACTGTCTTCTCAGTGCTTGCAACCTTATCTTCTTCACCTTATCATCAACACTAAAGTACTTCACAAGTGTGTCCCGGGATTCCTTAGAGCTTTATGCTTCAGCAATCTTTTCGAACACCTTGTTGTCCACACATTGATGAATGTAGAAGAGAGCATCACAATCTTTCTTCTTGGCTTCTCTGTGCGCAGTTCTCTGAACTTCTGTGGGATTTACAGGGAGAGCTTCAACTCCATTGTTAACAATTTTAAGCACTTCTTGAAACCCAAAGATCACCTTCATTTGTTTCACCCATCTATCCCAGTGTTTCCCATCAAGAACTGGTAGATGTGCAGAGATATTACCATTAGCATTCATGGTTAATTATCTCTTCTTCATGGATCGTTTTTTTTTTATCAAGCTCTAGATTACAATTTGTTGGTGAACAAATTGATCTTGGTTTGTGTAATTGAAGGAGAAAGATAACAGATTGAATATAAGAGAAAGAGATTAAAAGTAATAGAATGAGGCATTGGCTTTATTCATGTGAATCATGTATATATACAACTTGTTTTCTATATTGCTTGTGAAACAAGTAAAGCCTTAAGCCTTAACTAACTTGCTAAAAACTAGGAGAAGTAGTTACAAGTAGTTACTAACATAGTACAAATCAAAACATATACAAGAGTTTAGAATTATATTTCAACAGAAAAAACATAAAAACTATCAGATAAGATAAACAAGTGACTTATACATACAATATAATAATGTTAATCGAAGATATAAAATTAGTTTTAAAATATATACGAGACTAGAACTATTTTAAATTATTGTTAAATTTAAATAATTTGTGTAAGATGGATGTAACTAGGATGTAGAGGGTGCGACTAACAGAACCAGCTGGGCATTAGCTATGACTTTCATCTCCAGAAAGAAAAGATCCCCATAGTAGCCATATACAGCAAGTTCAATTAGTATCTAATTTTGTAAAATAATAACTTTGTCTCCTAAAATAGAGAAATCAGTTAATTTAATTTCTCTATCAAATTGTTTCTTTAGCAAACATTCACCAAAACTAATGGAAAAACTTAATCATTGCCTCAAATAATCATATGTTGCGTCAAGACAAACAAACAAGTATTTTTAAAATTGGGTTGTTGAATTTGTGTAACATCCAGACGACTTTCAGGATTGCCGACTGACCCCACAAACCAACACGAGTCTTTTCAGCGTGCTATGTCCTCATTCGCATGTTTTCTGGAAAACTTCTCCCAGTACGATGTGGTTCGAGGACGAACCAAGCGGAAGCTGGTGGGCATGTAACACCCAAGGCTGACGAGGGCGGGGAGTGGTCGCCAGTGCACAAGGCATGACAATGAGCGGCTCCCGACAGCTTCTAGAGGAACCGAATCACATCGAAATGAGAGGGATCCTTAATTCGTGCAGGTATGGGACTACATGGTTAAAGGAATGCTTATAAAAACTGTTTGGTACTACCTTTATCAACAAGATACATCTTCTTTTCGGTAGCACATTCAATAAGAACTCCACATTTAAGCGTGCTTGACTTGGAGTAGTCTTTGGATGGGTGGCCTTTTGAGAAGTTTCCTGAAAAGCGTGCCAGTGAGGACAAAACACGCTGAAAAGACTCGTGTTGGTTTGTGGGGTCAGTCGTCTGGATGTTACAAATTGGAAGGAAGAAAAAAGACTATATGGACTATTATTCTTTAATGTAATTAAATTGCAATTTTACAAATTTAAAACTTTTATAAATTTTACAGATTTCAATTCTCCGAGCATCAATTAGTTTTTGGTATATGCATGAATCGTGAATGGTAGAATAGGATGTACAATATCCCATGAACATAGTGGTAGGGACATCTCATTTTAGGACTCCACTTGTGCCGTTAAGACGAGAATGTCACTAATATTGGTCAATCTAATGGTGGCACATAAGTCAATTCAACTAGTATCTCTCTCTCTCTCTCACTTATTTTTATGTTTATAAAAAATTATTGCCACATGTCACACTTGAATTGGTCGATGTCATGTGATATTATGTCACAAAAGTGCAATCCCTCATTTTATATGTAGGGGTCGAGGTTCGAACATCGTATTCCCCACTTATTCACCTTAAGAATGAATTTCTAGTCACTAGATTACTTGACAAAAAAAGAATAGGATGTGCGGTGATTAAAGAGAGAGAAAAATGGAAAACAAGTCTTATAACACATACTTGTAAATAAAGGTCATGTTAATAAGTGTATATTAGAAAGTCAAAAAGTAAAATAAAGGATAAATTTATGTAGAAAAAGTCATTTTCTAAAGTTTTATGGTGTTAAATGTGACACCCTATTTCTAAGCCAAAAATTCCTTTTTAGATTTCTTAACAAATTATTTGTGACAGTTATTATCATTTTCTTATAAGTAATTCTAAAGAAGAATTTCCAATTCTACTAATTATTTTCCCAATAATTTAAATTAATAAATAAATAGTAAAATAAATAAATATTATTTTTCAATTTATTTAATATATGTGTATCCGCATATCTATTTCAGACCCGTCCCACATATTCACACATCTTAGATAGGAAGTGTCATGTCAAGTAGACATTCTCATTCTTACGGTAAAAAAATGGGTGGCTACAAAGATACGTGTTTTAATAATTACTCTACCCCACCTATCATTTTTATTAAAAAAATAAAAATTAATTTTTAATGAATTTTTATTTATTGACGTTGAACATTGTTTTTAAGTGATGTTGACTTTTTTATAATAAAAAAGTAAGTTTATGGGATAGCGCTTCAGAATAAGATAGGAAAGACCGCAGCGTTTAATAAATACTACTTATAAATAGATTTATAGTACTTATTTATCTTCTTCCGAAAACATTAGTGGAGCTATAAAGCTTCCATATTCAATATCTATCTTTTTTCAATTAAATCAAACATATAGAGCTATGCTGACTTTTTTTACACCATTTAGCATATAGGCGTTACATTTATAGGTCCCACATGCACCACTTTTGTTAAATACAACTTTCACTTTAATTACTTACAATTTCATTTTAATATTAAAAAAATAAAAATAAGTTTTTAAATGATTTTTATTTATTGACATTGAACATTGTTTTTAATTAACGTTGAGTTTTTATTAATAAAATTTTAGGTTTATGGGATAATGCTCTAATCTAGGGTAGGGAAGATCTTATGATTTAAAGAATACTTATAAATATATTTACTTTTACATCTCTTCAAAGACACTAGTGGAGCTATAACCCAAAACTTTCAAATTCAATATCTATCTTTTTAGGAATAGATCAAACATTCAAACTATCTATCGTTTTACAAATAGATCAAACATTTGGAGTTTCGTTGACCTTTTTTTACACCATTTAGCATATGGTCGTTACATCTACCATGTTTTACTTAATACAAAGCAAACAACAATGATATTTGTACATCCTTTATTTTCAAACACTCATTCGACACACTTAAATTTTTATGTTGACTTTAATTCATTCTAACAAAACTGACTTGTAAAGTGAGGAATGTTCATGTTTTATAAACATTAGACATGTTATATCTCTATGCAATGTGGGACTAAATATATCCTTTCAAATTCAACACAATGAAGGTGTTGAAGGCTGGAAAAAAGGCAATTCAAATGCAAAATTAGGCGGCTAGAGGCGGACCACAATTAAAATGAAATTTCCAACAAATACTTCATTTTTTTTATATCTCTCTTTCTATCAGATCACTAATTTATCACATCTATCACAACACTTTATTTATCTTTCACTACAAGAAAAAAGGCATTTTGCGACTTCTGAAATCATGGATTGCGACTGTTAGAAGGGTCGCAGATATCCCTTTGCGACTGTTCCCCAACAGACACAGAAATTGGGGTCGCCAAGGGTATTTTGCGACTGTTCAACCAACAGTCGCACCAACAGTCGCAAAGGCTATTGCGACTATTAGGAACAGTCGCAAAGGAAGAGCATTCACATGGTTTTGAAGGGACTTGCGACGGTTCCCAACAGTCGCAAAGGAAGGGACTTGCGACGGTTCCAAACAGTCGCAAATGACTGATTTAAAATTTTGAATTTATTATTCCGCGACTGTTTGAACAGTCGCAATTATTTATTTATTTTTGAAATTGAGAGGAGCTGATTTAAATTGAGATGACCTGATTTAATATCTTTTTTTATAGCTAAACCAAGAGTAACAAAATAATAATCCAAGAGTAGCAAAATAGAACCATACATCAACTTAACCAAAACAATAGATAAAGTATATGTAGTATTAACATTCAAAAACCGAAACACTAGTGGCTAAACTTTGAAAACAACTGTATCAGAAAGTCCATAAAATATCTAAATATTCCCTAGTATTCCTTAGTGATGTTGCTTCAATGATCCTCAAGGCGATGGCTAGAATCAAATGAATGTCTACCATCTTTTGCTGATCCTAAATTTGTTGGCTGGAAAGAAGAAAAATAAATAAGACAATGATTAGCAATATCAAAGTACTCAATCAAAACTAACATTTTTATTCCAATATCAGTAAAACATGAAGCAGTTTTTGTTTATTTCAACAACATGATTCCAATAGCAGTTTGTGTTTATTCCAAATTCTTTTTTTTTAGAATCTAACACTTTGATTAAGAAATAAAACATTTGATTACATAATCTAATAGCTACAGGGGTTAGAAAGCTTAGAGAATAATTAGCTATTAGAAAGCTTACAGGGGTTAGAAAACATGAACCAGAATCTAACACTAACATAGCTATTAGAAAGCTTAGAGAATAAATATTTGCAATCAAGGATCAATGCTAGGTATAGACAACCTGCCACTAAAACAATTCTCCACCACAGAAGCATCTATTTCAAACATTACATTACTGAGCTTTTTGTCCACGGTGAATTGGAGGACCCATCGCATTATTCCAATAGTAGTGTATAAAAGAGCAGAATTTTTTTGCAGTAGTTTTGTAAAAGTTACCTCATTTTCAATGTGAGAATTTTGCATTTGCATTTGCATTAAGAAAGCAACTTGTGCCTTCAAGATATCAACTTGTGAAGCCTTGTCCTTAAGAGAATCAATCTCAGCTTGCATTTTCAACATTTTCTCATTAGCCTCGATGGAAGATGACACTGATCTAGTAGTTTGACTAGAGATTTGAGATGGTGTTATCCCAAGCCCCATGGAACGGACATATCCAGCATGGTCCTTTCCAAACACTTTGACAAGTGCTTCATTCTCACATTGAGTGCTTTGCATTTCAGCTTGCAATTGTTCCTGCATATACAACAGTTCGTGAAATTACAACAGTGCAACAAATAACTGTCAGCAAATAATTGTTTTGTAACTGCCCTGTGACAATTAGGTGAGTTAGATTGAATGTGATTCTGAATAGTTTATAGATGGATAAAAACATATATAATAGAACTTTGTTGTAACTGCCATATGATAGTTAATAACAGAATCCAAACTAACTGATAATATACTTTCTGTTAATAACAGAATCCAAACATATATAATAGTTAATAACAGAATCCAAACTAACTGTCATATGATAGTTAATAACATAATCCAAACATATATAATATACTTTCTGTTACGTGTTCTCAACTTATCTGCTGCTCCAAGCTCTATACATTCTCCTAACCCTGTGTACCTTCAAACTATTTTGCTAGACTTTTAATCACACATCATATGTTGGTTCATCTTAATTTACCCTTGGAGATTTTTCCTTTTTCTCACTTATAAGTGTGGATTTATTTTATCTAGAATACTACTATAAAAGTAAGGCTAAATAAATATGTTAAACATAATTAACTCATTAACATGATTTTTATCTATAATTATGTGTCAATGCATTGTTTTACCTATCATTTTAGGCAAGCTATGAGGTATTATGACCTCTTTTTCAATTGTGCAGAAAAGAAAGAAGCACCATGCAAGCTTTCAATGTTTATGTGAAATTGTCACTTACAAATTTTTCCTTTGCACCTTCATTGACAAATGAGCCGTTGACATATTTATGCGAAACAGAATACATGTCTCCCCTACTATATTTTCGACCATCTCTCAATTCCTACAAGTAAGCACATATTGTTAAAGTGGCAAAACGCCATCAAGTAAGCATACATGTGGGCAGGAAGGCCAAACAGTGATGAAGTTAAGAGATTGCTAGACACACACACACTTTGAACCAAGACAAAGACCAGAACACACACTCTGACTTCAGACTCAAGTCACTCTATCAAACTGACTAGAGTTCTTATTCTAACACATATAATAATTACTTGTTCAATTGTATATATAATCAACCAGCAGATTGAGTGAACCATACCAATTCATCTCTAGTCCTCGCAAGCGTCTTAGCTCCTAGTGTATGAGGGATTGTTAGCTTTTTCTGATTTCTTGCATTTTTTTGTGCAATCTCCTGCATTAATTGAAGCAAGAATTTTTATACATGCATCAATAAAACACTTATGAAAATAACAAATGAAACCATAATTTACCACATTTTTCGGCTTCCTCCTATAATTGACAAAAACAGCCCAAGATTCTGGGTCAACAGAACTTGGCCTATTTTTGAGATTCTCCTCCAATGTGAGTTCCCATTTGTAATGTTTAGTAAACAATCGAGACCTTCCATCCTTCCATTTCTTTCCAATGCTACTGATAATATATTTTTTTTGGTCTCCATCATCAACAACAAATTTTGTCTTGCAACATAAACATAAAAACAAATTGTTAGTTAACACAAGAAACAATAAATCATATATATTCAAATGTATATCAATGATACCTTTATTTTATCATTATAAAACTCAGTTTTTTTATCATCTGAAATTGCATCCCAGCTTTCAAACATTATCAGAAAATCTCTATATTGCCTTGCCAATGAACCCAAATAATTTGCCAACAAACCAGCAGTTTGTCCCACCACTTGAGGAACATCATTCCATCGAGTCATTATCCTGGTTCCATTAGGAGATTCTTCAAGCACATCTGCCACCGTTAAATGTCTCCTTGAAACATGATCTGCCTCATCTAACAAATAAGAAAGTGAAACATGGCATAAGTAAACCATTTCAAACAGTCAAATTATTTAAACATAATTTAAGACTAGATTACATACTTATAACTTCGACATACCAGTATTTAGATACCTTGAACAAAATGTAAGAATCTCATGTATAATGTACCCTTCTGCAATAAACCCTTCTGGTTGTGCTTTATTACGTACATATGACTTAAGTTTTCCTAAGTACCTATAATTGAACTACAATAGTATTAGTTTCAACAACTTTACAAACTACTAAATCATTGAAGGAACGAAATCGGACAGATTTTACCTTTCGACAGGATACATCCATCGATAATGAGCGGGACCTCCAAGTTTAACTTCTTCAACAAGGTGAACAACCAAGTGAACCATAACAGTGAAAAATGATGGAGGAAATATCATTTCCATGTGGCATAAAGTGAGGATAATTTGGTTTTGCATTTTTTCCAAATCTTCGACTTTCAACACTTTACCACATAATTGTCTAAAGAATGAGCATAACTCGATCAATACTGCTGAAACTTCAGTAGGTAATGTTGTCCGAATGGCTAATGGTAGAAGTTGTTCCATCAATATGTGGTCATCATGACTCTTCAACATTCCTTTCAACTTAAGATTTTCCAAGTCAATGCATCTAGAAATGTTGCTTGAATAACCATCAGGCACAGTGATATTCTTTAAAATTGTTAAAAATTCCCTCTTACTTTTACCAGTCAAAGTAAAAATTGCCGGAGAAATTTTTCCATTTTCATTGCACCAAAGGTCAGGTCTTATGCCCATAACTTCAAGGTCTCTTCGAGCATCAACATGGTCTTTACTCTTTGAACTGTCATTAAGCAAAGTATATATGTTATTATCCAACACATTTTTCTCGATATGCATCGGGTCAAGATTATGACGCAGAAGATTATCCTTCCAATATGGAAGTTCAAAGAATATGTTTTTCTTCTTCCAGTTTGGACGGTCATCTTGTGTAGATTGCCTCTTGCCTGTCCTTCTGTTCGGGTTTGGAGGGTCACCTTCTGTAGGTTGTTTCTTGCTTTTTCTTTTTCCCAACCCTGCTTTCTTTGGCTTTTTACCAAAAATGACCTTAATGTTTTCAACCTGTTGAAGAACTTGATGTCCAGATAATGTTACCGGTGGACTACGCATTTCTTGCTCACCATCAAAGCGAACCTTGTTCAATCTAAATATGTGTCTCCGATCAAGGAAACGACGATGACCCATAAAACACCATTTACTGCTATTAGAAAGACGACGAGGTTTAGTGTCGGTGTTACACGAAGGACATGCAAATCCGGTGTATGTGTTCCAACCAGAAAGCATACCTAACCCCGGAAAGTCACTAATCGTCCACATCAAGGTGGCATGTAATGTGAACACCTCTTTCTTAAACGAATCATATGTATCCACACCTGTTGTCCACAACTCCTTGACTAGAGGTTGTAAGTAGACATCAATATCATTTCCTGGCGAATATTGACCAGGAATTATCATTGACATTATAAAAGATGTATCTTTCATGCACACCCATGGAGGAGTGTTGTATGGGATGAGTACAACTGGCCAAATGCTATAATTTGAACTCATTATACCAAATGGATTAAAGTCGTCACTAGCTAATGCAAGACGCACGTTTCGCGGATCTGATGCAAACCAAGTGTGTGTCAGGTCAAATTGTTTCCAAGCTTCAGAATCTCTAGGATGCCTCATCATTCCATCGTTTTTAGTATCAACTGCATGCCATCTCATATCCTCGACAGTCTTTGTTGAAAAAAATAGTCTTTTCAATTGAGGTTTTAAAGGAAAATAACGAAGAACTTTTGCAGGAACTTTTTTCCGATTATTGACAACACACTCCTTTTCCCCTGATTTCCATTTTGAAGTGTTACAAATTTTACAGGTCTCCCTCTCTTCATCTTCGCCCCAATAAAGCATACAATCGTTGGGACATGCAGGTATCTTCACATAATTCATACCAAGTTTCGTAATTGTTTTCTTTGCTTCATAGAACGTACTTGGAATATTTGCAAATTCAAATGCATCTTTTAATAGCTCTAAAATCATTGTCATCGACTTATCACTCAAGCCACACAAACACTTGATGTGATACAACTTTAACAAAAAAGACAATCTTGAATATCTTGTACACCCTTCATACAGGGGTTGTTCTCCATCTCTAGTTAATTCATAGAATTCTTTCGCTTCATTCATTTCTTCACTTACACTTGGCATCACATCTTCATCTCGATCAATCTCTACATTTGATGCAATGGGTACCTCATTTGTCTGATCCCTATCAACTCCAAACGCATCATTGATCATGTTCTGAATAGGATCTTCAACAACCACCGTGTCTTGACCTATATTTGGAATAGTACTAGTTGAGACAGTACTAGGTTCTCCTAAGGACTCCCCATGATGCAGCCAAATGGTGTAGCCCTTTGGAAATGGTGACCACTTTAGGTGGTCGAACATTACACTCCTACTTTGCGGTTTTTTTAAACGGCAAACTCTACAGGGGCATATTACTTCACCATTTTCCACTACGTCTTTAAAGGCAAAATTAATAAATTCCACTATCCCTCGCTTGTATGCAGCCGACGTTTGTGGCTTCATAATCCATGACTTATCCATTGCTTTAAATATAAAATATGGATTTCAATAAGTTAGCATATTGACAAATATATTCACTTAAACATAGACATGTCAAAACAATACAAATATTCATGAAAAGTGATTTCAAGTTGTATTAAGGAATCTGTTAAAGCAAAACAAAAACTTCTTTGTAGACTAATTTTAACGGATTAGAACTGTTTCAGAATTAGCCATGAGTGGGAAAAGGGTGACACTACTACCACAAGATGTGACACAATATAACATAAAGCACCAATAGCGCAAAATGAACAAAAAACGTGAGGGAAAAAGGACTTACATAAACATCAGCAGACTTAAAAAACCAATAGCGCAAAATGAGAAATGCTTCTTTCTTTCAATTGAGCCCAATCAAAATCTGTGTGAAGGACCAAAAGCAACAAACAATTAAGGAAGATATTAATTTGCAGGGACTTAATTTGCTTTAGATACAATTCATTCACTTCCACCAGCTAGTTATTTAGACCTTGCAAGATATTAATTTGTAGGGACTTATCTGATCTGAAGTGATTGCCGTAATATGCAAATGGAGAAGCCAAATTCCACACACAAGTTAGCAATCATACAAAGAGAAGCCAAATTCCAATTTTTTAGGTACATGTTCAATCAATGAAGCTTCAAACCTAAGGCTAACATTACTTTACACAGTCATAAAAACATTGATAATTGCAGTTGAAGAGTATGTTAAAATTGGATAGCCTAAAGGCACAAAAATTTTCAAGGTGCAAAGCATATGGATTCAAAAAAGGCATATGGATTCAAAAAAAAATTGCATTTGAAAGTTTACAAACACAGTTCATGAAAGAAAAGAAAACTATATGGATTCAACAAAAAATTGCAAATATTGCTCATAAATTACCCATAAAAAAACTTCCCTCAAGAAAACCACTTAGCACCAGGGTCAAAACAACATACTCTTCTATTATCATATAGTTTCTATCTATTGAGACGTGTAAAACTGAAGACATATGTAGAAGTAAAGCATGTGAAAACAACTTCCAAAATCTTCATCCAAAATTCCTACCGGAACCAAAAACATGACAAGTAATACGCCTCCAAATTATTCATTTACGTATATCTAAAGACTAAAGCAAGCAAAATATAATCAAGCATTAATCAATCATTACCTTAATTTCATTTGATACACATTTTTTTGCCCCCTCATTCCTGAAATAACAATTTTAGAAAAAAAATTAAAATCATTCTCACATTAAAATAATGACTTCAATATACATGGGTACAAAGAATGTGTCTATGTATAACTTCAACTTCACCCTCACACAATACTCAACAATCACATATTTAGAATTATGATAGTACTCCTTTGTTTCCTTGCTGAATCAAGCTTCCACCTATGTTCCTGTCAAACAAAATATAAACTCAAAATCAAAGGATCCCCGATTTTAAAAAACTGGAATTACAAAATTTAAGAACCATTGTGTTAAAAAGAAAATTCAGGTAAAATCAATAAAGAGAATCAGATAGCAGTGCCCTGACATACTACTCTACTGGGATGGAAAGGAACTTCAGTTCCACCATTAATATCAACAACAATAACAACAATAGCCAACTGCATTACCATGAAAAATAACATCAACCAAAAATCACACACATGGTGAGGTCGAAAGATTATTAGATAGAAAGATTCAAGTACAGATAAAAAAGGACGAAAGTTTCAAGTGCGGGTTTTGGAAAAGTGAAGAGACGAGGCTCTCGCTTTATGAGACAGAAGATAGACTTTAGTGCTTTTTGTTTTTTTATTAGTTTTATTTTAATTTCTTCAAAACCTTTTTAAGTCAGGTGGACCGATTTAAAAGATTTCTTAGTAAAAGATTCACCACTGGCTTGAGCTTTTAAGTCATGTAGATAGCAACACATATAGACGTAACATCCGCAAAATCCACCACAGAACAACAGTAAACATAATACGGTATAACTCCCCTCCAACATTAAAACACAGCTAACCAAAAAACCCCTAAACTGTGTAAGCTATGACGCTGAATTCTAATGTAATCCTACCAGATTTCAGTCCCATAGCTATGCCTAATCAGCCCAAAACCTTACAAAAATGAGCACACCTAAAAAACTCCTTTCTGCGACCAGTAACAAAAACGCAGGACAGCAGCCGCTGCAACCTGCATAACACTGCAGCAGTCTGCACAGAAGACAGCAGCAGATGCGCATAACTAACTCTCACCTACAATGCATAGCTCCCACATAACCACACACTGTTGAAAATTGATAAACGCACATTAATGGACTCTCAACCTTTATAGCTCCCACATAACCACATGCCATAGAAAATCAGTCAACACACGTTAACTCTCAACCCACAATTCATAGTTCTCACCTAACCACTACGGCGACACCCGACGGTGAATCAACATAACAGAGTTGATCTCATCCAATTTAAAATTGATTAGATAACACTAACAGAGTTGAATAAAAAATTAAAAGCAGAAAATTTGTAAACGTAAAATTAAATTTTAAATCAGAAGAAAAAAAATGAAGGAAGACAGTGCATACTCACTTGAACTGAACCGAGCAAATGGCAGAAAGCTTCGATTGGAACTGAGCAGCTTCGATTGAGACAAAAAGCTTCGATATGAATGAGGGTGAGGAATGATTCACGATTGGAACTGAACCAGCGTTAGTGATGGTGCGATTGAGATTCACGATTGAGATTGCAGAACCATGGATTAGTGATGGTGAGATTGAGATTCACGATTGAGATTGCTGAACCATGGGTTAGTGATGGTGAGATTGAGATTCACGGTTGAGATAGTAGAACCATGGGTTAGGGATGGTGAGATTGAGGAACGGATTGTGGAAAGTGAATTGTGGGTGAGAGTTGTGGGGGTTTAGGTTTCAGATTGGGGGGAAAGTGAATTTGATGAATAAAATTGGTTTTTAGGGTTTTAGAACTATGGGAGGGAGACTACAATTGCAAACGCGGGAGTGTCAAAATATTTTGCCAAAAGCTTTATTGTGAAAGGGCATTTAAAAAAGACTATAAAACTTGCGACCCTTAAGCCTAACAGTCGCAAAAGTGCAATTTGTGGCTGTTCTAAGCCAAGGGTCGCAAAGTAAGTGTCGCAAAATGACAAATTTCTTGTAATGTTTATCTCTCTCAAGATGTATACACCTCTAGAGGTGTACACCAAACATTTTCTATAATAAATAGCCAATAAATTTTATAACTTGTATACCTTAATTAATCTAATATTTCAAAACTTAGATAACTATTATTTAATAAATTATTGTTGACTATGGCGATATATAAATATTGATGAGACCCGTTTTTTTTTAAAAATCTTTATGATATGCTAGGTTAGAAAGATTGAATATTTATTAACTAATTATATTAAAAAATTATAAAATGAGTGATGTGCACATTACATATTCACTTAAGTTCTGAGCTTCATTGTGAATGTTGTTATAGTGGAAATACAAATGGCAAGCAATATTGACAAAATTTTAGTAAAAAAGTATTTATGCTCTTTGTAATTTTGAAAAAATAAAATAAAGCAAAATAAAAACTTTATTATGACATTTTTTCATCAAATAAAGTTTAGGTGAGTTGAGTTTCAGGGTTCACTAGGGTCAAGGCAGATCACAAAGTTCAAAGACCACTTACAAATACATTTAGAAGTCCTACGTACCAAGAAGATCCTCAAATTGAGAGCGAAAGTTGAACTACGACCTTCTAAGTATGTTAATTTCTTTTCAACTTAATCAACCTTCGTCGATACTCTCACAATTATTTTTAGAAAATAATTATAATTTAGGAATTTTATCCTTCATAAAAAAATTATTTTATAAAACTAACTTTATCCCGTGATAAATTTGAAGCCTTTGGAAATTATTTACACACAAAATAATATTACTTTATTGCATGAATGCCCTATATATACCCTCTCTCTTCTGGTCCTCTCTTTGTATTGTATCTAATCATTTCTAACAACAATGTGGGTTATGAAATCTGGTATGGATATTGAGTCTTCATCGGTTTCATCCACAACACCATTCAAGAACATGACTCCTCGAGAGATGGTCACCCACCTTGCCTCCTCCAATGCCGTCGTTGTTTTCAGCTCCACCGACTGCTGCTTTTCCACCGTCGCCAAGAACCTCCTCTTCAGCCTTGCTGTAGGCCCCACTGTCATCGAGCTTGATCGGCACGCTTCCGGCTCCGCCATTCATGCTGCCCTCTGCCAGCTTTCTGGTGAAACCCGCCAGCCACTCCCTGCCGTCTTCGTCGGCGGAAAGTTGCTTGGTGGTGTGGAGATCCTGCTGGCCAATCACATCAATGGCACACTCATTCCTCTTCTTAAGGAAGCTGGAGCTCTTTGGCTTTGATTAATTTTATTTTATTTTATGTTTTATTGCTTGCTCAAGGAAAAAGCATATAAATATATCATATGTAAGATATGCAATGCAACATTGTTATTTAGGATTTCGGGCAATTTGCATATATTTTTATATGTGGTTGTGATTGTGTCGATAATGCATGTTACAAAGATTTCACAGAGTACTGGGTATTTTGACAAAACCATATATGCATGGTTATATATATAATTGTTGAATTATATTAGTCCCAATTTATTTTTAATCCTTATCTGATATAAATAATTAATTAAGAGTATCTAGTTTAGTCCTAGATTACTTAACCCAAAAATGTTCATCCTTATAACTATTGGAGTTGGATTATTTGTCTCCGTTTTCAAACTTTTGCTTTTTGTCAAGTTGTTGAGCACGTGAAGATCTAAGGCAAATTTTAATATGAGGCCTTTTTAAAAATTATAACAGTATTTTATTAAAATTATTAAATCATTTATTAATATAGTTAATCGATTTTATTTAATATTACTTTTTAATTGATCGTAAAATAGTCAATCAATTTAATATTTGTTTAGAAAATATTAATTTTAGTTTAGAAAATTGTAGAATATGAGGTTATTTAGATATGCTTTTTACCCATGAATCAGCATTGATTTTAATTATGATATATTAAAATTGAGAACAGTTGGTAGTACTGATGGACGATCTTATGTACTTGCATAGTACATTTTTTTTTTTAAGAAATTGCATAACAAATACTATGAATTAATATATAAACACACACATTATGTATATCGTAAAAAATTTTAACTTCTTTTCTATTTGTTTTGGGGAAACAAATGAGAAAAAAAAATGTTCAGCCGCCGGTGTCGGAGAGGTTTAGTTTGGCAGGAGAAAAGCCATGAAATTGGCATGCAGCTAATATTGTCCATAAGAGGGAGAAGGCGTGACGGTATGAGAACATAGTTATTAATAAGTATGTGCAAAATTTTCGTCAAAAAGATTTAATACCGTTGTATCTTGAAGTTGGATTCAAATTCGTGACATTTTGTTATGTTAGAAAAGATATCTTACCATCTCATCTAAAATTTCTTGAATGTGTGTAAATATGTTTGTGTGTGACAATTAATGAGTAATGATTGGAATAATTAATTATTTGTGTGATGAACATATGAAGGACATGACATGTTTGTTTACCGCATAGATATGCATATCATGCCATGCGGATTGCAAAGAAAAACCGTTTGGCCTAATCGGGGAGTATCTGTTTTGCTTTTTGTTCTGTTATATGGCAAAGACTGCACAATGACCTCATGGCATGTTAAAATAACATGACTCATAACAAATTACAAAATCGTTCTCTAAGATCCATACTTAAGTTAAAATTCATCAAAGAGACACAAAACTAGATTATATGTTGTACTATATATTAGAAAATTAACTGTATTGGTGAAAAATATATACATTAAAGTATTGGTGTAGAAAATGGAAGAATAAACTAAAACAAACACAAAACTGTATTAATACAATTTTATCTCACAAAGAAATTGAGGTATATATTGAAGAGCACAAATTAATTGGCATAAAGGATGGATGGATGGGTATATATGCATATAAGAGAAATGATCACGGTCACAGTCAGTCACAGCAGTGGAGTATGAAAAACATGTACACTCCTAATAACAACTTTATTTCCTATGTTTGTCCTCATTCGATTTTGAAATCATCATTGCAATAATTTCATGTTTCATGCTTTTTTTTGTGGTAAATCGTATACTACGTCATGAGTGGGATGTGAAATTTGACCGATGACGCTTCAATATTTCATTTCCCGTAAATGGAACTAAACCGTATAAACCCAACGAAATGCATGTTTGAATAGCTTTGAGCAATTGTAACAATTAACTTCTTTTTTTAACGTTTCCACACTTTTTTTTCACTAGTATAAGTGAATTTTATTTTATGCAATGATATGAGAAGTGAAAATCCAAAATAATCCATAGTATTCCATTCAAAAAAAAACCATAGTATTGACAATGACACATGAGATTGAGGAGCATGCATCTCAGGTAAATTAGTTTCACGGAAATATATAATAATAAGAATTCATTTTTCCTATTTCATACTCCCTCATCCCTGTTATAAGAAAAGATTATTTTCTAAGTTCATTAAATAACTAATGTGTATGTGATATATAATATAGAACAAATACATCAATTATTTAATAAACTTAAAAATGAAAATTAGAGATCAGAGGTAGTATATATACTTAATTGATTTTAAGATTCAATTACAATAGTTTGTGATGTGTTTGAATAATGGATATTCTTCTTGAAGTGGAGAGGCAAATTTCTACATGAAATTGTGAGTATTCTCTAAAGTAGTAGTCAATGATTTTTGCTAATTCGCAAATGCATCCCTAAAATTAAAATGTGTCAATCAAAATGGTTATTTCCTTAACTTCTATCATCATATGTTGTGATATAATACAATGAACATGTGCCATTCTAAGTGATTCGATAATACAATGAACATGTGACATTCTAAGTGATTTGATATTAATGAGACATTCACTTTAAAAGGAAAAACAATTTCTAACGCTCAAAATCCCTCAAAAATGGAAGAAAAAGATAAGGTAACATTTTCGGCAGCATTTCCATCCGTGCCCATTAGAACATTTTGAGGCTCGTGGAAAAGGAAACAAGCAAACGTTTTTTTATTTCTAATATTTTTATTAATCGAGGGTCACGACTGTCATAAATGTTCATCTTTTTTATATGATTTTAAATGATAAATTAACTCGTTAATTAATTATACTTATTATTTTGTTATAACATATTTTATATTGTGATCCAACCTATATATAGCATTTCACCTTCTTCACGCCTTTTTTTAAGGTCATATGGCTGCTAGAAATTCATTTTTGATATTACGGTGTAAGTTTTGGACCTTGTAGTGTGTTTCTCTCAAGGTCACATGTTCAAATCTTCTCGATGTCAATTTTTGCGAGCTAATCCATACAAACCTTGATATGCCTTTAAATGGGCTCCCTCTAGTGGACGGTGCGATCAATCCCCTGAAATACTAAGTTCTCGAGCCGGATACACCAAGTTTTCAATAAAAAGGAATTTTTTTTTAACCAATTTGAGGGGAGAGATAGGGTAGTAATATAATGTGAGTATGAGAGTTTTCTCAAAAGTTATCATAAAGTAATTGTATAAATATCATTGCTCTTATATTTATAGAGCAACTAAGGGGATAATATGTACATTTTAGGGGTCATGGTAGCCGAAAATGTTTCATGGTAGCCGATGTTGTACCCAAAAAAAAAATACACAAGTTCCTTGTTGTGACTTTTTTTTTTAGCGAAAGTTCTTTGTAGTGACTAGTGATCATCAAATACTATATTTAGCGACAACTCTAAAGTTGACACAAAATGCATAAATTTAAGAAAATTGCTTTATACACATCAAGCAAAGCTAAAACACACCATAAAATTACATATTTACCCCGGCGGCAGTTAACTGCCGATGGGATGATCCGGAAGCAGTTAACTGCCGCCGCGTTTGAATCCATCGGCAGTTAAATGCCGTTGCGTTCTTGATGTTGCTGATTACAGCAACCTACTCTATACTGTTCCATCAACTTCCCTTTTCCATATTTCCTCTTCCATCTAAATCCTCAAATCCAAATTTTTTTCTACCCAAATCTTGTCAAAAATCATTGAAGCAGCAATACTAGAAGGATTCAACACACATTTGACGTGAAGAAACAGGTAATGCATCATTTAATCCGTTTTTTTTTTGCTGATTTTTCGGTATATTTTCGTGAAAACCTGACATGGGGCTAGCGGCAGTTAAGTGCCGCTGCATGGGGCCATCGGCAACTAACTGCCGATGCAGCGGCAGCTAGGTTGCCGATGGGAAACTTCAAAAAACAGGCTTATTGCCTTTGTTTTTAACTTTTTTAGGTTTAATTAATTTTGATATTGATGTTATTGCAATTGTAAGTTATTTATTCATAGTTATTTGTTGTTTATTTATAGTTATGGATGAAAATGCGGATGATGATCCGGTCGAGACAAAACCTATTTTTGTCGATAATTCCGGAAATGTCATACCGCCTAAGGTTGAAGCTTCTGTCCATGTTGAAGCTTCATTATATGTTGACTCCGGTGTTGTCCCTCTTAAGGCCAACGAAGTTGACACGGCTCATTTTTTTTCAAGCGAAATTAAATGGAAAGATAGAGATGACTTGCTTAATTGGGTACGTCGTCAAGCAAATAAGGCGGGATTTACAATTGTTATACGTAGATCCAATTTGATCAATCCAATGTTGCAACTAATTTGTGAAAGGAGTGGCGACCACAAAGTGCCGAAAAAAAGATTGAAGCACGAGGCAACGGGTTCAAGAAAATGTGGGTGTGAGTTCATGGTTCGTGGATATCTTAGTAGGGAAACAAATGATTGGAGATTGAACATTCTTAACGGAGTTCACAACCATGAGATGGAGCCAAGTTTAGAAGGACACATGTTTGCGGGTAGATTAAGGGAGGATGACAAGAAGATTGTACGTGACTTGACCAAGAGTTTGGTGCTACCAAAAAATATTTTGATAAATTTGAAGACAAAAAGGCAAGATTGCATGACAAATATCTAGCAAGTCTACAATGAACGTCCAAAAATATTCAAGTCAAACAGAGGTAACAAGACTGATATGCAGTATCTAATCTCAAAGTTGGAGGAGCACAACTATGTCTATTTCACCAGAACACAAAATGAGAGTATTACTACTCAAGACATATTTTGGGCTCATCCAACATCGGTTAAGTTGTTTAACAATTTACCAACAGTTTTGGTTATGGACTCCACCTATAAAACCAACATGTACAGAATGCCATTGTTTGAGATAGTTGGGGTCACCTCGACCGATTTGACGTATTTTGTTGGTTTTGGATTTTTGACATCTGAGAAAGAGGATAATTTTACTTGGGTTTTACAGATGTTGGTCAAACTTCTTAACTCAAAGATTAATATGCCTTCAGTGGTTGTGACTGACAGAGATACGGCTTTGATGAATGCAGTAGCAACTGTTCTCCCTGAAACTAGTGCAATACTTTGTTATTTTCATGTTGGTAAAAATGTTAGAGCAAAGTGCATCACTGACTGTAGAGTGAAACCGAAGGATGGGAAAGAGGTGAAGACAAGTGACATAGTTAACAAGGTAATGAGAGCTTGGGATGTTGTTGTTGAATCACCTACGCAAGAATTATATGCAAGTGCGTTAATGGAATTCAAAAATGTTTGTAAAGATTTTCCAAAGTTTCTTACTTATGTCGAGAGCACCGTATTGGATGTTGTGAAGGAGAAAATAGTGAGGGCATGGACAGACCGTGTCTTGCATCTTGGCTCCAGAACCACCAACCGAGTTGAGGGGGCTCATGGTAAACTGAAGAAATATTTGAGCAATAGTGTAGGTGATTTTGGTACTTGTTGGGAGAAAATACATGATATGTTGGTGATCCAGTTAACTGAGATACAAACATCATTTGGGAGGAGTTGTACTGTATTAGAACATAGATACAAAGACGTCATTTTGTACTCTGGGTTGGCTGGTTATGTGTCTAGGACTGCTTTGAGCTTTATTTTTGATGAAGAAAGACGTTCCAAGGAAACCTTGTGCATGGACAAAGAAATTTGTGGTTGTGTGATAAGGACATCGTATGGGCTACCTTGTGCATGCACTAATGCTGTGAAAATTCGTGACAACAAGCCTATTCGATTGGATGAGATACACCGTCATTGGCAAAGGTTATGTATGGGTGAAGAAAGTAATGAAGATGGCTTTTCTGTCGAGGAGGAGTGGAATGGTATTCAGGAACGTCTCAAGAAGGTTCCTTATCAAATCAAACTAGAAATCAAAGAGGTGTTGCGTCAGTTGGCATTTCCAGAATCCACAATGGTTTCTCCTCCTCCAAGAAAAGTACCAACCAAGGGAGCGCCAAAAAAAGTGAGGTGTAAAGCAAATGAGGCATCGACAAGTCGAATCCCTTCTTATTGGGAGCGTGTTGATTCCCAATTTCCGGATAGTCAATCGTCGCAAACTATGTCATCATTTCCTAAAAGAAAGGGTGCTCGTATTGGCAAATCATCACGTTCCCACTTCCACCACCTACTCGATTTCCGAAGCTTAGCCCGGTTCCAAAGCCTACTCCGGTTCATGGTGTGTTTGATGTTTTGAGCCCTATTGACTACATGCCAAAATTCATGGTTCCGTTTATTGAAAAAATTGTGGATGTTAAAGGCGATGGGAATTGTGGTTTTCAGGCTATAGCTGAGTTCTTGGGTTTCACCGAAGAAAGTCATGTCATGGTTCGTAGACATCTTATTCAAGAGTTGAAAGATCATAGAAATGATTATGTGCGGGTATTTGCGAGTGAGGATCAATTTAACTACATCTTAAATGGCTTGCATCCTCCCTCAAATAGTGGTGGTATTGCACTTGTAGATAAGTTGTTGACTTTTCCCGACATGGGTCACATCGTTGCAACTTATTACAATAGAGTTGTAGTGGAGTTGACAAGTCACGAAATCGGAAATTCGGAATCCTTTTTCCCACTTAGAGGGGTGCCACCGCTTAAGCAAAAAAAACTCATCATGTGCCTAGGATTAATTCCTAACCATTTTGTTCTTGTTTTTTTTTAAAGATGGTTGTCCACTACCTCCATCATCTACGGAGTGGAACATACACAGAAGTGAAGAGACATCGGCTTGAGAATTTGATTTTTTTGGATCAACAAGCTAGGTTCCGAGACCTAATGAACATTGAGAAAAGAGAGAATCCGCTCCCACCAAAAAAGTCAAACCAAGCCAATCCAATTGTGTATGACACTCCTGAAAAAGCAAAGCAAGAATTTAAAGTTATTGCGGAAGATGAAGATGGTTTAAATTGACTTGATGCGATATGACTGATTTTTTTTTTGTCGGTGTTCATCCTTTTTTTTGGTCGATATTACACCGACATATTTTTTGTGGTCGATATTGTAACGCCAACTTTTTGTGGCCAATATATAACTAACATATTAATATATATAAATATATAACTTTTATGTGGTCGAATATGCACCTGTTTTGTTATTGGTTATAATGTTTCCGCATTTGATATATTTATTGGTTATTACATTTAATTTAATATTATTCTGATGTTTGATATTTCATAAACTTTTGTGAAGTTAAACATGTCTGAGGTTGCACAAATTGAAACTCATGTCCGGTACTCTACTTTCAAAAAGACAATTAAGGTTTTTCTAACTCCGACAGACACTATGGATGAGTTGAAGGCACAACTTAACAGTTATTTTCTCCGTGTTGGTGAAAATCATCATCCATGTCATGTATTTGCTCAGATGCCAATTTATGACCTGAGGGCAGATAAAGATGAAGACATGTGGAAAACGGTCTATTGGCCTCGGCTTATTCGTGACGATAGCGACGTTGGATTTATGTTTAGGCATTTTGTTGAAAATAATGCATTATATCTTTGTGTTCGTTCTAACTGTATGTGCAACGAATGTCGGCAGAGATTTCATGTAATATTATGTAATGTGTTGTTGAATGTCAAACACTATTTATGTTTTTGGTGAATTTCAAACATTCGTGTAATTTTAACGAAATGTCGAATTGATGTTATTTTGGTCAATTGTAAAAGATTATGTAATGTTCTTGCTTTATGAATGATTATAATTGATGTATGATTTGTTCTGCCTTTGGAATTGTTGTTTTGGATTACAGATAATAAATCGGCCGAAAAATGGCTTACTTGCAAAAATAGCAGGTTCTGTTCTGCATAATTGCCCGCAACGGCAGTTAACTGTCGATGGTACCATCGGTTGTTCACTGCCGATGGGTCCGGCGGCAGTTAACTGTCGATGCACCATCTTAGCGGCAGTTAACTGTCGCCGGGATAAAACCGTCATTTACTGGTGTGTTTTAGCCTTATTTGAAGTGGGAAAAACAATGTTCTAAATTTAATATAACACAAAGTATCGGTGATATAACATTATGTGTGCCTAATTTGTAGAATTGAGAAAGTTAATTGAGGAACTATGCTCACAATTTGAAGTACTCAATCAATATACGAGTTTACTAATTCTTTCTTATTCAATGGAGATTGTGTACAATTAATTTACACTAACCCTGTATTATTTCCAGTATACAAATGTGACATTGTAATCAAAACCCAACCACCCCATAGGCTGGTTCTAATCAACGGTTGAAACTTGAAAGTACTGTAACTAGCAACTGCCAACATCGTTGTTGACCACCAACTATTGCTATTGACCGTCAGAACTGGTCGCCTCGCAATTGGACATCTACGTAATATCATCCCTTATTATAGTGTCATCATCATTCCTTGTATTGTATAATAGTACTACTACTCTTTTCCCTCCTACTTTCCAATTTCCATCTTCATCTTCATTCCTTAAAACAAATTGATAGCTCCATTTTTATTACTCCCTCCTAGTTTTATGTATAGATGATCAATTAATGTCATCAATTTTTAAAATGTGTGTATTATATCCTTCTTCAAAACTATAAGCTAGCCAAAATATATTTTTTAAAGGAGCTAAGCTAAAATATTATGAGGGGGCCAAATTGATTTTTTTTTCTTTTCTAAAATTAATATATTATTAAATTAACTTATAATAAAATAACAATAGTTTTACTTAATTACTTAAAAGATAAATTTAAGCAACATTAAGAAAGTAAATAACATTAACTATTTTAAAAAATTGAGATCAACTACGCTTCAGTGAGTCAAATTTATCTATAATTGATTTTGTATTAGACAAGCTACTTATGCCTTTTCCAATGTAAACAATTTAGTTGTTTGCAAGAAACTCATTTTCCATTTGTTTTTAAAAGTTTGTCTTGACAATTTTTGTAATTGTAAAGAGACCGGAAGTGTTAAAATATTTGTTTATAATAAAACTCTACTTGTAGTTGTTGAAGAGATTAAAAGTGTTCAGATAAAACGAAAATAAATCTATCAATCAATTGATAATCTTTTGATTTTATTGTTTCTACTAATATTTGACCCAAAAAAAAAACTTATCTGAGGTGGCAAAATATATATTATTAGTAATCAAATATAAATTTTACCTACTTATTAACACACTATTTTTTTTTTTGGCTAGCCGAAACTACCCCAATCCTAAGCTGACTATAATACTAAGAGACACCTAAATTGTCAAATAAAAAACAACTTCATTTCTTTTGAGAAATAAAGATGATCTTTTGAGAAATTGGAGTCCTTCCTTACAATCTCATTCACCTTTAACAAAGAGGAAGCAGCGGCCATAGAATGTTTTGCAGCGAAGAGGCTGTGTAAGATAATATAGTGATCATTTTTCCTTATCTATACATTTTTGTGATGTCACTCAATTTACCTACTATCGAAATTAAACTCTCACTACATAGCCTATAATGTGAGGTAGTGCTAACATATCTCAGTATAATGTAGGTCATAAGATTTTTAAGTATGGTTGCTAAATGATAACTTTGCACGATTATAATGCAATGCAACAGATCCATTGTCACCTCTGTTAACTTAGTTTCTGTTAAAATGAAAATACAATAATTAGAATGATTTATTTTAAGGTTATCCGTCAACAGGTCAAATTCACACAGAAGGAACACTTTCAAGAAAATCTCTCTACACTTCCAACAAAAAAAAAAAATCTCTACACAGACTACTCATTGTGTGATTGGATACACATTCCATACAGAATTGCTGACCCAGCAGAAGGATTCAAATTTATTCACCTGACATGCAAAGCTTTATCCAGACCGTTTAGCCAGTAATGCCAACATTAGCAAGCAGTAGGAATATAAGCATAACCTGATTATATGTCTAGCTATACTATACTTCCATAGAACTTGAGGCAGAGGCAGCATGATAAAATAAATTTTTAATTAAGGTTTAATAATATTCATATCAAGTAATAACTTGGTTGGAAAAAGAAAATTACTTAAAATTCTTCTTATAAAAAGTCCATAAATAGAAAATTTAGTATGACCACAAACAAACCAGAAGTTAATGAGATTTAACTATGGATCTTAACTGCCATATCCAAGAGTACATGATTCCCAAAGCACAGTATACAGAGATCAACATAAGGGGAAGAAATGCAAGCTTATCACCCAAAAGCAGAGGGTGTAAAAATTGGCCCCATATCTCTACAACTACAAGACCAACCAGATATATCTTCTCAATCAAGCCAATAACAAAACCATTATTCCTTGTATCCGCACTTAAACTACCTTTAGATTCAAATTGGCCAGCATTTTTCTTCGTGTGAGCAATTGACACTCTTGTTTCAGCCCTGTCGTAAAACTGTGCTGAAAAGCCTGACCACATCAAAATGACGTGAAGAAGCAACAACAGAACTTTGATAGGATACTCTCGTGCCTCAAAGAGTAGCGGAAAAAGAGAATAGCAGGATACTGCACACACAACATATCATAAGAAAATTGATAAGAAACTTCTGCTTCTTTTTTGCATCCATAAACATTCTCACTCATAACAAATATTTATCGGCAACTGAAAAGTATAATTGCTTCTTGGTTTTCCTTAATCTTTTATTATGCTTGATCAGTCTACTTTACAGACAAGTTCACTCTGATAGAGTTTTATCCAACGAATTATAAGTTATTACCAGGAATGCAAGATCAGAACCAACTCAAACTCAGACATTACAAAAAGAGAGAGTAATTTCACCCTCTTCACAAGGCATCAATATCCCTGTGTGAAGTTCACTTTAATAAGATCATAAGGAAAGATGGTCACATAGCAACCAAATAATAAGAATCATCTGATAAAAGTTTAATAGAAAGATGGTGACAGAGCAACCCAAAAATAAAAATAAGAATCTAAACCATAAAAATTGCCAAGTTATGGCTCCAAGCTTTATTTTAATAATTGGTTATGGACCTCATTTTCGATAAAATTATCAATGAAATTACCAATGGGAATAAGAAAGTTTAGGGCATAAATGACATGCTTTTGTTCATGTTATTTTCATATTAAAGAAAAAAAAACTGAAGAAAAAGAAAACATTATAAGTTAGCAAACAAATTAACGAGCATTAGCAGCATACCTATTGACAACAAAAAGTAATGCTTTGCATCCTCCGGTGTTTGTGCTGCAACAAAAGCGAGTGGAATTACAAAATGGAGTGATGCCTTCTCGTGCACATGCCACCCAAAAAGAAAACCACAGGTATACGCATATGATATCCATCTAGTAATCCTTTGTGGCTGTGGATTCTTCCAAGCCTTGAAAAGACAAGGAGATAAGGCAAGCAGAACCATGATAAATGTCATGGATGGAGTGATCTGCATATTAGTTGACAAGAAAGTGAATATTTTAATGAAACATTTGAATGACAAAAAGCGAAGTGTTAAAACTAAACACAGACATTAACCAGTTATCAAGCTCAGTTGCGGACGTCAATTGAAAAGATCTCGGAAGTCGCAACAGCTGGCCAAAAATGTGTAAAATGTAAAAGATAATATTATGCATTCTACTACTAATTATAACATAATATTTCACAGATATCACTTCTTAACATAAGCCTGGTGCTCATTTTGAGCTACCAAGTTCTGCCTGTCTTTGAATGACAAAAAGCAAAGTAGTAAAACTAAACACAGACATTAACCAGTTATCAAGCTCAGTTGCAGATGTCAATTGAATAGATCTCGGAAGTCGCAACAGCTGGCCAAAAATGTGTAAAATGTAAAAGATAACATTAAGCATTCTACTACCTATTATAACATAATATTTCACAAATATCACTTCTTAACATAAGCCTAGTGCCCATTTTGAGCTACCAAGTTCTGCCTGTCATTTGAACATTTATATTTATAACGTCTCGGTTTTGTTGGGGACAAAATTGAGAGTTTGCTCTTATATTTTTTTTAATCAATGTTTCTATTTTTGGTCAATATGAACAACCAATAATCAAGCTCAGTAACCAACATCAATTGAACAGCAACATCTCAGGCGTTGCAATGGCTAGCTTAGAGTATGTAAAATGAACTAAAATTATGCATTCAACTACCACCAATTATAATGTTTCACGAATGTCATATTTTGATGTTGAACTGTAGCTATTTTGAGTTACCAACTTTCGGCTGCGATGTGACAATTTACATTTATAAATCTATATTTCTATTCTTAGAAAATGAGATGAGGATCATTCTGTAAATCAGTTATACTTTTCAGCAAGATAAAAAAAAATTCAATCTGTATGACTTGGTCATGGTGCATGATTACAAGCTTGAAGTGATTAAATATAACAACAGCGTTCTCCTAGTACTAATGAAAAGCAGGCAGCAAATAAGGCATTCTAATTATGTATTCTATTCTACTACAAGAATGGGATCAGTTTAACATAGGTGATAATAATCCCTTGTGTGCTTTTTTTTCTATGTAGCAACTAACAAATTTATTCAGTGAACAGAAAAACATGAACGTAAAACTTACCCGAGGCAGAACACTAAAAGGTGAGGAATCACCTACTAGCCCTGCAGTGAATGAAGCTGCTGGTGTCTGGATATTAAACCCAAGTTTTCTGAGTATGAAGGCGAGTCCTTTGTCTGACATGATATAGAACACCCAAAAATTCGGGGCCCAGTATGCATGGCAAAGCCCCCTGCCAAATGGAAACAATCGTTGGATGACTTGTTGTATCTGCAATTCATAATTTTGAATAATCCAAAAAAATCAATTATGCGAGAAGTATATGAAATTATTCGCTTTTACTCAGAGTGAAATGAAGTAATTCAAGAATTTAACGAGGGATAAATGTCATTCAATCGCACATGAGCATGCAAAGTCGGTTGTTCACAATTGGAAAACTAGTGAAAAGATAGCATAACACTTTGTCATGCAACAATCTTATCTGGATACATAACTCACAAGGTTATTTAATTTAGGTTTCTTGTTATGGTTAATTAGAAGTGCTTACAGTTATGATTTTACCCCGAACAACTTTCATATCTTCGAACATTTATTTCTGTGGTTAGCAATCAAATGTTCTGTTACATCCCACACATTCACAAGAGACCTTAGTGAAAACTGCTGAACTTGCAGGGTTCGAAAACGAAGTAAGTAACAAATAAATGGGAGAAAAATGGATAATGATAATGAATATGTGACCGATTAGTTTCAATGTAATACAATATCATAAACTAATATTCCTATTTATACTTGAAATCAGGTCAGGTACTAGTACTGCTAGTACAAACCCAGTCTTACTAATAGAATACGACTAATTGAGTAATAGCATAGTATTTGAACATCAATAAGCCTTATTCCCATTGAGTAGGGCCTGTTTCGGCATGCCATTGTCCTGAATCATGTAATTACGAAGTGTCAAGATGTAAGGCTCCTTAACATTCATCTACCATATCATTTCACATAGAGCTTCATTTTTAATTTCAAATCTTGCTCATCAGAGCATGTGGAGGTTGTCGTCTTACATACCCGATATCAACAAAACAAGGGCAAAAATGGTATGGTAATCAACAAAACTACTAAAACTCCTATAAAACTTTTTTCAGGAAATAGCAATCAATTTAGTGCAAGAATTTAGAAACATGGGAGAAACAACATCAAATATGGGCAAATTAATGATCAACAATGAATTAGTCTAAAAATCATATTTACCTGTCCAAGATGGAAAAACGGCCCGAATGCAGATGCAAACACTGCTGCAACTAAACCTCCCATAATCAAGAGTCGACTAAAGCCTTTTACGATTCCACCCCAACAATAGTGCCTCAACAAATAAACAAAATAAACAGGCGCTGCAACTGCAAATAAATGTTTAAAGCACAGAAGAACAGCAAAAACAAAGCCACCTAACAAATCCCTTCCTTCCTCCAAATACGAAAGTGAAATCAACAAAATCCCAATGAGAAATCCATTGTATTGGAAATGCACATGGTCCACTGTTAAAAGCATCGGTGACCAAATAACCAATGACCAAATCAACTTTTGCTTTCTCAAATCCAATTTCCTAGTAAGTCTATAAACCCCATAAAGAAGAGACAAATCAGAAAGTATGACAGTAAATCTTTGGAAATAAACCACCGTATTTGAGCTATAATTCAAACCCTCCTGAAGGTGCACTATTTTAGGATCAACAAGATGAGCAAAAATGGATAGAAAGCGTTCGAAATATGCAAAGAACGGCGGGTAATCTAGAGTCCACGGACTGGTCTCGTCAAAGTACCACTGTGAAAGAGGGAGTGAATGTGTCAATGCCAGCCAATTGCGGTGCACCTCAAAGTCAGTACTACGGTAAGACGGGAAAAGGAGAACTTTTATACAGGCAGCTAAAAGAAAAAACCACCAGAGAGTTGTTTTTAGGCTACTAGAGTCGTCGAGTTCTTTGAAGCTTAGTTTCTCTTTTCCCATGCTGGAATGTGGTATTTATCGCAGAAGCTCAACAAAACCGTTTTTATACAATTAAAGAAGAGTTAACCCAATTTGATCCTTCAAAATTTTCTCGAGTTAACCCAATTTGACCCTTCACAATTTTCTGGCGTCCGGGACAAAAAAAACCCCAATTCGGTCCCTGACATTTTGATACGGAGGATAAATTAGTTCCTGATTCATTATAACATATGAAATAGTATTTGCAACCATTGATTGGAATATATACAAGTAAGTAAATAACATGTATTGAGGATTGATTCATATCTATTAGTAAGTAGTAACACAATTACACCATTGATTCGCGCGCTAAAGAAGAAAATGTGAGAGGAATTCTTACCTGGAGGCCGGAGACCAACTCCGGCGAGATTTCCGGCGGTTGGTTGAGGTCAGACAGTGTTTCCGACCCAACTTACGTATAGGAAAGGGCTGACCATTAAACTGCAATCTAAACCCTGATTCAGAAGAGTCGCCGGCGACGGCGTTAGATGGTGACGGTGAAGTTCTTTGAGGAGGAGAGGGAAGTGTATAAAAACTGAAAAATGGTCGCTTAATTGAAAAATTTAATCTTCATCTCTTATTTTGATCCAATGCTCAATATTTTTGAGCTCCTATTTTTTTCGGAGACATAAAATTTAAAAAAGTGAGGTTAAAATCGGCCCTAATTTTTTCTCAATATGTTTTCTCTTCAAGTTTCTTCTTTGAGGGATGGTTTTGGATCAATTTTTTACCTAAAATCATTTCTCATCATTTTTTTTTCTATATTTCAATCTAAATAAGTGATTTTCACGTAGATCTAGGTTTTCTCTTCGTGATTTCGTCATCTAAGTGTGGTGGTGTGTTGTTCGTCGTCTTGTGCGTCGTTGTTTGATTTCCCGTCTTGTTGCGGTGTTCATTTGATTCATATTGAAAGATCGATTATTCAATCAAAGATTTGGGCGTCAACGTTACAGATCCGGAGGCATGGATATTCCAGTCACTTTAATTTTATCATATATTTTTGTAGGCATTATGTCGTTATATGTTATTGTAACACCCATACTAACATTAACTAGTATATTAGCATGTGCGTTAAACTGATACTGGATACATTTAAAAATTTCAATAATAATATTACATCACAATAGAATAAATACATGTTTACTCGTTTGTACAATAATCCAATACTGTTAAAATACTTTTACAAATGTCCATTAAGCTTCTGAGCTGGTACACAACGAGTAATAGCACTCCATCCAGTACCTCTATGAAGATCTTCGTCACGAACCTCTGACTAACCTGTAAACCTGCACCAGAAGGAATGGGATGAGACATAATGTCTCAGTGAGCTCTACCCAACCTACTGTTGGCAACCACAGGGAACCTAGGGTCGCCATGCCTACCTTGGCAATATTGGGAATTTCCTATGATCGCCAAGTCTTTTATCTGCCTATGACTATAAGTCCTCCTGTAACTATAACTTGAACTGCCTATAACCTTTGCTGTGACTATCTATAACCATAACTGTAATCTGCCTATAACTTTAACTTAGTGATCGAGGGGAAGACCTAGGATCACTTTCCGATAACTGTCTATAACTATAACTATGAGTTTCCTGTAACTATAACTGTAACTGTAACTTTAACTATAACTATGAAACATAAAACATATACACAGTTCGATAGCAGTTTTATGTTAGCTGTTAGCGTTGAACAAACAATTAATCTGAGTTCATTTTACGGAGGGCACCCCGGGTGGAGCAACCCCGAGATACGTCTCCCTATGACCCGATGAAACTCCTGACAATCAGGCTAGCACCGGACTCCCTATGAAATTGCATGTGGATAACCCTCTCGGAGAAATCCCATCCGGCGTATCCCGGAGTCTGCTGAACATGCCTATGACTGTAAAACGTGCAAGCACGCCAATATCTTTAATCTTTAATTCTTTAACTTTAACGTATGAACATATAATCTGTTACTATGAACATATGACATTCCTGTAACTATAATCTTTAACCTATGATTCTTGGCTTATCGTTCTCATAAGCCACCTATGATTGTTGGAGAACCAACACTATAAACTTTAAATGAAACTATGATTGCTAAATCTTTCCTATTACTTTGTACCCTAAAGTGGTACAACTAACAATTGATTCTCATGCTATAACTCTCATCTCCTATCAAGGAACTCGACATAACGCTATCATATGCCGTCTTAGGCTTGTCTATTCAATTTACCCTTATACTCATCATGCGTTGCTAATCCCGTGTTCATTTTATTCCGTATACGTTATATGTCCTCGGATATGCCCACAATGGTGTTTTTCTTATAAAATAAGGTTTTCTTTGAAAATGGTTACCAAAAGCCTCGCCTGACGCGTACACAGGTCACAGAACGAAGCAGAAAAATCAAGAAATGCCTGTCCAATTTCGCTGGGCGAAATCCTTTTCGCTGGGCGATTTCAGGCAGGGAAAATTTGGTGAAAATCGCTGTATTCTCGCCCTGCGATCGCCGAGCGAAATTGACAGTTCAATACTAGTTCAAAACATGATTTTTCCACCATTTTTGACGTATTAAGGCATACCCAAGCACTATAACATCATAAGGAATGATTTACAACTATGAATTGATTGATTAAAACAAGTTTGAACAAGGAATTTGCAAGCAATAGGGATTAGGGTAACAATTACCAACTTTGATCAATATGAACACAACTCATCAAAAACTCACAAAGGGGGTTCTAAAGACCCCTAGGAGCTCACCTTAAACTTGATTGGTGCTGGTTTAACCTTAAGCTTCAAACTCTAGCTTGATCTCTTTCTCAAAACCCTAGCTTTTGCCCCTTTTTCCTTTCTTTCATCCTTGCTCCTTTTACTTCCAAATTGGCTCAAGAGTCACCAAAGTGTGCTTGCATGCTGATTTAGGGCAAGATTAGAGGTTAGAGGTAGATGATTGGTGAGGAGAGGGAGTGGCGTGGGAATAGAGAGAGGAGGAGAGGAAGTTTGTGACTTTTAGAGAGAGAAGGAGGATGAGAAATGAGGGAAAATATGGGTTATTACCCTTTTATAAAAATCTCCACACGACAATTACCAAATTGCCCTTCGCTTAATATCTCTGATACAACGTCTCAAAACTGATAAATACTTGAGTCATAAGCGGGATATTACAGTTATTAACTTGGATGTTCTGAGTTTGTTCGCAGATTCATCATTTACGTTTTTAGCGGTGTTCAATGATGTACTCTATCGATTTGAATGAATGAATATCATTTTGTTTTTGTAAAAAAAAAAGTGAAGTTAATTTTTTTTAATAAACATATGCATGTTTAAAACGTTAAAATATAATATTCATATAAAATTAAAAAAAATTGAGAAGAGACGTATTAATTATGAAATTTTAAAACGTTAAAAACTTAAAAAACAAAACAAAAGAAATATGAATCTAGAAATCGAATTGAGTTTGGTTTTTTTAGACACTTCTATAACAATACATAGAGATGATCTAAAAAGTTTTGTAGCATTTCTATTATGCCTCGATTTATTTTGATTTTTCAACCAAAACATGAAAAATTTCAATTTTATTCCGAGTAAGCATATACCCATGAATCAAATTTCATTCTCTAATTTTGTTATCATTTTAATAACATCATAAGAACATCCACCACTAAATTTTAGAGTTTTTAAACGATGGCAAATTAATTATGAATTGTTCAAGAAATTCATAATTTCATTTCTAGATCGAGATTTTCATTTTTTTGTTTTTGGAGTTTTTGATGCTTTAAAAAATCATAATTAATTTGTCGCTTGTCGTAAAATTCTCATTGTATGTGGAAAGTCATGTTTTAACGTTCCAAACATGCATGCAAAAAACCATTAAAAAATTCAACCTACATGTCACTTGTATGGATTTTATGTATAAAAGAAAAAATATGAGGTCAAAATATAAAAAATATCAAATTACAAGGTTAGAAATTTTGTTTTTTTACAACGTTATTTTCCAGACTTCACGTATATTGCAAGGATAATTTGAACAATTAACCCAAAAATTATTAAGTGAAAGGTAAAATTGGATGACGAAAATGTTACATCTAGACAATTTTTTTGTATATAAGGCCAAAATAATGTTTTTTTTATAGTGTTTTGTATTGTTTATATTGTTTTGGATTGTTCTTATTTTAATATGATTTAAATAAATTTTTTAATAGATCATTTAAATAATATTATAAAAATGATAAAATAGTTTAGATGAATGGTAAAAATTGAAGACAAATTTGATCCAAAGAGTTATATCTCATTTATGTTATAGATGTCTTTCAAAATAAAGCAATGGATTAATTGTGCTATCTCCAAAAGGGGGCATATATTGATTCAAAATGAAAATTTAAATTTATCTTTTTTTTATGATTATATTCTTTGTATTTATTATCATCATATTATTACATTATTGGACAACTAATTATAATATTTTGATAATAACTTGATAGTGGCATTTAAAAACAAATATTTTTTTAGATAGATAAATGAAATGACAATAACTATTGAATACACATACAAAAGAATCATGTTAATAACAGATAAAAATACGAAACTAATCCTAAGAAATAATACTCTAATTAAGAAAATAATAATAAATGATATTATAAGACATTAACTTATATTCTAATAGTAGCTAATACTACTTATTAAGACTTGTCATCCTCGTAGATTGTTGACTGGATAACATTGGCAGTTGATGGGGCTTCCTCAAATAACAAATACCACTTCATAGCCATCATGTAAGTTTTCAAATCCTTGGGGCATTAACTGCCAGAAAAGTCCTACCAGCACATGGTCCCTCATTGCTAGCACTACTGTATTAAATTGTATAGCCTTTCAAAGTAAGCATTCCTCCTTTCCAAGCTATATCCAACAACAGTTCTTGAATTCAATCCAAATTCGTTGATAAGAATTGGCTTTTTCAAAACTTCATGTGAGTCTTGAATATGAGCTTGTACCCAATTATCAGCAAATGTATTTTGAGTTTTTTCATCCGAGCCCACTAACCAAATTCATTCATATCACACTATATAGTACGTGTAAAAAAAATTGAAAAGAAATGAATAAATTATTAACTACCAACTATCAGGGTAGAGATTGGTGGTTGCAAAATCAATTTCTTGAACTTGGTTATTGGTGATGAAATCAATTCCAACTTGATACACAGGATTAAAATGCTTCTTTTCAGGGGTTGATTCACCATAAAATCCTTCACTTCCCATTTCTAATAAATGATTGTTATCAATGGACTTCACATATGCAGCCATTTCACTCACCCAATTCTATAATATATAGTTCACAAATTTTAGACATGTTAGAATATGCAACTATGTAACGACTAATAACATAAAAAGACAAATTATTTTAGGGTGAGACCTGAATTGATTTTCCAGAATAGTCATTCTCCGTACTGAGGTTCGGTCATAAGCTCCCATGTATGTCAATCCAGTAATAATATTATTTCTCGTCAAAACAGCCTACAATATTATTTCAACTAAGTTTATCAAAAGTTTATATATGTTTTTGTGTTAAAATTTTGTGTCTATTTGTTTTCTCTTAATGATAAATAAAGGAAAATATATTATCAAACCTTGTGATTGATTAAACTTACCTTGACATGATTCTTGTAATATTATTTAACAACGGGATGTATGAAGAAGTCATCATCATTGTTTACGAATTAGCCCCGTTCTTTCGCCCATTTGACATACTGGCTTTTCCCACCAAAATCCTTCCAATTATTCACAAAGCTTAGTATCAATTGCACTCCATATTTCCCTGCTTCTGATATCACAAAATCTAATCCCTACAATACATGCAATTAAGTCACTAACTAAGACATTAATTTGTTGAGATATACATCCTCGGATTATATACATTCTCGATTATATGCACACATGATACGACACAACACGATGATAATTAAAATTTATAAGAAGATGCATGCAATGCAATTTATACACACCCTAAAGACATCTTCATCTTAAGAACCAGGAAAAATTGGTAGGGCTTTATAACCAGGTCCATCATTGAAAGCCAATGTTCTTGCTATGTTCAAACCATGTTGAGAAGCTTCTTGAAAAGTTGTAGTGATTTTGCTCTTTGTAGATGGATCGGATGCTATAATCATTAGCCAATAGGCATTGAAACCGTTCAAGAAGTATGGTTTTCCTTTGAGAATAAAATGGGTGTCTATTCGTTGAACGAAACCACTTTCAAGTGTGAGTGAGTAATGGCCATGAACATCCATACCATAAACTTCGATGTTTTGGAGCCCCAAGATCACACAACCCAAAACCAACCCCCAAACTAAATAAGAAAACATGTATGCAAAGTAAAAGTTTGATATAAGATTAGTTGTTTTGTAGGTGTCTATGGGAAAAGCGGCAAGACTATGGAGAGGTTTATATAGAAACGTAGATGTGTGAAATTGGTATGGATCGAGAAAGAATAAAAAACATAAACAAAAATTATAATTGGGATGATTTGATTTTATGTAAATTCATTTACTAATTACAATGTGAGATTATGGAAATTATTATTATGTAAAATTATTTAGTACATTAATATATCCTATAAATATGATTAAATATATTTCCTTTACATTTATAACTACTTAAAATTTGTTAATTTAAAATATTTCCAACAAATTAATTAGGTGATATACGAGATAATGAATGAGAAAGTATACGATTTAACTAAGTGATTGAGCCAACTAGTTAATAAGCTCTACCTCAAAATTTCTTAGCCAACATTTACTTATCTTCAACCGAATTTCTGATTAATAGGTTATCATCTCCTATAAATCAGAGGGACAACAAAAAAAAATCTTTTGAAAAAAATTGGGTATCAACTTTCCACGGAGCAATAAAAAATAAAAATCTAAGTTTGATTTGATTTTACTTCATTTCAAATGAATTTACGACATTTTTATTTGTTGATAATAGGGTGAGATTATTTTACTCGAATAAAAAAAGTGTTAGATTATTTTGTTTTTTGAAGGAAATAGTGTAAGATTATTTAAACTGTTAATTTGCAAAAATATTTATCCAAGTTTATCTCATAAATTAGATACTAAGTGGTATGAGAATGAATATCAATAATTAATGATTTCCTAAAACGTGTTTTTATATCAATTTTGTATTAAGAAAATAAAATAAAAAAAGTAGAAACTAACAGCTCGATTGGTAAACCGAAAGACATCAAAATAGTTTTTTTTTTTTTTTAAAAAAAAAAAGACATCAAAATAGTACATACTAACTAGAAGGTTCAATTTTATATTTTTTTTTTCAGTAACAGAAGGTTCAAACCTTAAAAAGTAGAAACTGAAATAACTCAATAAAATTTACGTATATAAAAAAAAAACTATTTTTTATTTTTGAGAGAAAAAAAATACTATGTACGAGTTATATATATGAGTTATATATATATATATATATATTATATGACATATTATAAAGAATTGACCACAAAATAATATATATATATATATATATATATATATATATATATTATCTTACCACTTTATCATATGTGATTTATATAGTTAAAATTTATCACGAGGATAAATTTGATTTAGAGAAAGGATTCATTGACACAAAATCAACTTTCAAGCAAATTTTTTGAAATACGACCAGATAAGACCAAGATTTCATTACTCATAGCATTCTAATTGAGTATCTTCTTGTAGATTCTTATTTGAGGTTTAATTCAAATTCGGAATCATTCCCTAGTTATTACCTAAAAGATATTTTTTGCTTACTTTCTTTTTCGGAGTTGAATATTGGCGTATGATGCCAAAAAAAGAATAAAAAAACACAAACAAACTAACTAAATTGTTACTGCTGATCCCAAGAAAATTATCATTCAATATGAATTAATCTAATATGATATAATTAGTAAGTACACATTTTCTTGGTTGTGCAAAAGCACTAGCATATTCATTAATATGTCATCAAATTAATTTAATTAAGCCACTAACATATCTGTACAACAAGAAGTATGAGACACAAGAAATGAAAGTGGGAACAAGAAACAACATCCTCTTTGGCATAATTCGGAAGCTCTCAGGTCCTTCTTCAATGATAGGCTCCAACCTTGAAAATTTAGAACATTTTTTAGGGGTTATGATGAGAGCAGGAGCTACCTCACCACAATTTTGGATGCCTCTCATTTTCATCTTCACCATCTTCCTTACCATATAATTAATCAATCTTAATCACAAGTTGTAATTGACAAAACTAACCCTTGTTCCCTTGTCCTTTTTTTGATCAAAGAAACTCTATCAGCCTTAAAAAAAATTATTAAAGTTGTTATTGGGGTTGGCTCAAAGCAAAAAGAGAAAGGGAACCATATATTTATATATTTTGGGGCAGTGAATATTGAGTTGGTGAAGCCATGAGAGTCATTGGTTGAAATTAGTGACAACTCATTAATTAATGTTTATTTTTTTACCTAACTTATTAGTGCTTGAAAATGCCTTTGTTTGGACTGAAATAGATTTCACAGCAATGACAACAGCAAAGCATTTTATGACCAATCTAGAAGCAGCATAAAAATAGCAAAATGACATAAGGAAACATTCTCTTTGTTTTGGTAGAAGGACTTAAGGAAACATTGTAGATTAGGATATTATAAATATGGTGTGTACAACTCAATTTGTCGTAAATATGTCAATCTATCGCTGTATATTGTTTAATTGGATTTATTTTACGCGTCACCTTTACATGTGGAGTATTATTTTATTTTTTCCACTGTCTTTTCTTTTTTGACAGAAATATTCTGAATTTTCGTATTTATTATATATCAAACTAGCGTCAAAACGGTCACAATAATATATTTTTTGGGAGAGGTCACAATAATATTTGTCTTCGCTTTTTTGTTGTGCTTAATCGCACATTTATTTTATCAAATCTACTCTTTATTTTTTTTTTAAATGTACCATTTAAATAAAAATTTAACTATCCTTCGAAAAAAATTAACTAATGTTGCTCAACTTAGAATTCGATGAAAAATTGCTCAGCTCAAAATTTGACTCAAACCAAAGATATAAACGAAAATGTAGATATTCATGACACAAAAATTAAAACAATAGAAACACTATAAAAGTTTAAGAAAAAGATTTGTCTTTAAAGTTGTTGCAAAATAGTTTTAGGATCATTTATCATAAAGAAACACTAAAAGAAGTCAATTTATGCACACGTGTTATCTTCCCTATGGATATAAAAACTTTAAATGTAAAATGGAAGCTAATTGTATGCACTTGCTATATTTATTCCACATATTCCAAATAACTAAAATTAACCTATGAAAAAAAATGTACTACACAAGAAAAATCACATTTCAACCAGGACTTATTTCAACCTATTTTATTAGCCTGGCCTAATTAAAGATGGGACTAAGCTCCAGTAAGTGAAACATTAATTTAGAAGAAACTTGAAAAGAAATAAATTTATTCACACGGGTGTTACCAAGAGAAAGTTAACTTTTGGCAAATAATTGTATTTTTGCTAATGCATCAGCAAATTAAAAGTGTCAACTGTAGTGGATCAAATAAGCTCTTCTCGTAGAGATGGTTTTTGGCTAGGGGCAAATGGTCTCACCGTATAGATTATGAATGATGTGTGGCTCCCTTTGAGTGTTTGTTAGAGAAGATAATCAATGTTAATTTCTTGTTATTCTTAGTTCATTACCGTGCTTGGGCTTAGTGTAGAAGTATCACGTTTACCCAATTTTTATTTTGTTAAGATGGAGTACATATCATACAATTTTTTTTTCTAAAGAAAATCAGTGTTAGTGTGTTAATTTGTTAGACCATCTCTAATGGGAGGGTCTTCAACATTTAAGACCCAGTACCTATTAGGTATCCTTATTGAGGAGAAACTTTTTCGGGGTCTTATAAGATTCGGGGTCTCACTTAAGGCATCAATCTTAAGTGGGACCCACACTCTTTTAAAATTAAAAAATTGAAATGTAATGATATAAAGTTATTGATAGTTGATTAGTGAGTCTCATTTAAGAAATTTGTGTGAGAAACTGAGTTGGAGGGTGTCTCTATTGTGATGCTCTTAGTATTTATAAATGAGTGATGTGTACATGTGAGACTCATTTAAGTACCAAAAATGGGTGTCTCTATTGTGTTGGAACAAAATGTGTTTAACAACTCTCTTATGTATAAAGGGGGAGATTGTTGAAACATTATGTGTGAACATATCTCTTTATGGTTTTGATGATAACAAAGTATTAAAGAGAAAATTGGTTATATGCTAATGCTTTGTTCAAGTGTTTCAGAACCACATGCTTATTAAGTATTGATTGATAATGGTTATGAAGAACAAGCTAAAGAGCAAGAAGGAAAGCCAAGAAGCATGGTTGCAAAGCTAAAAGGAAAACTGGTCCTGAAGAAATGCTTCTGAAGAAGTACTCCTGAAGTAACAGCTTCTGAAAGGCTCCTGAAGAAGTGCTCCTGAAGAAAAGCTTCTGAAGAGGTCCTGAAGTGGTGCTCCTGAAGTGCAGCTTCTGAAGTCTGGGTGCTTCTGATAGAGTCAACGCAACAGTCAACTCCTGAAGACCAGCTTCTGATCCGTACAACCAAAGCAGCTTCTGATCACTGTTCTCAGAGAAGCTTCTGAAGCTGATGTGGCATGGATTTTGACCAGTACTGTGCGCATTTAATGCCTGGAGGTGTCAGAACAACTCTATGGAACAGTTGTCTCCCTGACCCAAACATTCTCCAGTTTTTAAGGTGGGCCAATTCAAAAATGGCACCTGCCCTGTTCTGACAGAAAAAGTGCAGCACACAATTGCAGTAACCTAGTCCAATTGCAACGGCTAATTTCCTGAATTCCAGCAAATCTTCAACAGCTCTATTTTTATCTATAAAAGGAGGAAGATTTGAAGAAGAATATGTTGAAGACTCTTTGAAACGTATTGCTGAAACCTTGCTCTGTTTTCTGTGTAAAAACTGTCAAAGTTCAAAAACTCTTAGAAATTCTCATAGTCTTTGTAACTTAGAATTTCTTAAGGTTAAGAGTCTTAACCTGTGTTGTATTAAGAGAACACCTCTGATATTTGATCAAGTGTTCATCCCAAACTCCTTTACTTGTAAACCAGTTTGGTCCCTAAAGTCTTAGTCTGTATACTAAGCAATTGTAACCTCATTCCTTTGTGGTCTGAGTCAGAAGTCTCTTGTCTTAGTGACTTGAGCATTGGGAAGTCTCTTGTCTTAGTGACTTGAGCATTGGAAGCCTCTTCCTTGGTGGTTGAGCATAGAAGCCTCTTTCTTTGTGATTGAGCAACTGGAAGTCTCTTCCTGTGTGGTTGAGTATTGTGTAATCTTCAGATTATAGTGAACTCTCTTGTTGGATACAAGGGGACAGGACTACTTCTCACATTGAGAAGGAACCTGTATAATTTCTGTGTGCCTCTCTTCCCTTATCTCTTTTACTTGTTTAATCCGCTGCATATATTCTGATAACAGTTCAGAACCTGGTTCTGAACTTGTGCTAAGTCTTTGAAAAAGAAAAGAACAAGTTTTTTAGAGTCACACAATTCAACCCCCCCCCCCCCCTTCTTGTGTGTGTTTTTCTCACCTTCATATTGTAGATGCTCTTAGTATTTGTTGGAGGTAAGAATTGAACACGAGACCACTCTAGTCACCAAGTTATAAATCCCACCCACTCATCGCTCTATATGAAGGATCAATAAAAATCAATGACTCAAAACTGGATCAATTGTTGAAGCTCTCGACTTCATTCACTAACTTTTACTCCATCTAAAATGAAATATAAACAAAAATTGTTTTAAAAAATCAATTATATTAATTTGATCTAGATTTTATATCAAATACATTTATTTTTTTAGATATTTTTCTTACATTTCTATCGAGAAGGGAATACTATTTTTCTTCTTACTAACAAAGTAGCTGCATGCATGACTATCTTTATGAAATAAATGCAAAGTTTGGCATTATTTCTTCTTATCAACGTTTGACATGGGAACATGACTCCATTAATTTTCAACTCCCGACTGATTGCAACGATTGCTTCTAAATGTGGGTATCTAAGGTTTGGATAAAAAAAAATGCTATACAAATTTCGCTTCAACTTATTGTGTAGTCATTTTCTTGCTTTGCATGATTGTATATACTCTCGGTCATTTTCTAGTCATTTTAGTTAACAGATACATGGGACCTTTACAATTTTTGATACAACTCATAAATGAGAAAGAATTTAGAAAAGTATATCACATTACCAAGTACATATGGGACTTGAATCGTATCCAATAGTTTCAAATTGTTCATGTTGTAGTCTATCTCGGTCGTTGATTTAAAATCAAACACTTCGTGTAAGTCGGTCAATAAATCATTTTAAATTATTTCAACCACTTATTTAAGATCAAAGGACCCATATTTGTAACTGCACAGAGAACTCAAATCGCTATATATGTGGAAAGCATTTTTGAGTAAATTGAGTGAATATATAGTTTTGCAAAATTAAGCTCAGATATATCTAAGAACAGAACATTGAAAAATAACAATGCAGGCATATCAGTGTGAGAGTGTGTGTGTGTGTGTGTTTTGGGAGTTATGCATCCTTATCCAAAATGGCCATTGAACAGGTACTAATTGTTGTAGTCCAAACTAACGGTCCACCGCAATCACATGTTTTGGGTATATTCGTTCCCATGTGATTGTGGTACTGATATACGTCAGAAGTTAATGGAGGAAAGAAACTAGCTAATATGAAATTAAAAACTTATTTTGCAAACAAATTATGGTTATGTTCAAAATAAGTTTAAAGTGTTTTAAATTAATACGAATATAATAGAAAATTATAAATAAATTACTATTCTTTTGTGAAGTGTAATCACTCTTAAAAAGTTTTGAAAGCATTGTTTCCACCACCACAATGAATGTTGTGGCCGAGTGTGGTCGGTGATTGAGTGAAATGCCCTAAATGACACCGACTCGCTATTTTTGGATAAAAATGAAGGAAGCTATGGAATTTAGTTATGATGGCGAAGAAAGTGATAGATATTATATTATTGAATGAATATTATTTTTTAAATTTTGTATTTTTTTGGCTTTAATTAGTACTGAAACTGAATGAAACACATAAAGAACAAAAGTTTCGACCGAAAAATGAGTGTGTATGAGGTGATTTTTGCACTTGTTGATTTGCTCTATGTCATCCCCAAGATATAATCCCATCATGTTTGAAATGAGGAGAGATTTCAAGCATTGAGAGGATGAAATAAACACAAGTGGAAGCAGTACACAAGTACCTCACTCACAACCAAAATGTTACACTTGGCAATAGCTTCCAACTTTCACCTAAACATGCTTAACCAATTCTAAGCACCTTTAAATTATACAATTATGTACAAAAATGTTTTAATATTGCTTTAAAAAGATGAAAAAAAAAATATAAATTAACCCCCATCAACAACATCCAACCAAGTCAATATCATTTCCTTATATGTAGAAACGTGAAGAGTATTAAACGGCAACTACACTAAAATGTCTCAATGAAAAGTACAAATTTGGAACTCAACGTACCAAACAATAACCATATCCAAAAGGATATTATAATTTCCATCCAGGTTTTGACACATACCAAACAATGTCCCACAATACAAAGTCTTGTAAGTTATTAGCATGGCATCACATTTAATAGCAAAAGCTGGAGGCGGCACTAAAAAAAATAAAAATAGATTTAACCCGAAAAGATTAAGACCCTTGACTCAATTTAAGCCTAGTTAATCATTTCTAGCCACCCTTTATAAATTGAACCATGTTCTTATGCTTCAAACACATTCTCAATACAAACCATTTGCAGCTCAATTTTCATTCCAATCTCTTAGCAATTACACATTTTTCAACAATTAAACACTTGAAATAAGTTCACATAAAGTATGGCAAATTCTAGGATTATAAGCTTTTTCATGAAGTGGCACCACCACAATATGTTTCTGTGATGATGAGGCATAGAACATCAAAGATGATGGAAACAATTACAGAAGAGGATAGGGAAATTAGCTCACATGATAGTCTAATTTCACTAACTAAAAGTTCATATGTAATTTCAGCTTCCTCTTCAGCATGTGCCTCTTCTACCAACGCAACAGTTAATACTAGATACTTTCTGAATGAAGTTCATAGAACACTCAAGTTTGAACAATTGAACCACTTTGAGGCATATAAAGCTGTTATATTTCATTGTGTTGTTCTTCTTCTCTTATCTTTTATGTAATGATATTATCATGTTCAATATTTTATATGAACAAGGATAGTTAAGACTTGATAATGTAATGTAACATTAGGAATTCATGCATATACATTTTGCTATGATGTACAGACTCATAATTTTCTATCAAAAAAAAAAAACTCAAATCTACTCTACCACAAGTTTTGGCATGCATATCAAATGTGTAATAGTCTCTTTGTTACTATATTCCATAAATGGAGGCATCCACAAATAGCATGGCTTGATCAAATTCAAATCATGTACGTCATCATAAGTGGTTAATTCAATATGTTTTTTCAATTATATAAAAAAATCTCATGGCTTGACTATTTAACAATATTGCTAGCATAAGTATTTATAAACATAAAAAATCTCATTAAATTTTAATAATGCAAATATGTAGGAAACAAATCCTTTAACACCGATCGATCATATACATAATAACATTAAATATGAATCTATATAAATGATGCATGTGGTCTATATAATATACCACATACATCATTTATTGAATGAACAAAAAAAAATGGGTTTTTGCTTATAATAGTAACCGGAGGGTGTATATGACACTGCAGATCCAAACCAACAGTACATAATAATAGTTTGACAATGATTATAACTAAAATACAACACTGCAGATCCAAACCAACAGTACATGATAATTTTCAAAAGTACATAATATTTCAATTCAATATTTGTTCAACGCATTCAATCAAACTTTGATCAAAAGTATTGTGATCTAAATACAGAATCAATGTATTTTGTTTAGACATCATATCTGCTTGAGCTAAGCAATAGCACATATATAGTTACAAAAATTCATATCCAAAACATGTATATTGTCAACTTGAAATTACAAAAATAATCAGCTCCATTTTTTTCGATGTAGATCAGAGGTCAATCAAAGTAATACTCCAATATTTCCATCATCAATGAGTGCCTACGTTAATAACAAAAATAATTAGTATCATAATTGTGTGATAAAAAATAATTAGTACAAGGATAGTTCCTTATGAAAAAGATATGAAACGTGTGTGTTGTGTGTGTGCTCTTAAACCTTAGGATGACATATTATGGGGGAGACAACACAGAGGAGGTGGTCATTGTGCTCATATACCCAAGAGAAAGAGTGTTCAGACAAATTATGTACAGATTACATAATCAAACAGATCAAGATCAAATAATACCTGGTCTTGACCCTTTTGAAAAAAGACTATTGGGCGAAATTGATGGTCCCATTTGTTCATTTTGAAAAATTTACATTTTGTATATTCGGTAGATAACACTACCGGATGTTTGTTTTAAAAAAATTCATTTTCTACCTCCGGTAGATAATCACCAAATGTTCATTTTAAAAATTTCATTATGTACCGTCGGTAGATAACTACCAGATTATTGCCCATTTAACATTTTTTTACATAACAAACAGACATCTTCCAATTGTGTGAAGATTGACGCTATTTGTTCTATTGATTGTGATGAAAACGCCAAAAATCGTAAGGTTTAGAAGCATATTCAAGTTGAGTGCAAAATAGGAAATAACTGCCTAAAAACTGCAATCTGGTTTATATAATGAGTATTCCGACAATTATCTACCGGAGATACAAAATCAAGATTTTTAAAATAAACATCCGGTAGTTTATCTACCAGAGGTATAAACTGAAATTTTTAAAATGAACTTCCGGTAATTATCTACCGGATGTACAAAATGGAAATTTTTAAAACGAGCATATGATAGTTATCTATCGGATGTATGAAATTGAAATTTTTAAAATGAACATCTGGTAATTATTTACATTACATGTTATTAAGGCCAATTTTGTGATTTCAGGGGGCTTATAGAGATATGGAGGTGGCCTAAAAGGAAATCATCTTGACCTTCTAGAGAATCAATGCAAATGTAAACTTTTTTTCTTGCATGACGTGTAAATTTGACCTTCCAGTGAATCAATGCAGAAAAATAAGTCCCACTCCAAATAAAAATATATTTTAATTTGAAACACATGTGTCAACGGTGCATGTGTAGTGAAATTAAGAAAAAACTCTAATTGATTGATTAAGGAAGAAAAAAATCAATTGTGTCGTTGAACTCTCCTGTCTCATCAGCAGGAATGCAGAAAATTCCTTCATGTTCGGAGACAGTAATCTCCTCCCTCTAGTCTTTATTATAAGAAGAAAAACCAAAAAAACATCAAAATCAATACAATTATTAATTAATATAACTTTTTTAATATTTTTACAACTACATCCTCATAAAAAATTGTGAAGCATTAAATACATTCACAAATATTAAAAGACAAACATTAAATTAGGGGTAGAAAAGTCTTTTAAACAATAACTACACCTTAAAAGTTGTGACATTTTCTTATAAATAAGACCAAAAAGTTTTTTGAAAATTTTCTTATATATAGGACCAGAGGGAGTATCTCTTAGCAATTACACATTTTTTAACAATTAAACACTTAAAATAAGTTCACATTATTAATAAAGCGAATTCTCGGATTGCAAGGTTTTTCATGGAAGTGGCACCATTAGGGGTGGGAATAGGCTAGGCCGAGCTAGGCTTTGAAAGGCCTAAGTCTGGTCTGCCAAATTTTTTAAGGTCTAATCCTGACATGCGGCATGTCATAGGCTTAATTTTGAGGCATGAGTCTGACCTTCTGAAAGTCTGATAAGGTCTGCTAGCTTGTTTAAAAGCCTATATCATATGAACATTTTAAGTAAGCAATGTGATAAAAGTTTAAATAGACTAGCGAACTAATAGATCAATTAGATTAAACTCTCTTTTAGTAATCAACATGAGTTTTTAGGGAATTTAACTATATATTGTATCATATTTCAATTTTAGTTTATAATAAGACATTTGTATATGCGAAAAATTAATGTATACTAATAAGCTTAAATTACTAACGAATTAATATTTTAATTCAAAGTACAAAATATATTATAATAATAAATAATATTATTCATATTTACTTAAATAGCTCAGCCTAATAGGCTTAAAGAGGCTTTTTGAATGACATGTGGACTGACATTTTAAGCTAAGTAGGTTTTTAAAAAAGTTTAGGCCTTCTCTATTTAAGAAAAAAAGTCTGGTCTGGTCTGTCGTAAGTTAGGCCGTATGCCCCTGTAGGCCGGTCTAGCTTATTCTCATCCCTAGGCACCACCACATTATGTCTATGTGATGAGGAATAGAACATCAAAGATGATGGAAACAATTATTGAAGAGGATAGCGAAATTAGCTCACATGATAGTCTAATTTCACTACCTAAAAGTTCATCCGTAATTTCAGCTTCATCTTCATCATGTGCCTCTTCTACCAATGCAACAGTCAATACTAGGTACTTTATGAAGGAAGTTCATAGAACACTCTCAAGTTTGAACAATTGAACCACTTTGAGGCATATAAAACTGCTATATTTCTTTGTGATGTTTTTCTTCTCTTCTCTTTTATGTAATGATATTATCCTGTTTAATCTTTTATATGAACAAGGATAGTTAATACTTGAGAATGTAATGTAACATTAGGAATGCCTGCATATATATTTTGCTACGATGTCCAGACTCATAATTTTTTATAAATAAAAACTCAAATCTACTCTACCACAAGTTTTGGCATGCATATCAAATGTGTAATAGCCTCTGTTATTATATGCCATAATGGAGGCATCCACAAATAGCATGGTTTGGTCAAATTTAAATCATGTACTTCATCATAAGTGGTTAATTCAATATGTTTTTTCAATTATCTATATATTTCTCCAAATTTTTGCATTGACTATTTAACAATATTGCTAGCATAAGTATTTATAAATATAAAAAAAAAACTCATTAAATTCTAATGATGCAAATATGTAGGGAACAAATCCTTTAATACCTATCGATCACATACATAATAACATTTAATATGAATCTATATAAATCTTAGGTAACACTGTGACAATGGCTTCAAGTAAAACCAAGAAAACAAAATATGAAGTTTGAGAGAAAGGGGTAGCACTCCCGTGCCATCGGGGAGGGAATGGCATGTGCCATTCGCCCAATAAGGTAGTGCCATGTGGCAATCCTTATTAAAAATTAAAAAAAAACAAAAAAATTAGTTTTTTTGTTGGACCCGTTTTTATTTTTTGATTTTTGAATTGATTGATGATTGTTTTCTCTTGGTATTGATTTGTAAGTTATTTGGGATTGGAATTGTTTGAATTAAATGGAGTATGATTCTACAAAATATTGTGATACATAATAAAACTACTGATAGCACATAATAAAAATTTTGTTCTGTCAAACATAGTAAAAATTGGAACACTACTGATACTTGTTAAACATAGAAAGATTGCTTTGATAACAAAACTACCAAATTGGAAGTAAGTCACGTATAATAATAAAATTGAAACATGATTGATCATAGCACATAATAAATTGAAACAGCCCTGCTACACGCAATTCCCTAAAATTGGAACCAATAGTACATAATAAATTGATAGTGTAATGTACCTTCATAATTTCTCTGTTTCATTCCCAATTATATGCACTGCAGATCCAAACCAACCGTACATAATAATATGACCCTACAGATCCAAACCAACCGTACATAATATTAGTTTGACAATGTATTATAACCAAAATACAACACTGCATATCCAAACCAACAGTACATAATAATTTTCAAAAGTATATAATATTTCCATTTAATATTTGTTCATCTCATTCGATCAAATTTTGATCAAAAGTATTGTGATCAAAATACATAATCAATGTATATTCTTTAGACATCAAATCTGCTTGAGCAGAGCAATAGCACATAGTTACAAAATTTCATATTCAAAACATGTATACTGTTGACATGACATTACAAAAAGAATCAGCTCCCTTTTTTCGATGAAGATCAGAGGTCAATCAATGTAATGATCCAATATTTGCATCATCAAGGGGTGCCTACGTTAATAACAAAAAATAATTAGTATCATAATTGTGTAATAAAAAATTAGTAGAAGGATAGTTCCTTATGAAAAAGATATGAAACATGTGTCATTGCGCTCATAGAAAGATTGTGTTCATATTATGGGGGCGACGACACTAAGGAGGTGGTCATTGTGCTCATAAACCCGAGAGAAAGAGTGTTCACATTTACTATGAAGTAGTATATGGCTTAAATTTGACAATATAACAATGAAAGTAATGTTAATCCGTGTTTTTGGAGCACTTGTTAAGAAATCTTGAAAATAAATTTATATTGAAAAGAGCAAATATCTTAAAAACAATTATTACTTGTGATTGATTCACTTGTGAATATACAACTTCTTATACGTTTAATTTCTTAACAAATATCTTAAAAACAATTATTAGCTTTATAAAAACATGTAAACGTTGCACACACAAAAAAAAATGTAATCGTAAATATCAGATGATATTTGCACTTGGTGGTCTGTTGACTCTGCACTATGTCATCCCCAGTATATCATCCCATGTTTGAAATAGAAGATATTTTATCCATTGTGAGGATGAAATTAACACAAGTGGATAGAGTACACAAGTACCTCCCCTACAACCAACTCAAATGTTACACTTGGCAATAGCTTCCAACACTCACGTAAACATGCTTAATCAAATCTGAAGCACCTCGAAAATAGTCAAAGTTTCTCAATTTAAGGGTAATGATATTTGCACAATTACTTTTAACAATTTTTATGATAATTTTTTTTTTCGTTTTTATTGATAAAAACAATAAAAAAGAAAAAAGAAAGGGAGAGAGAGTAAAAATGTAATATAAATTGTTCAAAAGTTGTTTAAAATGGTTATATAAATATCATTTATCATTACTAAAACCCAACAGCCTTAAATTTTACAACTGTACGATTAAAAAACTTCCCTTATAATTGCTGCAAAAAGATGAGGAAAAAATTATTATAATGTAGTAGAAATTAACCCCATCAACGTCCAAGTCAATATCATTTCCTTATATGTAGAAACGTGGAAGAGTATTAAACGGTTACTACACTAAAATGTCCCAATGAAAAGTTCAAATTGGAACTTAACGTACCAAACAAAAACCATATCTTAGAGGATATTAGAATTTCCATCCAGGTGTTGACACGCACCAAACAGTTTGTCCCACAATAGAAATAAGTTTGTATCACATTTAATAGCAAAAGCTGGAGGCGGCACCAGCAAATAAAAATTGATTTAACCCTCAAAGATTAAGACCCTTGACTCAATTTAAGCCTAGTTAATTATTTCTAGCCACCCCTTATAAATTGAACCATTTTTTTGTGCTTCAAACACATCCTCAATACCAAACACCGTCAGCTCAACTTTTATTCCCATCTATCTCTTAGCAATTACACCTTTTGTTCAATTGAACACTTGAAATTAATTCACATTAAGAATGGCAAGTTCTCGCATTGCAAGGTTTTTCATGGAGGTGGCACCACCACAGTATGTTTCTGTGATGAGGCATAGAACATCAAAGATGATGGAAACAATTGTTGAAGAGGATAGGGAAATTAACTCACATGACAGTGTAATTTCACTACCTAAAAGCTCATCAACAATTCCAGCTTCATCACTTGCTGCTTCTGAATGCGCCTCTTCTACAAGTGCAACTGTTAATACTAGATACTTTCTGAAGGAAGTTCATAGAACACTCTCGAGTTTGAACAATTGAACCACTTTGAGGCAAGCCAATAAAACAATGCGAGACAAACTTTGGTGGCTGTTTCCATGAGTCATGTAAAGCTGCTTTTTTTGTTATTCTTCTTTTATCTTTTATGTAATGATATCCTGTTCAATGTTTTATATGAACAATGATAGTTAAGACGTAAGAGCTTAATGTAACATTACGGGTTCCTGCATCTGTATTTTGTTTTGATGTAAAGGCTTATTATTTTCTATCAATAAAAAAATCAAAACTACCACAAATTCTGGCATGCATATCAAATGAGTAAATGTCCTCTTTCTGCATTGACAATTTAACAATATTACTTGTTGAATTATTGTATAATTTAAAAAATGTCAATCAATTATGGTGGTGCAAATATGTGGTGTGGGCAACAAATCCTTTTAACACATCATGATAGTAAATATGAATCCATACAAATCTAAACAACACTGTAACACACCCTGGCCTCAAGTAAAACCAAAGAAACAAAATTATGTGTAGATTACAGTCCAGCCACACTCACTTTAACATAGCAAAGGATGCACATGACTGGTGGTTGAAGATGGAACTCGTTTAAGAATTAAATTAGTATAGCAATGCAAGTATATGGTTGAAATAAGTAGGACTGCTAAGGAAATAACCTCTTGTTTAAGCTGATTTAGAATCAACAACAATAATCATGTGATCATCACTTTGAGGGACATGGAATTATTTTTCATAAAGTCATGTATAATTAATATTTAGTTGGAATACAACACCATTGAAACACTAAGTAACGGCTATCTCATACTGTCAGCATTTTTTTCATGGTCACATAGCTAAAACAAAGCAATAATTCCATGCAAACTTTTAACTGTATCCATACTGAAAAGTGAAAAATATGATAAAAAATAATCCTGCAGATTTGGATGAGCATTTATGATCGTCATTGATACATGATGGCATACATCTACCCCGCAACAAAATAATCAACTAGTACAAAAGACCTCAAGAAATACGAGAAATGGAACACCACTGGGAATATTCCCTGATAACACGAGTTCAAGCCCTGAAGATTTCAGCCTGTCATTTCCATTGTAGAACTTAGAACTCTCATTGTTAGTTGAATATTTCAAGGGATTACTTTGATGTTTTGAAGCTAACATGTTTTTCCCTTACGTGTTCGTGATTAAGCTGCTATTCCTATTAAATATATTTTTTCCATTCACTGTGCTCAAGAAGATTCTAATTCTTGGGTTTCTTTCGTGTCTTCGAAATTATCTCCTTGTATTTTGTCAGTGCTGCCAACAAAAATAAATAGAAATGACATTGACTTTATAAAACATCAAATCTAAACCCCCCAAAACAACATAAAGGAAAATAACATCAAGAAGCGTTGAGTCAGTCCAAGTCCATTACACGATATAATTTATCTTGTTTTAGAAATTTTCTCAAGCAGACAAATGTAGTGAACATAGAAAAAGGTGTGTAAGCATATACCCCTAAAATGCAATCAAAATATTTACCTGATTGGTAGGTAGTATTGAGTGCTTCAACTTGACTGGACGGAACAATATGGTCCAGACAAGAACCACCCTCAGCCTTTCGCATTAACTTCTTAAATCGTCGAACCTGGAATGGAATAAGATTTGACGAGTTCAAGAATGATTCAGGACAGTATATTTGTGAACTGTATAGTATTGACAAATTATATAATCCACGGTCATTACAGAGAAATTGGGACAGTTCCTATTGTGGAAAAAGATGGTGGAGTCTTGTCTAAGGACATGAATAGAGAAGACTCGTAAAAACACCAGTAAGGGGTGTTAACCAAGATAAATCAAATAGTTAGAAGCAAATGGATATCAAGAAAAATAGGTCAAACAATCATGAGAGATTTAGAGGTAAATACCTAAACGGTCTATCTTTAGATTTTTAGATTTCATACATGATACTACCTCCGTCCCTAAATATAGGACTTTTTTGCCAAAATCACGAGAATTAAGAAAGTTGATAGTAGTATTAAATTTGTATATAATTACTATTGTTTTTACAATTTTATCCTTAAGAGAGACAGATAGTTTATGTTTTCAACATAGTATTTGTTGTTGATTGAAGAAAAAGATGCAAAATAAATAAGGGTGTGTTGGTAAAGAAATAATTAATGTAATTGGAAATACCAAATGAGTCTTATAAAAAGGGACAATTTTTTTTCTCAAAAGGGTCTTATAATTAGGGACGGAGGTAATAGCGTTTTATGATGCCAGTTAATTTTATTTCATATATCCAATCTCACTTTATGAGAAAAAGTTTAGTTGTTTTTAATATAACACCGCTGTCAACAGATTCTAACAGTGATAGCCTAGACTCCATTACAGAACAACAATTATTGAACAAACACAGTTAAATACAAATTGTTTTTTGACAAAGATAACAGATCATACATAACTTTATTAAGAAATTAAAAAAAAAACAAATTGGTATAATTATAAATTCTAATGCTAAGGAAGCTGACAAGTTGAACAGAGTCCGGATTGTGATTCAATTGGGCCCAAAACCTCATTGGTTTATTGAAGGAGAAAGAATGCAGTTTATTCAAGGAGAAATAAGGCATGTTTGCAGATCAATAAGACCAAGTTGAAAGTTCTACAGTGTTGTAATGAAGGAGATTCTCTTATTGTGTAATAAGATAACAGGTTCCTATTAGAGACCCCCATTAAAAATCGCAAGAGTCATTCGCCTAATCTTATACTAGTATACAACTTTAATTAATAAGTAAAATTTTAATGTAAAAATGGAAGAATTAAAGCTCAAATTATAGCTTCTTCTATTGGCTCTAGTGCTATGAAATGAGGATATAGCATAGAATAAGGAACATGTTTGAGATGATAAAACTTCATACCTCATCTTCTGACATCAATGTGAAGCAACGCCCAGTCCGGCCAGCTCTTGCAGTCCTGCCCGCCCGATGAACATAAGTTTTAATGAATTTGGGCACGTCATAATTAATGACATTTCTTACCCCTTCAACATCCATTCCACGAGTCAATGCATCAGAAGATACAAGCACTTGAAACATTCCTTTACGGAATTCGTTCAATGTCTTGCTGCAGAAAATTAGCAACTTTTTTTCAGGTCAAGGACCAACCCTTGCATGTTCTGTTTACATTGGAAAATTATCACTTCTCTTTCAAAGTTTTCTTTGTAAGTTTTTTACTGTAAGTAAATTTGGGCAAAAGATATGCTAATCCAAACACACTAACCTCCAAGACCTGAAGTTATTTGGGAACAAGTTTTGTATGTAATCTAAACAAGTGCACTTAGCATACATCGCTCGAAATATCTACTATTTATTATGTGTCAATAAAACTTACCTTCTTACTCGTTGATGTTGTAGACCAGAATACTCCTTGATATCAATTTGCAGATCTTCAAAACAATTTAGCAATTGGCAGAGACGATGTGTTGAATCCACAGATTTTGTAAAAACCAGGCACTTTTCTTCTCCCAGGGATTTCAAAAGGGCAATTAAATATAAAGGCTTGACCTTTTTTTCACAGATCTACAAAAATATAAATCTAATTACAAGGTAGCTGCAGATTATAATTCATCTATTTTTAAATTATAGAAAATACAGATGTGTGTTGTCATTGTCTGTGTGTATATGCATAGCTGTGAGCGTGTATTATATAATATGCCAAATTAATAATTAATGGTGAAAGAAGAATCAAAGTATGCTCATCCCCACCCTCTATTAATGGCAATTTGAGTGTGTTCAAACAATAAGACTATTTGACTGTGTTGCAAATAGTTCACTCTGTGGGTACGCTTAGATGAGTTACTCATATATTGAATTCTTAAAAATATAGCATTAAAAAAAAAAAAACTACAAATAGTAGCATACTCCAGGAGGGGGGGAAGTGGAGTCAAGACTTGTTCATTTCTACACTTGGTACTCAACTGAGCTTAATAGTAGATTTTGTGATCATATAAAAGATCTTCACAAATCACTCAATGTGGAGAAAATTTATGAACTGACAACATTTTTTTTGAAATGACAATGTTATATCCTGATGACTTTACTCAACAAGAGAAATTGCATCTAGGAATGCAAGCTCAACATTATGAACTTGATGTTGCTTTTCATCCTGAAATGAAAAATCTATGAAAAATTTCTAATCTCTGTCAAGAATTTGAAAAAAAAAAAAATAGTTTACTTCTCATTTGGTTGACTCTTCCATATCAATTGCTGCAGGTGAGAGATCATTTTCAGGCATGGAGATTGTTTGGAAATAGGCCGGATAATGAATTTCTAGTTAATGGTTTGATTATTTGTATTAAGAGAAGAATTGATGAAAAGTGCGATACATTGATAAATTTTATGATATGAATGAACGATGTGCACGACTTTAGGTAAACATTATGATGTATTGACTATTATGATTTACAGAAAACTACACTGACTTCCCTTATGATGTATTTGACTATTATAATTTACGGAAAACTACACTGACTTCCCTTGAGGTCCCTTTTAAATTACCGTCGTTGGTGCTCTATCAACAAAAACTTAAGAAAGTCACGGTGTTTCTACAACAAGCAGAAGACATTCCCAGGTTCAAGGTTACAATTTGGCATAGGGATTTGCTTCTTCCGTGAAGACACAAAGACATAAACGTGTTTGAGAACTATTGGTGGCGTGTCAATGCAAGTTGATGTGTGCCGCCGCTCCTCACTGTCCAAATCAGAAGAGTCCTCTCCAAATCAATTTCACCACTGTCCATGTTCTAATAGAGAGGAGGATTAATGTACTCTAGTTAGGGCGGAGTTCCTCAAACTTTTACAGGCTCTTCCCCTAATGTACTATTGAATTGCACTGCTATGTGATTTTAATAAATAGATGGAAAGTTGAAAAAGGTTTAAGATGTGTGCAGTTGGTGGTGGAGTAGTTTTTTTTTTTTTTTTTGACAGCGGTGGAGTAGTTAGTCAAAGTGAATATGATAATGTACAATGGTCACACCGTTACACTGTAGCAGAGTTGTAGTACATGGTAGAAGGAAATCAGAATTGTTAAGAAAGAAACTACGATAGTTTCAGGCCAAACGGTGTTAAATAACGGAGGGGAGATGAATGTTTTTTAAAAACTAGAGGGGGTCTGTGTGTTGTTTAAGAAAACCTCAGGGGAGGTCAAATATGATTTCCTCTATGATTTATTGTTTATTTAATCTTTATTTTCAACTTTTTTAACCAGCACTTCCCCGGGATAGATTTCTACAATTGTCCCTACTTCAAAGGCGAAGGGTGATGCAAGATAATAGTAGGGATGCTGCGGCCCAACAGTATGAAGATGGCTTCTTGCTAGCAAAAAAACAATGGATTATGGTTTAAGAGGAGGCACAAAGGCCACTCCCTCCAGTCATAGCTCGGAAGAATAAATTTGAACACAATAGAGCACTGGGTATGTGATATTAGGCTCAAAGCATTGGAAGCTCGGGACGTGGAAGGATTATGCACAAAAAGAACAGAAATGCATAGGGGGCAGGGAATTGGTTACAATTGCAGAATTAGGAAGTTGTTAGGCCATCCAGCATCAGTAGTATGGGAGGAGAGAAGGGTAGGAAATTAGTTATTTGTTAATAGGCAGAAAAATATTTTTTTGCTCTGAAATAACATGGGGGTTTCTCTTTTCCAATAGTTTTTCTTCAATCAATAATACAGTTTCCAGTTTTTCTAGACTTGGGTGTCTATCACCCAACAAGAAACATAACCACAATGTTTTACAATTTTAGGCCATATCCCCTTTCAAGTTTCAACAATCTGACTTTCTCAACACAATAAATTTTAAACGTTGCTTTGAGAAAACTAAAAAAAGTTAACTCCACTAAAATTGATTAAAAAAGTGTTATCTGAAGACTCGATTACTTGATTAAAATAAAGCATAAAATCTTATCATCTAGAACTTGGAAGCTACTTTTCACTGAACTAAGTCAATATTGCCAAACTGAGTATGGTTCTTGAGCAAAGGGGTTAGGAGTGAAAAGAATGCTTATCCACATCACATCAGAGGGCAGGAAAAGGGTGCAGAGGTAAAACAATAGAACTACATGACAGTTTGGCATTGTATGATGTTGTTTGTGTCACAGTTACTCTCCCGATCATGATTATAACGAAAAAGTTATTGTTAGACCACGTGTCATTAATAGGTATCCGAGGAGAATTAGGCATGCTAGGCCGGTCTCCTAGTCTTTAATTATGCAGTTATATTAATATTAGTTGTAGCAAATATATGTGTAACAGTTACCAGTGCAGTTTATATGTGCAGTTATGTGTGTTTTATGTATTGGAGTAAATAGGGAAGTTATTGAAAAGAGGGGTTATTGGGTTATTTTGGATTAAGGAAAGGGAGAGGCCATGCTCTCAAATCCTGGTGGGATGAACCAGCCTTGTTACTACATTACCCTTGTTTATCTGAACTTCTATCAAGTAGTTGTGTATTGTTGCATTAAAAGTGCAGTCCTCTGTTTGACATACTGTCAGAGTCTGCTTGCATTACATTCTGTTTTCATATTTCTAACATTAGATACCAGTTCTAACAGTAACTAATCTCACATTTATTAAAAAAAATTAGTTAAGTGCAATTACTGTTCTTAATCTCGTAAAAATATAATTGCATTTCCGAAAGTACCATTGATGATATTTATTGATGAAGAGTAATAGAATATAAATTTTAGTTACGTGAACGGTGTTCTGATAATGATAGCATTAAAATATAATGTAGTTAAAATTTGCTTATATTTATACCATAAAACAAAATATGGATACTTATTGCTTAAAATTGGGACGGAAGAGAGAATCTAACTAAAGTAAATGGCATTGAAAGCAGCCTAGCTACAGTATTTCTAAATATTAAACAAGAAAAAAGACTCATGCGATGTCATACCAGTTTATAAGATTCCAAATTTTCTGGGAGCCGATAACGCATTTGTCCAGCTTTCAATAATAAAGGGTGGTGCAAATTAAGCTGAATAAGTCTGCCTGGATCCTGAGTTAATGTCGCAGATAGAACCATCTTTGCCAGCCTGGGATAAGGCTTGTCCTTGAACCCCCTCTCAACTCCACTTCAGAAATAAATATCGTATCATATAGATAAATAAACATGTATATGTGCACTAAGATAATAAACATGTATATGTGCACTAATATAAAAAGTATGATCGGCATTAGACCTTCATTACTCTAAATGAAAATATAAAGGCAAAAATAACTATAAAAAAGACCAACTAAAGATCCATTTGGGTTTCAAAACTATAATCTCATTACTGACAGTTCCAAAAGATTAAATCTAGAAACCAGAGACATGCTGTTACAATATTAGCGTTCCAAGTACTATTTTCAAGAATTCAATGGCCTATTGAGCTATTATTAATGTCACAATAAGAAGTATAAAAATTTAAAACCATTAAACTGGCTTTACATTATCAATACAGTTTGTATCTGTATAGACCGGCTTTGTCTAACATGCACAAGCAAAATGGTCTTGCACCAAGCACAAGTGACTTTTTCACCATCAAATCAAAAAGTCAAATCATTTCTCATTTAATTTAATGGTGGGATTTATTGATCCAATGGTGAAAACTAGCTTGTGCATGATGCAAGACTTGTCTCACTTGTGTACCTTAGAATTGGCCGTATATACAATATAGCAATTTTACCATAATAAAATAATTTCTAGGTGTGGAACATAGAGGTGACATTTTAAATCACATCATTTGAAAGAATAACCAACAACTTATGCATCATGGATTAGCAACCAATGGAGTATAGCTAGATCAGGCAGAAGAATAAAGCTTCGTGTTTGTTTTCCAACATGATCAGAATTCAGTGCCATTCGCTTCTATTAGTTAATCATGAAATGAACGTTTCAAAAGACAAGTGAATAACGTTTGAACTCACCATCTTCTTCTGGTTCTTAATGCACTAGCAGAACAGGGGAAAAAAGAAGCAGACGGTTGGGAAAAACCATCATCATTAGATTGGATCAGTTCAAGCACAGTAGGCAACCATGATTGGTATGCCTCACGAAGCAATCGATCTGTTTCATCAACCACCTGACATTATTTCCCTCATTATCATATCATATACAATAATATATCACTACCATAAAAAAGGAAAGGCTCAAACAAAAACAAACCAAATTTAAATACTTTCAAAATTAATTGTATAATTAAAATAAAGCAAAAATAATGAGAATTTAGACTTACAAGATAATAAAGATGCTCAAGCGTGAAGCCTATGGTAGTATTAATGTGATCCATAAGCCTACCAGGGGTTGCTACCAATATGTCAACTTTACTCTGAAAGCGAGGAAGTGAAATGCAATGTGGATCATAGCATGTGCCTATATCACGTGCCGGCATTTCAACGAGCTCAGAAATCTCATCGGCTAAGGATGATTGTCCGACAGCTAATCCGACACGCAGGCCTAACGGAGATGCAACGGCGTCAAAGACTTGTTTGACTTGTAAAGCAAGGTCGCGAGTGGGGACCACAACCAAGGCGCGGAGACATTTGGTGACGCGGCCTGATAGCATCTGCACTAAGGGGAGAGCGTATGCGAGGGTTTTGCCGCTTCCGGTGGGCGAGTTAACACAAATGTCTCGCTCAAAATTGCCGGGGCCAACTGTTTCATGCCAAACTGCAACTTGCACTGGGAATAGGTTTGAGATTCCCATGTCCTCCAACGCTGACTTCAACCTGATAAAAAATTGTGAATGAAAATAAATAAAAACATAAACTAAAATAGAAGAAACAGTGCAATAGATTAATGGTGCAATACTTAGGGTGGAGAGAAGGGACGGAATGAAGAGGAAGTTGTTGAGAGAGAGTGACGTCAACAGGGTCTCGCATCCATGGCAGAGCCGGAATACTCTGTTGCTTTTCTTCGCCCATTTTGTCCCTGTTTGGATAAACAGCATATGGCATGAGAGTTTATACTAGATAAGATATTCGCATTTGGGTGTGTATATTCAAAAGTGTTTGAATGTACAACTACAAAAGCACTTATAAAGTGTTGTAATTTTGAAAACTTAATTAATTTTTTTGTATTCACCTATTGAAATTGCTTGAACAAATATCATGATATATCACAGAATGGGGTCATTAGAAATTCATCAATCACCAAAATACAAAAAATTTATTTATGAATAACGATTAAAATTGAAAAACTCAGCAATAACATGTCATCATAAAACATTATTTAAAATTATGTACAACAACATAACTATATAAAAATTGAATAATTGTCCATCAATGAATGAATCTGTTAAAAGTCAATTGTATGAGAATGTTATGCAGTTATAATTGAATACATACAAATTGAACATAGGAATGTAGCAAGCAGATATACATATACACTTATACAGAATGAAGAATAATCAAACAAATGGAAGAGATAAGGTTCGACGAGAGCTGGGAGCGGACCTGGACTTGCGAAGGTGAAGAGCTGGGCGTGGCCGGACGGGGAAGGGCGGGACGGCGATTGTGCCGCAGGAGAGAGAAAGAGAGGGTTTAGTTCCTCTTTTTGTTTTTTGACCCAGGGATTCTAGCGGGATTAGTTTACATTTGGTTCTCAAAAGAGCTTGAGCAAAATGGTAGCAACCAAAGTAATTATGGCACAAACCAATCAAGGTGCTCCACCTAGGATACTTAAGTGAACCCTACTAAGCTAAGGTGACGGTAACGTGGTGTTTCTTCACTATTCCAATCCAAATTAAGCAAACCCTACTTCTCAATGACATGAACCATATCCAACAAGACTATTGTTAATAGTGGTACACTAATGACCATTTTATAACCGTCTCAGATAGGATTTGAACATTGTCCCTCAGACGATATAAAGTCAAACTCTTACCACTGAACATACACCTCCTCGAGGACCACCTCCAACAAGATTAATTCAATATAAAGAAATAAATATACACAGAAAATTAACTAATACTAAATAGTAAGTATAAATGCACAACGGTGTCAATAAAGTGATGCATGACGCATATATCAACTTAACGCAACCAACATAAAACAATTATTCCATAATTAGATCTAATTTTCAAGCAGAAGCTAACAATGACAACAATCTCATAGCATTTCACCATCGAATTAGAGAAAATTGAAAAGAATTGAAACGTAAATCTAGAAATTGAAGCAAAACGAAACCCTAATTTGAGAAGAATTAAGAGGAAGTGAGGGAGGGAGGGAGAGAGAGAGAGAAGATTGTACCTGGCAGCGGTTGGGGGATCAACGGTGCCGCCAGAGCTGATAACCTCTTCCCTCATGATCACAATAGCAGAGGTTGGTAAAAGCCCTTCGAAACAGGAAGGATAAACAAACCCACCCGGTGGACTGCCGAGCTACAAGTCCCACGACACAGGAGCGGGATTCTCTAAAAAGTGCTAAGTTGCTAAGTCTTCCATCCTCTCCTTTACAGTCGAGAACTACGTACCTCTAAGATGGAAATAAATCAAACTCAAAGTCTGATTATTGGCGATGATGATGTAGTAAGTTGCGGCTCGCTTGACTTTTCGACCGTCCTCCTCGTATCTACGTTAGATTTGTGGTCGTGACGTGAATTTTGGTTTTTCAAACACTAGGTGCTTGTAAAGTTTGAAATACTACGAATGTTTGCTGATTTGATGCTTTCATACTTACAAGTTTTGACAATTCATCCGCTTTTGACGACAATGTTGACAACTTGTATAAGTGGCGGTGGCCAGTGAGATCAAGATGTTGATGTAGGTTATAGTGAGAATGTTTCTACTGTTGTCGTGACAAAAATACGGTGACAAATTTTTTCTTTGCATATTTTTATTTTACTTTAGTTTTTATTTTAAAAAGCCCATAACAATAAAAAAAAAAAAAAAAGACTCTGGGTTAAATCATCCTCTAAAAAAAGATTTGGGTTTAATCACATGATCGTGAAACTCGTGGCGCCGTTTCTGGTGCGCAAGGGGGGTGGGTCGCACGTGGTAGGAGAGTGGTTAACAACAATTTTATTTTTTTGAAGTTGTGATATAACCTGCAAGTGTAGGTCAATGCACTGTGAGTGACCTGTGATAAGTGGCAAGAAATGAATAAATTCATGTCTTTTATAAGGCTTTTTAGTTACTTGTTTTGCAAGTTATCTTAGGAAAAGCATGGAATTTATGAATAAATGCCAATTATTCTCTGTATACCTTATTCTTCCCCATTTGTGTAGGAAAAAGCAAGTCAGGACTTGAAAATAGCAAGAAATCACCAAGAGAATAATGAAGAATTTCGCCCAGCGCGTGCTTGGCGAGTGAATGGCGAGTTCAGACAGGGATTTTCTGAAGAATCTCATCTAAGTGATTTCGCAGAGCGAAGTTTGGTCGCAGAGCGAAGCAGGGCGGTTTGCACTGTTCAAGGCTGAGGTGGCAGAAGCCCATTTGTGAAGAAAGGATTTCGCAGAGCAAAGTCCTGAATTACAGAACACTTATAAATAGGTTCAAAAGCTGAATTTTTGGAGGATATTGCTTTTTAATTCAGTTCAGTAATATTTTAGGATTTAGTTTTTAGATAGTTTTTAGGGCTAGAAGCTATGATCTTCAAGGAGCAAAAGTGATTGGATTGTGGAATCAACTAAGACTTTGGGAAATCAAGACTTAGGCTATGATCTTCATTTTTTCTCTAAACTTTTGTATAGTTGTCATGAAAATGAACAACTGACTTCCCTTTGTTGGGATTGGAGGTACTTTTTCTAGCTTAGATGTAATCTTTGATTATGCAAATATATGAGTTTAGCAATTTATGTGTTATTGAAGTTATTCTTGATTTTCATTCTCATGCTTGATTTAATTGTTATTGACAAATACTTTTGAATCTAGGTTTAGAATAATCTTCTATCAAAATAAGAAATTCTAGAAATGGAATTGGGTTTTGATAATCGCATAAAGTGTCGGAACGTAAAGCTTTCGGATCGTTTGACAGATTGGGAAATCGTCTATTAAACGATACGATCGATCTCACGACGTCATTTGGACACGAATGACGTTGTCGAGTGATACGTGATATTTTCGCTAAAACGCTAAAATTCATATGCATGATTTTTAGATTATATTCGATGCAAGATTGATGAACTCCTATTCCAACGCTTTTATTCCCTATTACTTATCGTTTTATTTCCGCTTTTAGATTACTTTAGTTTTTATGCAAACAAGTTACGAAACCCTTACTCAAAACAATATCGATTGTTGAACAGTTCGAAGTAGCGCACCAATCCCTGAGGAGACGATAATTTAAAAATACTTACTTTTGTTACTCAACTAACAAAATGGCGCCGTTGCCGGGGATTAGTGTTTAGATATTTTGAGCATCGCAATAATTTTTATTGTTTTGAGCTTTTGTATATATCTTGTTAATATTTTTCATTTCTTTTGTACATTATAAACTGTTTGTGCATTAACCCTCTTTGTTATACAAAGAAAATTTTATTGTTAGTCACACTCGTTTCAGATTCTCAACATAAAGGAAATCATGGCTGATCATCATGATTATTTCAAATTCCACACTCCATACGAGTATGAATCCTATCAACAGTATCAACAATATCCGTCTGAAGATGAACAAATGTTAAGAACGGAAAATACTTTGAATATGTTCATGCAACAATCCATGATCAACATGCAAAATACCAACCAAAGATTGAAAGCTTTATCAATCCAATTGGAACTTTTGCAAGTTCAATTAAATTTTTCATCGAGAATCATGGATGTTCAGACCAACAATCAATCCACTTTGGAGTTCGGAGAGATTGTTGAAGACGATGTTGATGAGAGTGAGGAAGAGATAATGCTAGAAGGATGTGGTATAAGGAAAATAGTAGAAGAAATAGAGATACCACACAAAGTAGAACTTCCTCAAGAGAGGTCAGAATCTGAAGAGGCCAGAGTTGTTGATAGTGAAGAAGTGATGGATATTGAGAAGACGGAACAGTTTCTTAACAAGGAAGAAACTTGTGAAAAGGAGGGGATGAAAGTGAGCAAGGCCGAATTTGAGTTTGTAATAGATGACATATGTTCCTTGCTCAACATATTCTGGATAGGGAGGTTATGGATTCCACATCAGCTATACTGCAAGTTCATGGAATTCCTCCCAAAGCAAAGGAATACAAAGGCTGGTGTGCGTTCCGTCTCATTTTGGCCACCCTAACGAATCAGGCGTCGAGCTAACGACGTAAAACAAGCGCTTGTTGGGAGGCAACCCAACTTTGTAAGTATTTATGCTTTAGTACTGCTTTTTAGTAACCATAGGTGAAGATAAAATGACAGATTTGTTGAAAAGTTGCAATTTTAAAAATTTCAGAACCTGTCATGTTCGCAGAGCAAAGTCTCTTCGCACTGCGAACATTACAGAGTCTGATGACTTCGCAGAGCAAAGTCTCTTCGCACTGCGAACATTACAGAGTCTGATAACTTCGCAGAGCAAAGTCTCTTCGCACTGCGAACATTACAGAGTCTGATAACTTAGCAGAGCCAGGTTTACATCGCACTGCGAAGCTAACTCTGAAATTCGCAGAGCCAAGGTACTTCGCAGTGCGAAGTCTGCGAATTCTGTCAGTGCAATTTTCAAAGCCACTACCCATCCATTACTTCTCTCAACCACCCATTCCACTTCCCACCATAACATAACCGTTACCATCCAAAAACCCAAAAAACCTTCATTTTCATTAACTTTTCAAAACAAACCCTAAAATTTTAACTTACCCATTTTTCACAAATCTTTCCATTCCTCAGTAAATTCGTGTCTTCTAATTCTTCCTATTTGTGCAAGTACACAAGGTACGAATTCTGCTCTCTCTCTTTCCTTATTTCTGATTCATGTTAGGATTGTATGTGACTTAGGGTTTTGATTTTTAAAATTTCAATTTAGGGTTAAGTTTTGTGTTAAGTTTCATTTCATTTATGGCTTGCTGTGTTAAGTTTCAATTCAGTTTAAACATGCAATATGGGTAGATGAAACAGAATCATAAGATGCAATTTTCAAATGCAATTTCACTTTATTTTATAGTACCCATTTGTAAATTGAAATAAATAGGTCTGATTAGTGATTTTGTACCCCTTTAATGATTCTGAATCATCTATCTAAATACACATTGAATGTTTAAAATGAAACAGAACCAAAGGTTTAGGGTAAGATTCTGTGGCAAAAATTCGTTTTCTATCAACTTCGCAAAGCAAAGTTCATGGTCGCAGTAACCGTTGTTCTGGAAAACCCAGAATTTTGCGTTCAACTTTGCTCTACGAACCTAACTTCGCAGAGCGACCTTGACAGAACAGAACAGAATTACTTTTTAAAATTTTTCATGCTTCTTTTTCAATTCAATTTGTTTAATCTCATCTTGCCTATGTTTATTCTTATGTTTGCTGTTTTATTTTCTTTTCTCATAGATGGCACCAAAGCAAGCAACCGGTAAGCGACCAAGAGCCGAATCGTCAGGATCAAGGCCACAAGGGGCCTATGACGCTTCGAGATTCCTAAGCCTCCGCAACCAGGAGAGGTATGCAGAGCTGCTCAAGCGGACATTTTGGGCCGAAAGGCAGTTTATCATTAACGAGCATGGCACATACCGGGAAATAGCGCATTTGATCAATTCCCGCAACTGGGGAATTTTGGTAAACCCTCCCTTAAACCTAAACTATGACATTATTAGGGAGTTCTACGCAAATGCCATTCCTACTGATCCTGAGGGGGAATTCACTTATCAGACTATGGTTCGTGGTCATATCATTAGATTCGACCGCGAAGCCATAAATAACTACCTTGAAAACCCCCTCCAGCTAGACCAAGATGAGTTGTGTGCTTTTCATAGGCACCAAAACAGGGGTAATTGGAATCATAACCTTATAGCCCAAACCATCTTTCAATCTGGGAAGAATTATGAGCTTAACTCCTCTGGCCAGCCCACCAAAGCCATAAAGAACAACCTCACCACACCTGCTCAGGTCATTTTTCATCTCATAGTCCACAACATTAAACCTAAGAGTCACACCTCCTCCACGACATTAGATGTCACCCCATTGATTTATTACATCCTCGCCAACAAACAAGTGGATGTTGCTAGGGTGATCGCACAAGAGCTTAAGATTGTGGTAGAGAGTGGCATCAAACCACCAGCTAAGAAGATGTGCCCTCTTGCATTCTCGGGCCTAATCATGGGTCTCTGTCGGGATGCACGCGTAGTGATCCCTCCTCACATTTCTGAAATGATTAAGAATCCTATTACGGATGACTATATTGGGAGGCATTGCACAGGGAAGAGAGCATCGAGAGCACAGTAACCACGACCCAGAGCCCCACCTGCACCACAGGGCCACCATACTTGCACTTTTTCATGGGACCAGAATGCGTCCAACCATAGGGCCATGGCTACCATACATGACTCTATGTACAGGCTTCAGATGCAGATGGGCAGACCAGCGGATCCTGCGTTCCAGATCATGACATCTGAGATGTTTGCATCTCATGTTGCTTGGCCTGGGGACAGGCCTGATTACTCAGAGGGGGGTGGTAGCAGTGCAGCTGCTGGAGGACATGGAGATGATGATGGTGATGATGATGAGGACACTGAGGATGATGAAGCTCACACTCCTTGAGTCGCTCCTTTTTGATGCTTTTGCTTGATGCTCTTGTTGTTCATTTTTTTTATTATTATGTTTTCGATGTACTTTTTAAGACTTTATGTGTTTAATGTTATTTGTATTTATACTCTCTTTTAATGTTATTTGTATTATCACTCTTTTATTATTTGGCTTTTGAATCATCATTAGTGACTGTTAATTTTTTTAATTTCTTATTATGCTTTAAATGTCAAAAATTCTGCTTTCGCTATGGATCATTAGTAAAAATGACAAATCTTCTCAACAATGTTGATTGATCCAAAGTTGAATGATTCAGCCACAGATGTATGGTAATGATAGATTTAATTGATTCGCGCAAAGCTAAGGTACATGTTTCCTGTTTTTCTAGGATTAAATTTGGAATGAGAATATGTACTTTGTACAAAAGTTACGCTATACAGTTTGCTTTGTTAATATATTTATGTTTGAACCACTTAGAACTAGCCTAAATGTGAGGAATCCTCAAAGACATTGTATATATGCAGGAGACCGGTATTTTTGTTTAACTCGATTCTTTTATGTTAAATCTGAATGTTGTTTTAAATTGTATGAAAGCACTGAAATGATCAAGGCAATTTTTTTGAATATGAGTATAAACACTTGACCACAAAAAGCCTACCCTGTGAGAAGTGAGTATTTGATAACCCCTTTGAGCCTAATGAATCAGAATCCTTAGCTTTGAACTGTCAACATTCATAAGCACAATGCTTAGTGTATTTGCCCAAGTTTTTCAAAATCCAGTTCATAGTTAACTCACTATTGGATTCTGATATTTTACATTCATTTTGAACCCTTAACCATCATGTTTATTTGTCCTTTGCCTAATGATAAAGGAACATTCAATTAGGGTATCATTTTGAATAAGTTGGGGAGAAAAGGGAGGTAGTGTATGTCAAGTAATGGTGAAATTTTGTAATTGATCTTGACAACAATAAAAAAGAGAAAGAAAAAAGAAAAAAAAAAGAAAAAAAAGCAAACCAAGAAAAAGAAAAGAGAAAAAGAGAAAAAAAAGTCAATAAATCAAAAAGTTGTCAAGATCAAACAAAGAGAAATATTTATAAATCACCAAGAGTTGTGTTTGAATAAGGAGGAAGTTGTGTAATTAGTAAGAATGTTCCTCTATGCTTGGCCTTTTGAATTCAATTTTTCCTACATTTGACAATTCTTTTGTAACCAAGTCAAATTACAACCTTTAAAGACCTTGTGATCTATGCTTTTAGAAACGATAATTAGATGAACGCATAACTTGATTGGAATGTTAGCAAATTTGTCGGATGAGTGTTCATAACCCTCACAACATGAGTTCAATTTGTTTCATTTACTTCTAAAGAAGTGTGTTATGTGTGGTTCATTGATAAATATGTTATTAACTTGAGTTGTATGATATAAATTTTGTGTTTAGTATTATTTCAAATTTTTAGTGCAATCTTAGATTAATGGGAACATCAGAATTGCCTGTGCAAATCTCATATGAATCATGCAATCTGAAATTTTAAATCTCTGCTTTTGCTGTTTTGCGTCTTACTCGTTGTTTGAAGCTTGTATCCTTATTTTTAGCGCCCTTTGTTTGAGGACAAGCAAAGATTTAAGTTGGGGAGTATTTGATAAGTGGCAAGAAATGAATAAATTCATGTCTTTTATAAGACTTTTTAGTTACTTGTTTTGCAAGTTATCTTAGGAAAAGCATGGAATTTATGAATAAATGCCAATTATTCTCTGTATACCTTATTCTTCCCCATTTGTGTAGGAAAAAGCAAGTCAGGACTTGAAAATAGCAAGAAATCACCAAGAGAAGAATGAAGAATTTCGCCCAGCGCGTGCTTGGCGAGTGAATGGCGAGTTCAGGCAGGGATTTTCTGAAGAATCTCATCTAAGTGATTTCGCAGAGCGAAGCAGGGCGGTTTGCACTGTTCAAGGCTGAGGTGGCAGAAGCCCATTTGTGAAGAAAGGATTTCGCAGAGCAAAGTCCTGAATTACAGAACACTTATAAATAGGTTCAAAAGCTGAATTTTTGGAGGATATTGCTTTTTAATTCAGTTCAGTAATATTTTAGGATTTAGTTTTTAGATAGTTTTTAGGGCTAGAAGCTATGATCTTCAAGGAGCAAAAGTGATTGGATTGTGGAATCAACTAAGACTTTGGGAAATCAAGACTTAGGCTATGATCTTCATTTTTTCTCTAAACTTTTGTATAGTTGTCATGAAAATGAACAACTGACTTCCCTTTGTTGGGATTGGAGGTACTTTTTCTAGCTTAGATGTAATCTTTGATTATGCAAATATATGAGTTTAGCAATTTATGTGTTATTGAAGTTATTCTTGATTTTCATTATCATGCTTGATTTAATTGTTATTGACAAATACTTTTGAATCTAGGTTTAGAATAATCTTCTATCAAAATAAGAAATTCTAGAAATGGAATTGGGTTTTGATAATCGCATAAAGTGTCGGAACGTAAAGCTTTCGGATCGTTTGACAGATTGGGAAATCGTCTATTAAACGATACGATCGATCTCACGACGTCATTTGGACACGAATGACGTTGTCGAGTGATACGTGATATTTTCGCTAAAACGCTAAAATTCATATGCATGATTTTTAGATTATATTCGATGCAAGATTGATGAACTCCTATTCCAACGCTTTTATTCCCTGTTACTTATCGTTTTATTTCCGCTTTTAGATTACTTTAGTTTTTATGCAAACAAGTTACGAAACCCTTACTCAAAACAATATCGATTGTTGAACGGTTCGAAGTAGCGCATCAATCCCTGAGGAGACGATAATTTAAAAATACTTACTTTTGTTACTCAACTAACAACCTGCTATTGTGGGTAACTTATACTATAAGAATTATATTCACAAATTGAAGGCAAAGGGCAGTTTAGGTAAATCATATTCACTGGCTTTCCTATTTTTTTGTTGGCATTTTCTCAGTAACACAAAAATCTGATTTCCTTCCTCAATCTTGACATCGCCTACATACACCATCCAATCTGGGAATTTGAATTTCGTAACCGTTTATTTCGTTAGATCCGTAGCTATTGTTTCAGATTTCAGCATCAGTTCAGTGTATTGAATGATTTGAAGTGGTAAGTATTTCGTATATTAAATTTTCATGTTCAGTTGTTAATTAAAATTGGAGAACTTTACCAGAATTAAGAACTCTGATTTAGAAGGTCGACCACATTCTAGCAGGTCAATAATTAAATTTAGCTGGAGATTAGGTAATGAACTTGAGTTGGAAATGTTGAATGCTTTTAGTGGATTTTAAAAAAGAGAAACGGAAGACTTGAATTAGTATATTTTCTAATTGAACCTTGAAGCAGTTAAATGTGATGATTGGGTTTCCTCCAAGCTCGTTTAGTGAAGAATTTCTTCTTTTTTTTGTAGTGACATCTTTTGTTTTGTAATGGGGAACAAAAGTTTATGATATGAGAAATGTCATATGTATTTTGTATGTATTTTATGATTTAGTTATGTTCGGATTTTTATCATTTGATCATGTTCACTGAATATTTTGTTGTTTGTATTCAATGTTCAATTTATTATGTTTTGTCTTAACTTTGATGTGTGCCAACAATATTGTTTAAATTGTTGTTGTAAACTTGCATAAAAAGTGTGTTTAGTGACAAACAGGTTCAATCTCTGTTATACATAATCTGAACTTGTGTTTCATGAATTGAGACTATATAATCTGAAATTATGACAACACATGTTCTCCAATTTTTAAAGAAAGTTTATTGTATTTTAACCGTTATCGTATTTTATTGGGTGCTAAAGATTGAATTGATATAATCATTTAGGATATGGAGTCGAATGCAAATGTCGTTGGAGATGCCGCTGGTCATGATGTAATGCAAGCTTATCATGTAAGTGAACATAAACAGATGTCTAAAATTATTGGTTGGAACCCATTTGTTTGTCAAATTATTTGAGTAATTTATATATTTCATGTTTTCAGCAAGCACTGGATGAGATAAGACATGAGAATGAATGTGTTAACATTGTTGGTGAAGGGGACGATGATGGTGACGGGGAAGGCGACGATGATGGTGACGGGGTAAGGGAGTTCTATGGTGAATATAGCGATGAAGATGAAGAATTCTCAGGTTCTGAATACGATGAAGATGATTTTGGTGTTGATGGGCATATAATTTCTTACACGGATGGAAGCAGTGACAGTGATGAAGATTTTGAAGGAAATTACGAGGCTGTCAATGATTCAATATTTTCAGAAGAAAATGAAGACGGAGCAATTGTAATAGACGGTGTTGACGATATTGTAAAGATGGATATGTTTAACTTGCAAAATGAAGATGTTTCGAAGTTGCAATTTGGGAGTCTTGAGGTTGCCTACCATTTTTATTGTTGGTTTGCAAAGATGACCGGTTTTGCTGTGAGGAAAGGTCAAGTTATAAAAAATAAGAATGGAGATGTTCTTCAACAAACATTTGTGTGTAATCTAGAAGGTTACAGGAAAGAGAAGGGGCTAACAGTAGAGGAACGTAAGTGTGGTCCGAAACATGAAACTCGTTGCGGTTGTGGAGCAAAATTTCGGGTGCATATTGATATAATTACACATCGTTGGTACATCACAATTTTCACCTTTGATCACAATCATGAAATGTTGAGTGAGAAACATTGTGCATTGTTGGTTGCTCATAGGAAGCTGAGTAAGTCAGATAAGATTCAAATTACGAACTTTGGCAATGCTGGAATCAAAGTTACGCAAATGATTGGTGCGTTTGCAAATGCCGCTGGTGGGTATGATAAGGTAGGATTTCTGAAGAAGGATTTACACAATCAAATTCTAAGACAAAGAAAAGAGTTGTTTTCGGATGCTAAAGGTGTCGTCAGGTATCTTAAAGATCTGCGTCTTAAAGATCCATCGATGTATGTTGCACATACCGTTGGTGGCGATGGTAGGCTTCAAAACCTATTTTGGAGTGATGGGGAAAGTCAAAAGAATTTCGAAGTCTTTGGTGATGTACTTGCTTTCAATGCAACTTATAAGAAAAATAAGTACAGTTGTCCTTTTGTTGTGTTTTCAGGTGTTAATCACCACAACCAGACAATAATTTTTGCCACGGCCCTTGTTTCAAATGAGGTTGAAGGGACATACGTGTGGTTGCTTGAGCAGTTATTGGTTGCAATGAAGGGTAAGTCTCCCACATCCGTAATAACAGATGGTGATATAGCAATGAGGAACGCGATCAAGAAAGTTTTTCCCAAGAGTTATCATAGGCTATGTGCATGGCATCTGCTACGTAATGCAATGTCCAACATAGGCAATCCTGATTTCATCCCATTTTTTAAGAGATGTATGCTTGGTGATCATGAAGTTTGGGAATTTGAAAATCTTTGGATTGAAATGGTTGAAAAGTTTGGTCTTGAAGAGAATAGATGGATAAATGAATTGTATGAGAAAAGGAAAATGTGGGCAACAAGTCATATTCGGGGAAACTTGTTTGCAGGAATTAGAACAACATCCCGGTGTGAGGCGTTTCATAGCCATATGGGTCAGTTTATACACTCGAAGATGAATATGACCGATTTTGTTAAGCACTTTCATAGGTGTGTTGCATATTTTCGCTTCAAAGAGGTCCAAGCTGATTTTAATTCCCAATATGGGAGTCCGGTGTTGCAGACCAGTCTTAGGTCGCTTGAGCGGTCTGCGTCAAATCAATTAAGTAAAGAAATATTTGAGATGGTACGAAAAGTCATTAAAAAGGTATCCCTAATATCTATGTCAGATACTCAGCATATGGCTTGTTTTTCAATTTATTCAGTGTCAAAATATCGACAAGAAGGTTATGTTTGGTGTGTTTCTCACAGTCCATCGAACAATGATTTTGCATGTTCTTGTCTTAGAATGGAATCTATTGGAATTCCTTGTGAGCATATCATTGTCGTGCTGGTATATCTTGATATAGATGAATTTCCTAAGTCTCTAGTGTTGAATCGTTGGTCAATATTTGCAAAGGAGTCAATTAGAGGTAATTACGAAGATGGTTCACACTATTGGGATTCTCATTTGGTAGCTAGACATGCCAATTTGGTGTATCTTAGTAAGGAGGTTTCTGACCTGTCATACAATGATGTTGATGATTATAAAAAATATTTAGAATATCTAACAGATGAACTTGGTAGGCTGAAGTCAAAGTATGGTGATGTAAGTGAACTACATAATTTACATGTTCCAGTGGAGTTGGATAACATACTGAACCCTTCAGGTTCAAGAAGCAAAGGTTGTGGAGCTAGCACTAGCAACTGTCGCGGTGATTTTCGGAGATCAAGCTATTGATTAGCGTTGACTCACTAATTTTATTTCACGACTGAACTTTTAATTTTTTAAATGAAAAGTGGAAAAAAGTTCTAAATTACCACATTTTAAAAGATTAGGGTTCGGGGGTTAGTTACGTTTAGGGAAGGTGTTAGCACCCTAAACGTTCGTAGTACTCTACGAGAACCTCTTGATTTTATTTATTTATTTTGGCTATAACTTGCTTATTTTTTTTTTAGAGAGACAGAATTAAAGTAATGAGAAAAGAAAATGTTTTTTTTTATTTTTTATGATTTGGAAGGACAAGGTCCTCTGCCTACGTACCCGTGAGGGATCAAAACCTCGTAGTTCGGGGTAAAAATGACGTTTGATTTGTTTTGTGTTTTTTATTGGTTTTAAAAAAGTTTTAAAGATGAAAAGCCAAGTGGCAAAAGGAGATTGGTTTGTTTTTTTTTAATTTTGAAAATGATTCAAGTATTATTAAAGTGGATTAATGATTTTTTAAAGAAAATAAAAGAAAAAAAACGGACACTTGATTGAAAATCAAGGTTTATTAAGAAAAGATTTTTTGTGATTTTGATTATTTGAATGTTTTTTGTTTTTTTTTTGAATATGGACTAAGACTAAAAATATAATTAAAAAAAGCTAAACGCGAGGAAATTCCGTGGTGACGTTGGATCACCACGAAACCCTTTAAAATTAAACTAACCTAATATTTTTTGTATATTTTTTTTTATATGAAGCGAAATAAATAAAAATAAAGACATAAAGCAGAATAAATAAAGTGAGTGTCAGTGCGAATTCTCATTTATGATTTACATTGGGCCTAAATACATTCTAAGAAATGGCAAAATAATAAATAAAAATAAAAAAATTGCAAATGCACTAAAAATTAGATAAATATGCTAAGAATGAAAATGCATGAAAATAAAAGGAAAATAAAAAAATAAAAATGCATGATATGTTAAAAAAATTAAAAGCAATAAAATAAAATGCATGAACTTAATTAACAAAAAAAAGTCTAAAAAAAAAAAATGCAAGGAAAGATAAAAAGAAAGAAAATAAAAGAAAGAAAATAGAGGAAAAAAGGGGGTGCAGGGAATAAAAGAGGGGTTTCAGGAAGTAAAAGGGAGAAGAAAGCCAGAAAGAATACTGGGCCGAGTGGGAAGCTCATTGGGCTGGAAAAAGAAAACCGGACCGGTCCGGTTTAAGCGAACCGAACCGGTTCGGTATTAATAAACAGAAAGTGGCTGGCTTTTCATTCTTCTCAATTCTTTCTCTCTCTTCTCCCCTTCATCTCTTCACTCCTCTCTGATCTCCCTCTACTCTCTCTTATGCTCTTATTTTTTTTTTTACAACAAAAATCAAAAAAACCTAGATCTAAAAGAAAGAAAACCTTTACCTCTCCCTTTTTTGGATTCGGACCTGGTTTAGGGTGGTGTTTGGGTTTGGACTAGGGTGGTTTAGGGTGGCGTTTGGGTTTGGATTAGGGTGGTTTAGGGTGGCCGTGAGTCGGGAAGCTGTTTGTATGTGTTGTGGGTGTGAGGGAGGGTGTGAGCGTGTGAGTGTTGTGGAGTGGCTGAGTGGGTGAGGCCGTACGGTGATGTGGTGGAGGAGTGTGTTGTGTTGGCCGTGACTGGCTTACGTGGGTTGGGATTGGGACATGGTGGCGTGGCTGGTTGTTTTGATGCTGGGTTTGAGGGGGCGTGAGTTAGTGGTGTGTTGGGATGTTTTGTGTAGTGTATTCTACTATTACTGGTATAGTGAAGATGATTATGTTAGCATGTAAATTGATATTGACTCTGTCAATTTTGGTGGGGAAGAGATTGTGTTGTGAAATGGTTTTTTTGTTTTGTTCCTTTTGGTTGATTCTGATTACTTGCTTATGTTTCTAAACGTAATTGGCCTCTAATTCCCCCTTTTTCTCTGCTCCTAATGGCTCCCTTTTAAAATACTAATTGTCATCACTAATACTCAATAAAGGACAAGGTTGACCAAATAAGTGTCAATAACACTCAATAAAAACAAATAAGTTACAAATTAAAACACAATAAATTGTAAACAAAGTCTTCTCCAAAAAAAAAAAGTCAGCTCTAAAAATTAAAAATGCAACTAAAAAAAAAATAATAGTACTAAATAAAATAACAATAAAACATTTAAAAGAATAAAAATAAAAATAAAAAAATAATAAAAACAAAAAGACGGACCCGGACGAAATTAAAAAAAATGAGGTATTTTAAAATACCTCTCTGTCGAAATTTCGTCTGAGACGACGAAAAATTCCGAACTAAAAAGACGAGTAAAAAAAATAAATTTTAGGTCAAAAATTGGGGTATGACAGATGCCCCTATTTAAGTCTCTTCGTCCAGAGATCTGAAGAGAAAATCTTGGATTCGACGGGTCGAAGGGACTTAAATACAAAGTACGCCAATTTTGGACCTAAAAAGAAAAAATGTGAGATGCTCGTGATGCAAATGCAAATGCAAGACGGCGAAGCTGACCCGACTGGGGGTAAAACAACACAAAAGGATACCCGAGTTTGTTAAAGCAAGGGATCCGACTCCACTGGGGAATAACATAGTTTCACTGGGGAAGGAATTGTCTACTATCAACAAAGATGACAGCTTAAAGAAGACAGATGATATGTATTACCTACTATCGTATATTGATAGCTTAAGAGAGGTAATATAAAAAGGAGACACCGTCTACTATCGTTGTATGGATAGCTTAAGGAAGACAGATGACAGGTATTACCTACTATCGTGTATTGATAGCTTAATAGAGGTAATATAAAAGGAGACGCCGTCTACTATCGTTGTATGGATAGCTTAAAGGAGGTGACATGTATTACCTACTATCGTGTATTGATAGCTTAAAAGAGGTAATATAAAAGGAGACACCGTCTACTATCGTTGTATGGATAGCTTAAAGGAGGTGACATGTATTACCTACTATCGTGTATTGATAGCTTAAAAAAGGTAATAGAAGGAGACACAGTCTACTATCAACAAAGATGATAGCTTAAAGAAGACAGATGACATGTATTACCTACCATCGTGTGTTGATAGCTTAAAAAAGGTAATAGAAAAGGGGACACCGTCTACTATCGTTGTATGGATAGCTTAAGACAGACAGATGACATGTAATACCTACTATCGTGTATTGATAGCTTAAAAGAGGTAATATAAAAGGAGACACCGTCTACTATCGTTGTATGGATAGCTTAAGACAGACAGATGACATGTATTACCTACTATCGTGTATTGATAGCTTAAAAGAGGTAATATAAAAGGAGACACCTTCTACTATCGTTGTATGGATAGCTTAAGACAGACAGATGACATGTATTACCTACTATCGTGTATTGATAGCTTAAAAGAGGTAATATAAAAGGAGACACCGTCTACTATCGTTGTATGGATAGCTTAAGACAGACAGATGACATGTATTACCTACTACCATTGTGAGGGTAGCTTAAAGAGGGTAAGAGATAAATGTCAGCTGTTCGGGTTAATGCCGAACGAGTCAACTGACGACAAAAGATTGGATAAATGTCAAGCTACTCGTTAAAGAACTGCCACTGACGACAAGGAATAAAGGATAAATGCCAACTGTTCGGGTTGTTGCCGAACTGCCATTGACGACAAGGAATAAAGGATAGATGCCAACTGTTCGGGTTGTTGCCGAACTGCCATTGACGACAAGGAATAAAGGATAAATGCCAACTGTTCGGGTTGTTGTCGAACTGCCATTGACGACAAGGAATAAAGGATAGATGCCAACTGTTCGGGTTGTTGCCGAACTGCCATTGACGACAAGGAATAAAGGTACACACAAGCTGTTCGTTAAAGAACTGCCGCTTGGCATAAAGAGGATGACATCTCTGGACCAGACACACTGGGGATGACATTTGGGGATGAAGAGAGTTAAAAAATGTTCATGACCGATGGATATAAAAAACAGGACTCAGGGTGGTCAATGCAATCATGTATGAATGATGTTATGTGCATGTTGTGTATGCAAGAAGGTGTATATGCATGAATGTATGGATGCATGAATGATGATGTGACTTGTATGACTGGCATGACTGATTAACTTGTGACTGTATGAAGGATTGACTGATAAGATTGTACGGAAGACTGACTTGTATGATTGTATGAAAGACTGACTTGTATGATTGTATGAAAGACTGACTTGTATGATTGTATGAAAGACCGACCTGAGGAGACAAGATTGGACGGATAAGATGGAAAGTGACCCGACGTCACATCACAAACACTCGGCAATCTTCAATGGGGATGATGCCACTGGGGACATATCAAAACATTGACGGGGTAAGGCCCGATGTATGCAACAACTGGTGGGGAGTAAACATCTCTTGGGGGAGACGTGTTAATCCAAAACTTGGCAGAAGAACTGGTGTTTCTATGGTCATGCTTTTTTTGTTTTTTCTTCTTTTTGAATCCCTAACTTTTGCCTGGACCGCCCTTTCGGGTTTTCGGTCCACCGGGAATATATTCTTTTTGTATGCCCCTAATTTTTGCCTGGACCGCCCTTTCAGGTTTTCGATCCACCGGGACGCTCATTTTTGCCTAAGCCGCCCTTTCGGGTTTTCGACTTACCGAGCTCTTTCTTTTTCTTCTTTCTTTTTTTTTTTTTAAGCAATTGACCATGTTTAACCTGCAAAGTTTATCCGTTCTCAGGACAAGTGTCGACGCACACTTCACTTATTTATGAGTTCAAGGAGAATGTGTTTGTTGTTTATGCTTTTCCAAAAATATAAAAAGATTTATGATTTTTAAAAAAAAGTTTTGCTTCAAGTACTACCATCAAAAATAGAAGAAATTTTATAAACCGAATAAATGAGAATTCCAAATAAAAGGCACAGGCTCAAATTCATTTTAATAGAGTGGTGGCCCGCCAATGGCATTGCCCCACGGATCTCTCAAAAGTTTGGAAAATGGTAAATATAAGGGGAAGGTACATTGAACACAATAACCGTTATTCTCCCTAACAACTTTGAATTCCACCGTTTAGATGCTTCAGATCCAGAGTCTCTTTGACCGCTAATGTGCCCCAAGTGAGTCATGGCCAACCTGATGCAGTTACTTTGTTTTTTGATCCTTAATTTTTGCATAGATCGCCCTTTCGGGTTTTCGACCTATCAGGATGATTATTCTCTGTTTCATGTCTCTAATTTTTGCCTGGACCGCCCTTTCGGGTTTTCAGTCCACCGAGACGCTCATTTTTGCCTAAGTCGCCCTTACGGGTTTTCGACTTACCGAGCTGTTCTTTTATTTTTTAGACAGAGTATTTCTTGACTGCATCGGCGTTTACAGGACGGGGATGCTCATCACCATCCATAGTCGTAAGAGTCATTGCACCACCGGAGAACGCTCTCTTGACGACGTATGGGCCTTCATAATTAGGCGTCCATTTGCCCCTGGAGTCGGGTTGAAAAGATTGGATCTTCTTGAGCACGAAACCTCCTTCTTGGAGCACACGAGGACTGCCCGTGACACAAAGCATTCATGCTTTCTCTTCAATCAAGTTTGAACTGATCATATTTGTTTTGACATCATTCAACCTCTGATAACTTGGGTTCCATTAAAACTCTCATTGATGGAATCTTAATCTCCACAGGGAGTACTGCTTCTATGCCATACACTAAAGAAGAGGGGGTTGCCCCTGTTGAGGTACACACTGAAGTGCGATATCCATGTAAAGCATACGATAACATCCCATGCAAGTCCTTGTAAGTGGTTACCATCTTCTGCACCATCTTTTTGATGTATTTTCTTTCTTTGTTTTTTTTCGCTTTTGTTTTTTTTTTTGCAGCCTCGATGGCACCATTCATCTGGGATTTGACCAGGAATACTGTAATGGCAGTTCTTCGGAACCCAAGTTAAACATTTCGAGTGCTTCTTCATGAGGCTGAACGATGTTCTTTTATATTCTAGTAACAGAGAGATCTTTTCGGGAATCTGCTCATCCTCCTCCTCTTCAGCTTCGTGAACAGGGAACTCAAAGTCGGGAGAGAGCATAGGGTTACTGTGTTCAACGGGCTTATTGATGCTTAGTCTGCATATGATTGATGATTGATTTTAGAAAATGAGTGAAAAATGCAGACCTTTTGAAATTGATCTAAAATAAAATAAAATAAAATATTTTTTTGGGTTTTTTGTGTTACCATTTTTCCAGAAAAAGCAGTAAAAAAATAAAAAGTCGCGAAAGAAACGACAATTTTTCATTGATAGTGGTAACTTGAAGACAAAAGTAGAGCCCTACATGATTTCACTTTCGTATCGGGCGAAACGAAAGGATTTTTGAAAAGATAAGACAACTAAAACACATTCCTTGGACCCATGAGTAATTGAGGGAATGTCAACAACGATCCAATTGCAGCAAATCCTTCCTTGTGTTTGCACGACCACACCCATTTTCTCTCTTATGTTTGCACAAGTGTTGTAGGTGCGAGTAGGTTTGTAAGGTATTCGTCGGACCACTTTCTTGGACTAGGCAGATGGACCTTTGGAAAGACAAAATGTGAGACTCGGTTTGGGAAACTATGAATGTGATATGATGCATGATTATGCTTATGCAAAAAGAAAGATTTGTTATCGAAGGATTTTGTTGAAGTAATTTGTAAACATCATGGTTTGAACATTTCATTTGAGCATTAAGACCTTACAAAATAGTTCTTTTTTAGAAACCAAGCCGAGGGGCCAATTCAAAAGTCCTTTAGTGGAAGCTAGATTTTTAAAAGAAATCTAAAGACTCCTAACTTCCTTAAATTCAACAAATCAGGGCTCTTGAAGGTGTACTTCCTAGTGCTCCTCTATGACGTTCACAAAAAAACTTGTTTAAGTCCTTCGATAAATTGGATGAAAAAATGAGTTTATGCATGGATGCATGTATGCATGATTATGCTAAAGAAGCGGAGAAAACATGGTGAGGTTTAGTCCAAAATGTTGGAGTCAAGGGTAAACACGCCATTTGGTAAGGACTATGGTTTCACATGTACCTGTATCACGGGTTCTACCAAGTTCCCAAAGTCATTGACCACTTCCGAATATTGCCAGATGACGGGACTACTCCCGGTCTAACAACGTTCGTAGGAAAGTCTCGTTTGAGTGTAGTATCGCGTATCGACCAACTCAAGACTACTCTTGATTAGCCACCGCACTACGTCCTAAAAGGCCAAGATGGGTTAAAGGTGACTAAAGGTCCTCAACTTCATAGGCCACATAAAAATAACAATGTCAAACACGACTACTCATGTTGACATGGTATTACCTTTAAGGGACCTCCATTGAGTGGGGTTATATCACATGTACCAACACCCAAGACTACTCCTGGTATGGCGCTTTGATTATACCACCATCCTATCTTAAGTTTCTCTCAAGCCCGGGTATAGGACTTATCTCACCACTCACGTAAAAGGAAAAAAAACACATATTCACATATTTACCCTTCTTATTTTTATTTTAAGCAAGTTATAGCGCAAAATATTTAAATAAATTCAAGTTAGGCTCAACCCTCTTAGTGTCATCCCCAGTGAAGTCGCCATTTCTGTCGCGGTGATTTTCGGAGATCAAGCTATTGATTAGCGTTGACTCACTAATTTTATTTCACGACTGAACTTTTAATTTTTTAAATGAAAAGTGGAAAAAAGTTCTAAATTACCACATTTTAAAAGATTAGGGTTCGGGGGTTAGTTACGTTTAGGGAAGGTGTTAGCACCCTAAACGTTCGTAGTACTCTACGAGAACCTCTTGATTTTATTTATTTATTTTGGCTATAACTTGCTTATTTTTTTTTTAGAGAGACAGAATTAAAGTAATGAGAAAAGAAAATGTTTTTTTTTTATTTTTTATGATTTGGAAGGACAAGGTCCTCTGCCTACGTACCCGTGAGGGATCAAAACCTCGTAGTTCGGGGTAAAAATGACGTTTGATTTGTTTTGTGTTTTTTATTGGTTTTAAAAAAGTTTTAAAGATGAAAAGCCAAGTGGCAAAAGGAGATTGGTTTGTTTTTTTTTAATTTTGAAAATGATTCAAGTATTATTAAAGTGGATTAATGATTTTTTAAAGAAAATAAAAGAAAAAAAACGGACACTTGATTGAAAATCAAGGTTTATTAAGAAAAGATTTTTTGTGATTTTGATTATTTGAATGTTTTTTGTTTTTTTTTGAATATGGACTAAGACTAAAAATATAATTAAAAAAAGCTAAACGCGAGGAAATTCCGTGGTGACGTTGGATCACCACGAAACCCTTTAAAATTAAACTAACCTAATATTTTTTGTATATTTTTTTTTATATGAAGCGAAATAAATAAAAATAAATAAAGACATAAAGCAGAATAAATAAAGTGAGTGTCAGTGCGAATTCTCATTTATGATTTACATTGGGCCTAAATACATTCTAAGAAATGGCAAAATAATAAATAAAAATAAAAAAATTGCAAATGCACTAAAAATTAGATAAATATGCTAAGAATGAAAATGCATGAAAATAAAAGGAAAATAAAAAAATAAAAATGCATGATATGTTAAAAAAATTAAAAGCAATAAAATAAAATGCATGAACTTAATTAACAAAAAAAAGTCTAAAAAAAAAAAAATGCAAGGAAAGATAAAAAGAAAGAAAATAAAAGAAAGAAAATAGAGGAAAAAAGGGGGTGCAGGGAATAAAAGAGGGGTTTCAGGAAGTAAAAGGGAGAAGAAAGCCAGAAAGAATACTGGGCCGAGTGGGAAGCTCATTGGGCTGGAAAAAGAAAACCGGACCGGTCCGGTTTAAGCGAACCGAACCGGTTCGGTATTAATAAACAGAAAGTGGCTGGCTTTTCATTCTTCTCAATTCTTTCTCTCTCTTCTCCCCTTCATCTCTTCACTCCTCTCTGATCTCCCTCTACTCTCTCTTATGCTCTTATTTTTTTTTTTACAACAAAAATCAAAAAAACCTAGATCTAAAAGAAAGAAAACCTTTACCTCTCCCTTTTTTGGATTCGGACCTGGTTTAGGGTGGTGTTTGGGTTTGGACTAGGGTGGTTTAGGGTGGCGTTTGGGTTTGGATTAGGGTGGTTTAGGGTGGCCGTGAGTCGGGAAGCTGTTTGTATGTGTTGTGGGTGTGAGGGAGGGTGTGAGCGTGTGAGTGTTGTGGAGTGGCTGAGTGGGTGAGGCCGTACGGTGATGTGGTGGAGGAGTGTGTTGTGTTGGCCGTGACTGGCTTACGTGGGTTGGGATTGGGACATGGTGGCGTGGCTGGTTGTTTTGATGCTGGGTTTGAGGGGGCGTGAGTTAGTGGTGTGTTGGGATGTTTTGTGTAGTGTATTCTACTATTACTGGTATAGTGAAGATGATTATGTTAGCATGTAAATTGATATTGACTCTGTCAATTTTGGTGGGGAAGAGATTGTGTTGTGAAATGGTTTTTTTGTTTTGTTCCTTTTGGTTGATTCTGATTACTTGCTTATGTTTCTAAACGTAATTGGCCTCTAATTCCCCCTTTTTCTCTGCTCCTAATGGCTCCCTTTTAAAATACTAATTGTCATCACTAATACTCAATAAAGGACAAGGTTGACCAAATAAGTGTCAATAACACTCAATAAAAACAAATAAGTTACAAATTAAAACACAATAAATTGTAAACAAAGTCTTCTCCAAAAAAAAAAGGCAGCTCTAAAAATTAAAAATGCAACTAAAAAAAAAATAATAGTACTAAATAAAATAACAATAAAACATTTAAAAGAATAAAAATAAAAATAAAAAAATAATAAAAACAAAAAGACGGACCCGGACGAAATTAAAAAAAAATGAGGTATTTTAAAATACCTCTCTGTCGAAATTTCGTCTGAGACGACGAAAAAATCCGAACTAAAAAGACGAGTAAAAAAAATAAATTTTAGGTCAAAAATTGGGGTATGACACAATGCAATGGGTCACCGTCGGCGAACACAAATGTGTGGGATATGTGGTGCAGCTGGACATAACAGACGTTGTTGTCCCACTCTTAATCCAGATGGGGAATTTGTTCCAAACAGTTCCTTACAAACAGGGTCAGTACGATTAAGCAACGACAGTTAGGCAGTTGAATGTGAGACACAATATACAGTTTCAGGTGCGTGTTGTTTGTATACTAATAGACTTATATTTACTATTTTAAAAATATAGTTATTGAGATTAAAATGAAAATTGAATTTGAATTTGTAGGAGGAACCTTTTGATTAAGGGTTGTTTGTTGCCTGAGCATATTTCTGCTACTGTGTTGCTGCGGCATTAATCGTGGATCTACTTTAATGGGTTGTTTGATTTTTTTTTTGTAGTTGGGCAGTCTTTCTATTATGGATCTTCAGTCATCAATTCTTGAATTTTAGATATTTGTAATAGGTGTTTAGGTTGTGTTGCCAGACACAAGTTGTATAATTAAATTATTTTAATGTTTTGTCGTTAATTGCGTTGGATCTTGTTAAATTAAAGTTTTTATAATCGTTTTTACATTTTCGTTTATCAACTTGGGTATTTGATCCATACGGAAAAATGAGGGCTTGTGCCTATTGTGAAATCTTTCAATTGGGGAATCTAGTCATTCTTTACCCTTTGTAGTGGTTTGAGAGTGCATATATTAGTACTAACAGTTTAATGTGTGGATGACATTTTCTAAGCACGAAGAAATGAAAACATGAATATATAAAGTAGGTGAACATTTGGCATTCGTTACAAGTGGTGGTGTTACACCATAATATTGTTCAGGAATAAACAAGATTGTCACGCTGCCCTATTTGGTTCTTTGTCTATATATACAAGCAGAACCCAAAAAATTGTACCATAGACTACGTACGACACATCCACACCAAAAGGCCTTAACGGCCGGAGAAGTAACATATGCATGGAAGACGTTTAGATAATATTGTCCATAATACTTAATTATAAGTAAACATGCCCCAAACAGTTGTCCTAACTGGGTGGCAATGTTCCAAAATAAGTAGATATGAAATAGAAATAGGCCTGCTTCACGCTTCTTCAACTGGAGTATTCATAATTTGCCAATAGTTTCTTTCCTTCCTTATGAGATCATTGTTCACTTCATTGTGGTTACCCATTAATAATCGCAAAGTGACCACTATCCGTGTGGCATTCTCGTTCATCTGTTTAAAAATGTCAAACATTTTAATTATTTCATGGAGGAATTGAATTTGTGTATATAGAAAGGATAGACCATAGCAAGGAAAACCAAAATTTTCATACCACCCCAACCATGTTGCTTGTGAAATTGTTTTGCATGTTGAGCCATTCAACAACCCACAAAGCAGAGTTGTCATTGCCAATTTTGAAGAAAATTACATATCTTATAATACAAATAAATATTGTATGTATTTAATTGACATTTTATTAAAAAAGAAACGGATTAACGTTATATAATATGGTCTCAGGTAATAAGTGAAAAAGCATACCTTGTTCCACAGTTTGGAATTCCTCTAGCCTCGACTATGTCCCAATATTCGAAGTCGGTCATCAAGCAAAATGAGAAGTTACCCTCATACACCAACTCAACCATCTTAGACAAGGTGGCTCCCTAATGAACAAACGTATTACGGGTCACAGAAATTTAATAAATATTTTTTAATCTTAAATATATTGCAACAGTGGTGACTGAAATTATACCACATACTTACAATGTTTCTAATGGTGCTCCTCCTTTCTTCTACCACTTCTTCCCTTAAGTGAGAGTCGAAATGATATATCTTATGATTGTCTAATGAAATCACCATAAGATACCAATGGCCACGGCTATCTTCGATTGGAACATATATCTACATATTATCGTACGAATAAAAAAACCATAGCAATTATGTTATGTTGTAATGTAGCATTTGGAAGAAGCGTAATACTAAAAAACAAGATTAATGTTGTGTATAGTTGAATATTACCGGCCTTAGTCGATCAAAATGACCCATCCAATCTTCTCCATAGAATTTGTGTAAATCTTCACAAGAATTTCCCTTAGTAACATCCTCCTATTTTTAACCAAAATTGTTAATAAGGTTATGGAGGTAAAATTGTTGAAATGTGTAAATAATCATAATCATATAGAAAGTTTTGTGGTTTTTGTACCGCGAACAATGGTGGTAGGCACCACAAAGTTTTACTCAAGTTGTTTCGTTGTGTCCATGAGACTTTGAGAGCCATCATTAGGAGTATCTAATAAAAGGTTATATTTGGTTAAATATATTCATCGTTGATACAAAACTGAAATACAACATACCATACAACATATGGCATAGATAGGTACATGTTTGTAATTTAAGTAATTACCTCATTTGAAACCAACATGCCTGGGCACATGCATTGAAAATATGCTCTAGAATATTCATTCTTGCCAACTTTGAAAATGACATCTCTACAATACAAACAGTTAAGAATTGTAATGTTTTGACTCCTTAATATCGAAAAAAAAAAATATCCCAATTACTATAGCGGCAAGAATTCTAGCCTTGAGTCGAAGTTTTCCTGGAACACACATAAGCACAGACTCTTATCTCAACTTGGTCCAGCTTCATGTCCGCTGTAGTCTTTATGGCACACCTGAAATGCTAAGTATCACAAGAAAGAAGGATGTTAAAGTAAGATGCATTAACTTGTAAGATAGTTAACATTAATAAGATGTTATTGTCATAACAATGGAGCTGAGTACCTTAGGAACAATAAGGCCTATATTGTTCCTGAAAGAACTTGACCTTCCAACCGCAGCACCGGTCTTAGTTCTAGTAGCAGGGAACGTCGTTTGACACATGCTGATTTTGGAGTATTTTTTATCTTTCCATGTGAACCAATAGCATCAGCACCCTTAGCTTTTGATAGTTCGTTGGGTGAAGGTGTGAATGACAACTTTCTGGGCATTGTCGAGGACGTTGTCATTTTTTCCTTGATTTGTATATATAATGTTAGAACAAGATGATAAAAGTTAAAAAAATTGGTTGTATATTGTATTAACAATATTTTACATTATGGTATATATATAGCTCTTATAAGTTGGTTTACCTTAGCGTTAAATCCCCTTCTGTAGTCGTTGTTGAAAGGTATGTTGGTAGTGTCAACATCATCTCTATGGGACTTGTCTGGTTCAGAATACATTAAAGGAAGCTTCCCTTTGGCTGTGTTCTGCCTCTTACAATCAGTATTGCCACGCACAAAGTTGGTGTTTGTTGTTGTCCGTTTTTTCACATTGCAACATTCATCTTCGTTGTCTGAGATATTTATGGTGTCTAATTTGTTCAATTTAGCCATCTCTTTTGTCAACAATGATGCGTTGTCCATTGTGTTTCCGTCGGCCGCAAAATTAGGGGAATATCCAGATGTTTTGTGGACATTTCGATCTCGTGACTTTGATGCCGGAGTTTGAAGATTAGCATTCCTAAGACTTTCAATATAACTAGACATCATTTCTCTATTACACAACTCAAGGCTACCAATGCGGCAACTAAGCCTCTGAAAATCTGTAAATGGTAGATGTTAAATCAGAGGAACTTGATGTATTATACTTATTATTTGACAACAAAAAATAGTTAATGTGATTGAATATTTTTTGTAAAAAAATCTTAGAATGTGTCTAAAGTGCTGATGTTATCAAACAAACCAACCTCAACAGCATCCATGACATCAGTCAGAGTGATTTCCTTTGAAGTAGCATCAGGTATCTGTGATTCATGGTTTGAAACATCATGACCAAAGTTCAACTACACAATGATAAAAAATGTATAAACCCCAACATAATCCCTCACATTTCGAAATACAAACACAAACTATATATTATTTGATGACTAGATGGTAAGATCATGACATTACATTGTTGTTGTTGATTTTGTTGGAAGAAAAATGTATCTCATCCATGATTACAGGATTTGTTGGTTCGTTCCTACATAAAAAACATCATGGTCTCATTTAGATGTGAACAGATTTAAGTGTTATATTTGTATAAAAATCATTGTTCTGTAATTTTGAAAGCTAAAGACTTACAACATGTTGTCTTGAGAATGTTCATGTATCAGAACGTATTGGTTGAGATCCATTTGTTGAGGTAAGTGGTGGTGCAAAATATGGAAGAGATACACTGTAATTGTAGTACTCAGGTTTATATGTTTATTAAATAATATGAAGGAAAAAGGTGAAGGGAAGTAAATATTAGTTTTGATTTATTTTTTGATATACCTTTTCTGCTTTATCACCTTCATCGATTGGTAGTTTCTCAAAGCCACCAATAGCATTTAATGCAGATTAGACTTGTTTTGAGGGCTTTTGAGTGCTATGCTATAGGCATGGTTATTGTACTCTCAATTATGCTTGAGATGTCTATTTTTTATAAAATAGTCTGCTTTGCAATGAAATAAAAATTGAAGTTTATAACTAAAATTATGTGGAGCAATCAGAGGACATTTTATGAGGTAATGTATACAGGTGATGACATTATATTAAGCATGTTTAATTGATACGCAGTACTACAATTATGAAAATATTTTAAGAGGTACAATGGAAGTAAGATTCCCAAAATAATTGATCCTGATCAAAGGTTGCCTTTGTAAATAATTGAAATAATATCGCCCACTAACTTATACCATAACAAACCTAAACAAAAAATTGGGAATTAAATTTAAGTTAAGTTATGATTTTCCGTTTCTTATCGGTTGAATTAACATTTTATATAATACTCCCTCCGTCTCTTTTTATAGGAGTAGTTTACAAAAATCACGTGTATTAAGAAAAGTTGATGGAGTAATAAAGTTGTCTCAGATTGGTGTGACTATTACTAGATTACCCTTAATTAAATACATATTAAATTTTAACTTTTCATATACTAAGACAAATTGATAATATTGATAAGGGGTATATTTGGAAAAAGAGTAATCAATGCATCTAGGAATTGGTATATGATCTTATATTTAAGGACAAAACTTTTTTATAAACTACTCCTATAAATAGGGACGAAGGGAGTAATTACTGTGACTATTTTTTTCAACTCAATTAGTTAAGTAATATTGTTTTTAGGTTCAAAAATTGTTTTTTGTCCCATAAAATATATATTGAATTTTGATTTTGGTATCTAAATAATGAAACCGAATTTGTTCGACATCACAAAACTATTGATTTTGTTTTAGTTACAAAATGGTTAATTTATGTTAATATTAATGTCAATATTAGAAAACCGTTATATAGACAATTTTTGGATGTTATCGCGGTTAATTTTGTAAAACTTTTTTAAGTTCATAATAGTATGGTAAAAAAAATGCAAAGTAGAAGGCAAAATACTTTTGCTTACGTTTGGAAAAAAACAACAATGTGACGATGAAAAGACCTTCTTTTATTTTATAAAGACCGTCTTTTAAATGTATTATATTTATGAGAATGAATTACTAATTTAACATGAAATTTATGTGAGGATAAAGATGATGTAAAATTATAATTGATGGTGCAAAAAGGTTATATTAATATAAACTATATGTTACAATACTTTAATTACTAATTTGAAGAATCTACTAGGCATAAAAGAGGATAACAACTTTCAGGGGTTATAAAATTATAAAGACAACTTGTAGTATGATTGTGAAATATTAATCGCCCGATAAATGCATAATTATACGGAACTAAAAACAGTAACATGAAATACATAATTAACTAGTTAAATTTTGGTTGTGTATTGATTAAACCGTTAACGATGGTAAGTGATATAAGATGACATGGTACATGGTTAAAAACAGTCACATAAGGTAAGAACAACTTGCTTTGAACCCCTGCATGGTTCATATTTTTTGCATGCAAATGGCAGACCCTTTTACAAGTTGACTTATATCATATAGCATCAATGCATCATTGACTTAGGCCATTAAGAACATGCTATAAACCCATGCATGGTTAATTATTTTTCACATGTTAAGGACGCATCACCATTTAATGTTTTTTCGTGAGAAATATATTTCTGATTTCAAAGCAGCAATCTCCATGTTGAGCTCAAAGTTTGTGTCCATTGCCCTATGTAGCTCTTCTGAAAGGACCTGAACATTGTAATAGTTGTAATCACGTATCCTTCTGCCAGTTGCCATCAGCAAACGACGCATCAAAAACACTGCAACATCTTCCTTAGCGTCGTAGTCATTCTTTGTGAAACGGCCAACTGCTACAAGAGGTTTGGCCAAAATAGAACTCGACAGACATCCATGATACCTTAAAAGTTGTAAACCATGTTCAACCTTGACCTCATGCAGCGTATATACCGTGTAATATCCCGCTTATTAGTACCAGTTATCAGTATTAGAAGCAATTAATAAGCGTGGTAATTTAGTAATTCATGCGATGGCAAAATTGTAAATATGTTAAAGAAGAGGATTATAAGAGAAATGGGGAAAGAAGATATTTTCATCTTCTAGTGTTTTCTTCTTCTTTCTCTCCATTAACCAGCCTTTCCCCCTCACTCTTCTCACTCTCACGCCACTCCCTCTCCCTCCAATCCTTCAAGCTTCCACTCTAATCCTTGTGAAGTTGCTAGCAAGTAGATTTTTGAGGAGATTAGAACAAATAGAGAAGGAACAAGGAAGAAACAAGTAAAGGAGCAAGCTAGAGTTTTGAATCAAGCATTACCAGCACCAACTAGGGTTCAAGGTGAGCTCATTTCAGATTCTAGAACACTTTTAGAGTGTATTTGACAGGTTTTTACAAGTTGTTAAATATTAGAGTTAACCCTAATATCCTTGTTTGTTTAATCCTTGCTCATGAGTGTTTATAGTTGTTAATTTATGAAAGAAAATCCTTTTTATCATGTCTAGGAAGCCTGGGTTCCATTGAATGAGCAAAAATGGTGAAAATTACATTTTTACACAGGTTTCTACTGATACGGTCGCTGTAGCGACGGACTGTCGCTTGTAGCGACCAGAACTGGATTTTCCCTGCCTAGCCGCGCTTGTAGCGACCGCACTGGCGCTTGTAGCGACGGCTGGCGCTTGTAGCGAGGAGCTGGGCGCTGTAGCGACCAAGTTCTGTCTACTGGCGCTTGTAGCGACCAGAAGGGCGCTGTAGCGACCAGCCCTGGACAGTCCAACCTAGTTGAGCTGTTCTGGGGGTCCTGGTTCGCGCGGAAATGGCTTTTTGGAACTGTTTTCTTATAACATGTTTTAAGAACATAAATCACCATTTTAGTTCATTCCAAGGCTTCCAAGGAATGAGAAATTATATGAGCAAGGATTATGCAAAGCTTGGGAAATTCAAGATTTAAGGTTAAACGGTCAAGTAAACATAAGAGTGATGTAACATCCCGCCCAAGACTCGAATAATTATTAACATTGAGACGATGTATCGGAGATGTTTTAAGCAAAGGGCAAATTGGTAAATTATCAGTTAATGGGTTAATTATATGACAAGTGTAATATTCCGCTTAAATGTGATGGTTAACAGTGTTAGAAACTTATGAAGCAAGCAAGGCGTTTTTGTAATTAAGAGGAATGGCAATCTTGTAATTATTCTAAAAAGGAAAGATTATTAGAATGGGAGCAAGATATTTATCTTGCTATTTCCCCATTCTTTCTTCTCTCAAAATCAGCCTCTCTTCCTCCCTTTTCTCTTAACTCTCACGCCCCTCTCCCTCTTCAAACATCCATCAACTCTTGATTCAAACTCATGTAGGGAGATATTGCAAGCAAGCTTGTAGTGGAAGGTTAGAGCAAGGGAAAGAACAAGGAGAATTGAAGAAGAACCAAGAGAAGAGAAGATGGGTTAAGCTAGGGTTTGAGGATTGAGAGCTGGTCAAGGAAGCTAGCAAACAAGGTGAGTTCCCTTGGGGTTTTAGCACCCACCTTATTAAGTTTTGATATTTAAGTTGTTTATTGGATAAATTTATAATTGGTGCTCAATTTCTTATGCTTGGTAAATCCCTTAGTTAATCATGTTGCTAGCTACATACATGTTTTGGAATTTCTTCCCATAAGTTGTTTGGAAGTTTGGAAAGGATTGGAATAGCCTTAGAAGCAAAATTTTGATTCCTGCAAACCACCAAATCGGCCACCGATTAGGAGGATTCGGCCACCGATTTGGAGGCTTATCTTCCATGGGATTTACGACAAAAATCGGGGCCCGATTTTAGCAAATCGGCCGCCGATTTCCCCTGCACACAAACTCATTATTCTTGATGATAGGCATGGATTTAAGGTAGGATGAGCACATGGTACTACTTTGGAAGATGATTACTCAACTTCTAAGTTATATTGAGGAGTAAAGAGCTAGCATTGGGATTACCCTTAGTAAGCAAATTTTATATGTTTAGCCATATATATATACAAGTTCAAGAATGGAACAACACTCAGGTGTAGAAACTTTTATAGGTTAAGAAATTAAGAGTGATTAAGTAAGAGTGCAATAGTTATGCACAAGACTAAGAATCAACGAGAAGAAGGATGCAATAGACGTGCATAAGTTATAAGTTACATATATATATAGGAATAAGAACAAGAGTATTATACGAGAATCGATGATAATGATTCCATGTTTAAGTTAAGGACCTATTCTTAGGTTAGGCATTTTAGAATGAATAATTAAGAATGCATTAGATATGCATAAGATTATGAACGTAATAGATATGCTTATGAATTTAAGTTAAGAATCTAATGATAAGAATATGATAACGTGTTCATCAGACTCCGGATTATGCCGGATGGGATTTCTCCGAAAGGGCTATCCACACGTAATTTATAAGACGAATGTTAAACGTGTTCATCAGACTCCGGGATTCGCCGGATGGGACTCTTCCGAGAGGATTGTCCACACGTATGTTAAAAGATTTAAGCATGTCCAGCAGGCTCCGGGATTCGCCGGATGGGACTTCTCCGAGAGGGTTGTCTACATGCAAGTTGTGTCCAGCAGGCTCCGGATTATGCCGGATGGGGCTTCACCGAGAGGGTTGCCTACACAAAGATAAGAGGAGTCCGGTGTTAGCCTGATATGATAGGAATTTTCACCGGTATGATGGGAGATGTACTTCGGGGTTACTCCACCCGGATGCACTCCGTAAAATGAACCAAGATAATAATTGTTTGTTCAACGCTAACTTCTAACTTATGATATGAAAAAGATGAATACGATTATGAAATGAATATGTATATTTTATAAGTAATACGAGACATGATGTTTAGTTCCTAGTGAACGCAATGTGATCATAGGATGTCCCCAAGATCACTACGCATAAGAATAAGATAAGAATAGAGTATGAAATGCATAAGATATGTATATGACAAGTATAGGAAAGATAAAGACATGACGCGGTCCTAGGTTTCCCCTTGATCGCGATAGATGTTAAAGAATGACAGCGATCGTAGGTATCCCCAATATCGCTAAGAGTAGGCACGGCGACCCTAGGTTTCCCCCGTGGTTGCCAACAGTAGGTAGGGTAGGAGCTCACTGAGACATTATGTCTCATCCCTATCCTTCTGGTGCAGGTTAATAGGTTAGCAAGAGATGTCCATGAAGATGTTAAGGAAGACGCTGGATGGAGTGCAGAAGCTCGTCAAGGCAAGCTCAGGAGGTTGACAGATTTTATGTATGTATATGAACATGTATTGTATGATATTTGGATATGTATGTAAACGAGCAATTTGTACTCATTCAGTGATTTGTATGTATTGTTATTATTGAAAATTTTAATGTATCCGGTATCAGATTAATACGCATGCTAAATATTCTAGATAATTTAGTATGGGTGTTACAATTGGTATCAGAGCCTGGTTGATTCAGACCGTGCATTGGGTCATTAAAGTTTCAATAAAAGTAGTGGGACCATTGGGTTCCGGATATTGTTCTAAAGGTCACATCTAGATGAGCCTGATCAACTCAATCTAGTATATGACAGTTAGGATAAATGTCTGAGAGCTGAATGTGACCAAGGAGGAATGAAGTGTATGAAGGGCGAAGATTAAGGTGACAGAATTCTAAGACGGATTTAGCGAAGAAGTAATCAACGCCAAATGGTGGCCATCAAACTGTAAAGTGACGAACCCTGATAGTGGCAAGGTCTTAGAGACATAAAGGATATTTAATATTGAGGTGAAGCGCCTCAACCCAGTTGGACGCATCGTTGGACGATGCCTCGTCTGCGGAAGACATAAAGATTAAGGAATCATGGAACACTCTAGGGAATTACGTGGAACCTTGACGGGAACCGCAGTTTGAGAAGTTAAAGTGAAGTGTGGACTAAGTAACAATACTGAGTACAGAGTTGAAGAGTCGAACTTGAAACGGATGAGATTTTAATGTCCGGACAGTTGAGAGAATTAATTATGGACTAAGTGAGTTATTGGAATAGGTGAAACTATCCACTCAAGTGCGGTTATTGAGTATGAATCACAAGTAAGTTTGACCCCATCAGCTCAGCCACGTCTACTGAACCAGATTTGTGAAATAAGAAGAGTAGATGAATAAGTAGTGACAATAAGACTCGTTGCATGTCAAAGTGTGAATCAAAATTTTTGGATGTATCCTAATGGTAAGAAGATTAGAAGTAAGAGAAGCTAGACTGGGATTTTACTTAAAGCAGGTTGGTTAATAAATAATAAGTTGTCGGAATTTAGTATACTGATGGACGGATTAAGTTGAACACCCTTGATTGGATGAATAGTATTGAATTTCCTCGATTGGTTGAAAAAGGCAGGTTCAAGATAACATCAGATTATAGTAGACTAGTGTTGAAGGATGATCGGAATTTTAGCCGAGAAATTATGTTGAGATTTTAATATACGGAGGACCGTCTTGAATATGAAAGGTTAGGATTGAAGTTAAGGTGAAGGCGATATAGGTTTTCAACTGAAGAGTTTTCTTCCACGAATATTATAGAAGCTGAAAGAGATCACCCCGTGTGGATAAGTTTCGAAGGGGTAACTTAAAGGATTTGATAGAGTTTAGGAGACCGAAGTTGTCTCGGAAAGATTATGGATATGAAATCCTTACGGATAAGGATAGAATGGTTAGTAACGGGACTTAAACCCTCAGTGGATTTAGTGTACGGAAGATTAGAATCTCCGGAAGTCATAGAATGTTTTGGAATTTGCCACAAGTGATTGTGTGTGAACTTGAGTTACCTTAAGTAGGTTGCACTTGGATTTCTGCAATGGTTAATGACTATACATGATGTGCTGATCAGGAGCATTGTTAGGCTCGTAACAGTTGCTGAAGACCGTTTGCAGGTTTTGGTGAATTATCATAAGGGTAAGAATGTGGTTTATGTCCGAAAGGAAACACAAAGTCAGGTGATGACCAATTCGTAAGTTAGGTAAATGGTTTTGTTACTGAGATTACCAAGTGATAAAGTAAAAGGAATGATCGATGGAATTTTATGTGACAATAGTGAAGTCTTCCTCCGATGCTACCTTAAGTATAAAAATCAGAGTGGCGCAGCGGAGTGGTAATCCAAGAATGGAATTATGGACAATGCTAAGTTAAAGCTTAGAGAACGAGAAGATGTTAAGTGTTTAATTCCTATTATACATGATAGTAGTGAGTATAAGTGATATTGAGCGTATCATGAGTTCTAATGGAGAGTTACGGAAGTTAAGTTGATGGGTACCTTAAACCTCGAAATCTATGAGGAATAAAATATTTGAATTTGAGGCTTTGATTAGAAACGACAATGCAGTAGTGAGTAAGTTTAATCCCATGTTGTAACCACGTCATGTTAACCTATATTAGCCGAAGATTTCGGAAGTTTTGAACTTAATGTTCATCAGTAAAGGAGAGCTTTTACGTAGATTAAAAGTTATTCGTAGTCCATGGTAAAGGGCTGCGTAATTTTATGTTATGACTAAAGGATTAAAGATTGAGTGTGCTATTTGAGTAACAATCAAGTAGAGTTCTCTGTTGAAAATAAGAATCTTGAATTCGACGTCCAGGACGAGAGATAAGTTTGTGAAACCGATGAATTGTAACCGTAAATCTACATTATAGGTTGTTGTATACTTAAGAATAAACATGAGTAACATTGGCGGGGCAAACCTGGCAAGCCAGTTGAAAGGCAAATCCCGGATGTTACGAAATGAGTTAAGAGTAAGAAAAGATTTCCAATTGATGTGGTAGTGTCTCAAATATGTTAAGGATAAGAATGATGTCCCGTTGGACGGACAAAGATGAGATAATGTATAGTGTACACGAGCTCGCTTATGTATATAAGTTATATGCTATGGAATATATTGTGTAATGATATGTGAGACGATTTAAGCTACTCATCATTTGGACTAGACCTCTATGGGTTGAAATTATCGATGTAGAAACATTATGCTACGACGAGAAAACGAGACTAAGTTGTGACAAGAACGATGGGAGAATGGCAAACTCCTAGCATGAAGAATGATTTTTAAGTTATTAAGATAAGTAACGATATAGATCAATCGAAGCAGAACGCGAATAATCAGTAAGATTTCGCGAGTCCTTGAGGAATTCCGTAGTGGAAGCGATGATTAAGATTATGGAAAGTAATACACCAAGGAGCCTCCTCCTTGTATTTGTCTAATGAAGGTAGTGCGGTAATTTTATTCTCATTAAGGAATGGTATAATAATGGAAAAACCATAAATGTAGGATGTCGTTGCATAAGGCAAAGGTTGAATATAAGAATTCAATGGAATCGTCGAGGATAATAAGAACGTCCAATGTCGTTTAAGTAAGATTACGCGGACTATAACGAGAATATAAGTTTCAGCACAAGTGTTAGGATTGGATAACTCTAGTTTGGGTTTGCAAGAAGTGTATGAACAAGGATACAGTCAGCAAGTTGGATGAGAGGATTCGGATAACCTCATATTCTACTACGCAAGAAAAGTGTAATGCACATCAACGCTTCAGATAATGAAAAGATTGTCGGATATATTCGACTTATAGAGTTGGAATCTAAGGGATTCCGATAAGTAAGAAGAACTGGAGTCTTAGCTAATGAAGGAAGTAGTAAGTGAGATTAATTCATGTGTGATAGTGGATTCTAAATTTCGAGGACGAAATTTCTTTAAGGGGGGTAGATTGTAACATCCCGCCCAAGACTCGAATAATTATTAACATTGAGACGATGTATCGGAGATGTTTTAAGCAAAGGGCAAATTGGTAAATTATCAGTTAATGGGTTAATTATATGACAAGTGTAATATTCCGCTTAAATGTGATGGTTAACAGTGTTAGAAACTTATGAAGCAAGCAAGGCGTTTTTGTAATTAAGAGGAATGGCAATCTTGTAATTATTCTAAAAAGGAAAGATTATTAGAATGGGAGCAAGATATTTATCTTGCTATTTCCCCATTCTTTCTTCTCTCAAAATCAGCCTCTCTTCCTCCCTTTTCTCTTAACTCTCACGCCCCTCTCCCTCTTCAAACATCCATCAACTCTTGATTCAAACTCATGTAGGGAGATATTGCAAGCAAGCTTGTAGTGGAAGGTTAGAGCAAGGGAAAGAACAAGGAGAATTGAAGAAGAACCAAGAGAAGAGAAGATGGGTTAAGCTAGGGTTTGAGGATTGAGAGCTGGTCAAGGAAGCTAGCAAACAAGGTGAGTTCCCTTGGGGTTTTAGCACCCACCTTATTAAGTTTTGATATTTAAGTTGTTTATTGGATAAATTTATAATTGGTGCTCAATTTCTTATGCTTGGTAAATCCCTTAGTTAATCATGTTGCTAGCTACATACATGTTTTGGAATTTCTTCCCATAAGTTGTTTGGAAGTTTGGAAAGGATTGGAATAGCCTTAGAAGCAAAATTTTGATTCCTGCAAACCACCAAATCGGCCACCGATTAGGAGGATTCGGCCACCGATTTGGAGGCTTATCTTCCATGGGATTTACGACAAAAATCGGGGCCCGATTTTAGCAAATCGGCCGCCGATTTCCCCTGCACACAAACTCATTATTCTTGATGATAGGCATGGATTTAAGGTAGGATGAGCACATGGTACTACTTTGGAAGATGATTACTCAACTTCTAAGTTATATTGAGGAGTAAAGAGCTAGCATTGGGATTACCCTTAGTAAGCAAATTTTATATGTTTAGCCATATATATATACAAGTTCAAGAATGGAACAACACTCAGGTGTAGAAACTTTTATAGGTTAAGAAATTAAGAGTGATTAAGTAAGAGTGCAATAGTTATGCACAAGACTAAGAATCAACGAGAAGAAGGATGCAATAGACGTGCATAAGTTATAAGTTACATATATATATAGGAATAAGAACAAGAGTATTATACGAGAATCGATGATAATGATTCCATGTTTAAGTTAAGGACCTATTCTTAGGTTAGGCATTTTAGAATGAATAATTAAGAATGCATTAGATATGCATAAGATTATGAACGTAATAGATATGCTTATGAATTTAAGTTAAGAATCTAATGATAAGAATATGATAACGTGTTCATCAGACTCCGGATTATGCCGGATGGGATTTCTCCGAAAGGGCTATCCACACGTAATTTATAAGACGAATGTTAAACGTGTTCATCAGACTCCGGGATTCGCCGGATGGGACTCTTCCGAGAGGATTGTCCACACGTATGTTAAAAGATTTAAGCATGTCCAGCAGGCTCCGGGATTCGCCGGATGGGACTTCTCCGAGAGGGTTGTCTACATGCAAGTTGTGTCCAGCAGGCTCCGGATTATGCCGGATGGGGCTTCACCGAGAGGGTTGCCTACACAAAGATAAGAGGAGTCCGGTGTTAGCCTGATATGATAGGAATTTTCACCGGTATGATGGGAGATGTACTTCGGGGTTACTCCACCCGGATGCACTCCGTAAAATGAACCAAGATAATAATTGTTTGTTCAACGCTAACTTCTAACTTATGATATGAAAAAGATGAATACGATTATGAAATGAATATGTATATTTTATAAGTAATACGAGACATGATGTTTAGTTCCTAGTGAACGCAATGTGATCATAGGATGTCCCCAAGATCACTACGCATAAGAATAAGATAAGAATAGAGTATGAAATGCATAAGATATGTATATGACAAGTATAGGAAAGATAAAGACATGACGCGGTCCTAGGTTTCCCCTTGATCGCGATAGATGTTAAAGAATGACAGCGATCGTAGGTATCCCCAATATCGCTAAGAGTAGGCACGGCGACCCTAGGTTTCCCCCGTGGTTGCCAACAGTAGGTAGGGTAGGAGCTCACTGAGACATTATGTCTCATCCCTATCCTTCTGGTGCAGGTTAATAGGTTAGCAAGAGATGTCCATGAAGATGTTAAGGAAGACGCTGGATGGAGTGCAGAAGCTCGTCAAGGCAAGCTCAGGAGGTTGACAGATTTTATGTATGTATATGAACATGTATTGTATGATATTTGGATATGTATGTAAACGAGCAATTTGTACTCATTCAGTGATTTGTATGTATTGTTATTATTGAAAATTTTAATGTATCCGGTATCAGATTAATACGCATGCTAAATATTCTAGATAATTTAGTATGGGTGTTACAAGTGACATATGAGAACGATATGTCTAGAGCCTTGAATAGGATAACAGGAATAGATCTAATTTCAGATAAGTTAAGGGTAGTTTATCAGGATTCCCTTAATCAGGCAGATTATAGGATACATTAGTCAGTGGTATCTAGTTCCCTCAGTTCAGGCTTGGTTATATTTTTATATCAGGACGTGCCTCAGTTGTTCACGTCAGAGTGACACTGGGGGGTACACGTATCAGTTTTATCAGGATATGAATATTTATATAACAGGAATAATAATTAATAATCAGGACAAGCTTTGTGTCTTCTGTTCTCTCGACCAGTTAGAGAGAACAGGGGGTTTCAGCATTGCTGAAACGGGCAGGAACTTTCCGTGAGGATAACCACACAGAGTTACAGTGTGTCTCCTGTGCTCTCGACCAGTTAGAGAGGACGGGGGGTTCCAGATGGAACGGGCAGGAATCTTCCGCGAGGATAACCACACACTTAGGCAAGAGGAGTCCGGTGTTAGCCTGATATGATAGGAATTTTCACCGGTTATCAGGGGAATGTGCTTCGGGGTTACTCCACCCGGGGGCATTCCGTAAAATGAACCCAGATAATATTGTTTGTTCAACGCTAACAGCTAACATAAAGACATTTATTAGTTAATTATATTATTATGTTATCAGGCAGAGAATAGTTATCAGACAGGTATCAGATTCAGGTATCAGTTATCAGGCGGTGATCCTAGGATTCCCCTCGATCACCCAGTTATCAGGACATAGTCTAGATCTCATGACTATTCAGTATCAGACTCAGATAGTGATCCTAGGTTTTCCCCTTGATCACTAGTTCAACAAAATGTAGTCCAGTTTATGACTACACAGTTTAGCAGGACAGTCAGGTAGCCCTCTATGGGTAAGGTTAAGACTTGGCGATCATAGGTATCCCCAAGATTGCCGAGGTAGGCACGGCGACCCTAGGTTCCCTGTGGTTGCCAACAGTAGGTAGGGTAGGAGCTCACTGAGACATTATGTCTCATCCCTATCCTTCTGGTGCAGGTTTTCAGGTAGTCAGTAGCTTGCAGATGAAGATCTTCAGGAAGATGCTGGATGGAGTGCAGTTGCTCGTCAAGGACACGCTCAGGAGGCTGACAGATGGTATATATGTATATAGAAGTGTATGTTATGAATTTGGATAATTGTATAACGAGCCAACTTGTACTCATTCAGTTGTATGTATTATTGTTATTATTATTGAAAATTTTAATGTACCCAGTATCAGATTAATACACATACTAAATATTCTAGATAATTTAGTATGGGTGTTACAATTGGTATCAGAGCAGGTCGATTCAGACCGTGCCTTGGGTCATTGAAAATTCAATAAAAGTAGTGGGACCATTGGGTTCCGGATATTGTTCTAAATGTCACATCTAGTTGAGCCTGATCAACTCAATCTAGTATATGACAGTTAGGATAAATGTCCGAGAGCTGAATGTGACCAAGGAGGAATGAAGTGTGTGAAGGGCGAAGATTAAGGTGATAGAATTTTAAGACGGAATTGGCGAAGAAGTGTTCATGCCAAAAGGGTGGCCATCAAACTGTAAAGTAACGAAGCCTGATAGTGGCAAGGTCTCAGAGACATAAGGGATATTTATCTATAAGGTGACGTACCTCAACCCAGTTGGACGCGTCGTTGGACGATACCTCGTCTGCGGAAGACATACGGATTAAGAAATTATGGAATACTCTAAGGAATGACGTGGAATCTTAATGGGAACCGCAGTTCGAGAAGTTAAAGTAAAGTGTGGATTAAGTATCAATTCTGAGTACAGAGTTGAGGAATTGTGGTACCAAACCTAGAGACTCAAAGTGAGGAATTATCGGTCGGTTTTTGAAACCTCTAGACTCTCAGCAGCAAAGATATAGTGTTGATGAATCGAACTCGTATCGTATGAGATTCTAATGTCCAGACAGTTAAGGGAATAAATTGTGAATTAAGAGAATTAATGGACAATGAAGCTAACCACTCAAGTGTGGTCTTTGAGTATGAAACGCGAGTAAGATTAACCCCATCAGATTAGCCGCACCTCCCGAACCATAAATGCTAGATATGGGAATTAAGAAAAGAAGTTGGTATGCAACCTAAGAACTAAGATGGATGAATAAGTGTTGATAATAAGACCCGTTGCATATCGAGGCGTGAATCAGATATTCATATGTGTTTTATTAGTAAGAAGATTGGAAATAAGCTAAGCTTAACTGAGATTTTATTCAACGAAAGGTGTATATTAAATGGTCAGTCATTGGGATTTAGTGAACTGATGGACGAATAAAGTTGAATTTCCTTGATTGGATGAAGAAGGCAAGTTCAAGATGACACAAGATTATAGTAGACCAATTTTGAAGGATAATCGGAAATTTTAGCCGAGAAATTATATTGAGATTGTATTATACGAAAGGTTAAGATTGTGGTTAATGCTAGTGAGTGTTAAGTTTTCAACTGGTGAGTTTTCTTCCACAGTTATTCTAGAAGCTTAAAGAGGTCACCTCGTGTTAATAAGTTCTGAGGGCGGTAATAAGGTATAGATTTCGGATTGTTCAACTATATGCAGAATTATTCAAGTGCTAAAATCAAGATTTGAATTGTGAATGCAGTAACGAGTTGTTGAATAAAACAAAAGGTAATGATGAGGTTTTGAAGCTCAAGATCAGTTAACTGGAGGGATTCGAAGGTAACCTAAGAGGTATGGTAAAACCATAGCGACCGTAATAGTTTCGAAAAGATTATGGGTATGAATTCTTATGGATAAAGATAGAACGATTGGTAATGGGACTCAAACCCTCAGTAGATTCAGTATATGTAAAAGAGGTGAACCTCCAGAAACCATAAGTCGTTTTAAAAGTTGACACAAGTGTTTGTGTGTGAATTTGAGTTGTCTCAAGCAAGCTTTCAGTCGGGTTGCGCAATGTTTTAGTGATTATACATAAAGAACTGGCCAAGAGATGGTTACGGAGTTCAGGATATGGAAAGTAAAGTTAGAACCAAAGTATAAACTGTTTGACAGGAACATTGTTGAGCTCTAGACAGTTGTTGGAAACCGTTTACAGGTTCTGGCGTTTTATCGTGAAAGTAAGTATATAGTTTATGTCCAAAAGGAAACACAGTGTCAAATGACGACCAATCAGTAAGTTCAACAGGTGGTTTAAGCCATAAGAGAATCAGCGAATGTAAGATGATTTTGCCGTGATAACTATAAGTCATTAAAGAACAAGTTAGCCAGAGGATTTGATAAGGGTGTATCACTCCTACTCCCAAGTGTTTTGCATAGATCAGAGTTGCGCAGCGAAAGAGTAACTCAAGGGTGCTTGTGTAATCCTTGTCAGGTGAACCACAGAATATCAGTGAGCAGTGACGACTTGAACTTGTTATAAGTTCTAGAAGGAAATTTTTAAAAGTTAAGCCGAGCGATATTTCAAACCTCGAAATACAAGAGAAATGGAAATCGAAGCAGTTTAGGTTTCTGTGATAAGAATGAGAAGAATATGCTTTTAGCACAATGAGTCTAGAGCAAGGGAAGTCATCGCTAATACGGTAAATTAGCTAATTTAACCCAGTAACCTTAGGTGGACTAGAAGAGTAATGTTTAATCAACAGGATCAAGCATAAAGTAATATCAGTAAAGGTTGTACTTGCAAGATGATACTTTGAAATTGAAGTGTTGATCAGAAAACGTCAATACAGTGATATACGAGTCTAATCCATGTTGTATTCCGTTATGTCAACATGTCACATGTATCAGGTTATGTTAGTATATATATATATACTTAACAGGTAATACTTAAGCTACTCAGATAGTAGTGTGGTAGATTTTCAGTTATGTGAAGTGTTTTGGTAATAGTGGTATGCAATCAGAAATGTTTAAGTATTAAGGTTTTTACCAGAACAGAATTGTTGATATTATCATATCTTAGCAGAAGAGTTCGGAAATTATCGTACTTAGTGTTCATCAGTAAAAGAAGAAGAATTTTCATGCAGATTACAAGTCATTCGTAGTCTACAGTAAAGGGCTACGTAAGTTCAGGTTATGATTAAAGGATTAAAGAATGAGTGTGCTATTTTTGGTAGCAATCAAGTAGAGCTTTCTTTTAAAAATTAGGATTTTGGACCTGATGTTCAGAAATGAGTAATGAGTTCACTATATCGATAAGAGTAATTATGATCTATGTTAGGTAATAATGTATGTTAAGATTAAACATGAGTAACATTGGCGGGGCAAACCTGGCAAACCAGTTGAAAGGCAAATCCCGGATGTTACAAGATGAGTTAAGAATAAGAAGAGATTCCTAATTGAAGTGGTGGTGTCTCAAATATGATAAGACCAAGAATGATGTCCCGTCAGTCGGACAAGGATGAGATGATGTATTGTGTACCCATCAGTAGTGTACACGTGTTCGCTTATGTATGTAAATTATATGCTATGAACTATACTATGTGACAATATGTGAGACGACTTATACTACTCATCACTCGGACTAAACTTTTATGAGTTTGGATTTACCAATATAGAAAATATTTATGCTACGGCCAGAATTCGAGAATAGTAGTGACAAGAAAGATATGAGATTAGTAAACTCCAAGTAATGAAGAATGATTTCTAAGTTATTAAGGTAAGCGATGTCGTCGTAGGAGACGAAAGATAAAGATAAAATTCATGGGAAATAAATGCAGTGCAAGAAATCCACTGAAGAGTGGGAATATTTGAGGAGGATAAGATTATCCGGTAAAGTATTTGAGATTTAGATACCTTAAGTTGGATTGCAAGAAGCATTTGCACCAGGATCAAAGTCAAGCGAATTGGATATAAGGATTCAGATAACTTTACATCTTACTACATAAGAATTGTACAATTTCGCCATGAGCATTTTAGTTAAAGGAAAAGTTGTCGGGTATATTCGACGTATAGAATTGGAAATCCAAGGGATTCCGATAAGCAAGACAAACTAGAGTTTCGAGCAATTAGAGGAAGTAGTGTGAGAGATCCTTTCATGTATGATAGTGGATTCTAAATTTCGAGGACGAAATTTCTTTAAGGGGGGTAGATTGTAATATCCCGCTTATTAGTACCAGTTATCAGTATTAGAAGCAATTAATAAGCGTGGTAATTTAGTAATTCATGCGATGGCAAAATTGTAAATATGTTAAAGAAGAGGATTATAAGAGAAATGGGGAAAGAAGATATTTTCATCTTCTAGTGTTTTCTTCTTCTTTCTCTCCATTAACCAGCCTTTCCCCCTCACTCTTCTCACTCTCACGCCACTCCCTCTCCCTCCAATCCTTCAAGCTTCCACTCTAATCCTTGTGAAGTTGCTAGCAAGTAGATTTTTGAGGAGATTAGAACAAATAGAGAAGAAACAAGTAAAGGAGCAAGCTAGAGTTTTGAATCAAGCATTACCAGCACCAACTAGGGTTCAAGGTGAGCTCATTTCAGATTCTAGAACACTTTTAGAGTGTATTTGACAGGTTTTTACAAGTTGTTAAATATTAGAGTTAACCCTAATATCCTTGTTTGTTTAATCCTTGCTCATGAGTGTTTATAGTTGTTAATTTATGAAAGAAAATCCTTTTTATCATGTCTAGGAAGCCTGGGTTCCATTGAATGAGCAAAAATGGTGAAAATTACATTTTTACACAGGTTTCTACTGATACGGTCGCTGTAGCGACGGACTGTCGCTTGTAGCGACCAGAACTGGATTTTCCCTGCCTAGCCGCGCTTGTAGCGACCGCACTGGCGCTTGTAGCGACGGCTGGCGCTTGTAGCGAGGAGCTGGGCGCTGTAGCGACCAAGTTCTGTCTACTGGCGCTTGTAGCGACCAGAAGGGCGCTGTAGCGACCAGCCCTGGACAGTCCAACCTAGTTGAGCTGTTCTGGGGGTCCTGGTTCGCGCGGAAATGGCTTTTTGGAACTGTTTTCTTATAACATGTTTTAAGAACATAAATCACCATTTTAGTTCATTCCAAGGCTTCCAAGGAATGAGAAATTATATGAGCAAGGATTATGCAAAGCTTGGGAAATTCAAGATTTAAGGTTAAACGGTCAAGTAAACATAAGAGTGACATATGAGAACGATATGTCTAGAGCCTTGAATAGGATAACAGGAATAGATCTAATTTCAGATAAGTTAAGGGTAGTTTATCAGGATTCCCTTAATCAGGCAGATTATAGGATACATTAGTCAGTGGTATCTAGTTCCCTCAGTTCAGGCTTGGTTATATTTTTATATCAGGACGTGCCTCAGTTGTTCACGTCAGAGTGACACTGGGGGGTACACGTATCAGTTTTATCAGGATATGAATATTTATATAACAGGAATAATAATTAATAATCAGGACAAGCTTTGTGTCTTCTGTTCTCTCGACCAGTTAGAGAGAACAGGGGGTTTCAGCATTGCTGAAACGGGCAGGAACTTTCCGTGAGGATAACCACACAGAGTTACAGTGTGTCTCCTGTGCTCTCGACCAGTTAGAGAGGACGGGGGGTTCCAGATGGAACGGGCAGGAATCTTCCGCGAGGATAACCACACACTTAGGCAAGAGGAGTCCGGTGTTAGCCTGATATGATAGGAATTTTCACCGGTTATCAGGGGAATGTGCTTCGGGGTTACTCCACCCGGGGGCATTCCGTAAAATGAACCCAGATAATATTGTTTGTTCAACGCTAACAGCTAACATAAAGACATTTATTAGTTAATTATATTATTATGTTATCAGGCAGAGAATAGTTATCAGACAGGTATCAGATTCAGGTATCAGTTATCAGGCGGTGATCCTAGGATTCCCCTCGATCACCCAGTTATCAGGACATAGTCTAGATCTCATGACTATTCAGTATCAGACTCAGATAGTGATCCTAGGTTTTCCCCTTGATCACTAGTTCAACAAAATGTAGTCCAGTTTATGACTACACAGTTTAGCAGGACAGTCAGGTAGCCCTCTATGGGTAAGGTTAAGACTTGGCGATCATAGGTATCCCCAAGATTGCCGAGGTAGGCACGGCGACCCTAGGTTCCCTGTGGTTGCCAACAGTAGGTAGGGTAGGAGCTCACTGAGACATTATGTCTCATCCCTATCCTTCTGGTGCAGGTTTTCAGGTAGTCAGTAGCTTGCAGATGAAGATCTTCAGGAAGATGCTGGATGGAGTGCAGTTGCTCGTCAAGGACACGCTCAGGAGGCTGACAGATGGTATATATGTATATAGAAGTGTATGTTATGAATTTGGATAATTGTATAACGAGCCAACTTGTACTCATTCAGTTGTATGTATTATTGTTATTATTATTGAAAATTTTAATGTACCCAGTATCAGATTAATACACATACTAAATATTCTAGATAATTTAGTATGGGTGTTACATACCGGGTCAGTAATCCTCATACGGTTGCAAACTAATTCAAGCTGCTTTTGAATGCTGCTATGCAGAACAATATCTGTAGCCCCTGTATCTTCAGCCAAGTTGGTCGAAACAACAGCTTCCATTCATAATATTATAACAAACACATGGGATATTAAATAAATATAATACATAATAATATTTAAAACTTGATATTTATAACCAATAAAATGAGGCAAACCTATCCAAATAAAAACACAATTGTTATTCAAATAGTATATACTATATTCATCCTTTATCCATTGTATTGTAGGACATTGTGCGTGTCAGTTTAGATTTTTTCATGCGGAATGAACGCCATCTCAGGTTGAAGTCACATGGATTGGTCCATGATGATGGCAAGAAGAGCATTGTCATACGTCTTGGGCAGGATCAACTAGGTCCTTACATCTTTAATGGATCATTAATTGCGGCTAAGTTTAATTTGAGGGCACACACAAAGGCAAAATTTGAATATGTTGGCGAGGTCAACATGTTTTTGATCTCATTCTTGGATGATAACTATGTTGGTTCAAGCAGTGCTGCCTTCCAGAACAATATTATTAAAATCAGCTCAGAAGATTACATGGAAATTAATCCTAAAAAAGGAAAGACGGTGATATTAGTGGAGGAACGCGTAACCCACTTTGAAAAAAAAGTATATGTTGCAATGGCATCGCTTCAGAAGGGACAAGTGATGGTACGTTTTATTGGTATGATAAATCACAACTTATATTTTTAGCTCTGTCCTACAAATACAATTATATGTATACATGTTGAGGGCATGGCCAAATTTGGTACGATCAATAAGACGATGTTCAATCATTTAACACACATTTGTATTTGTGAACTTCCATTTCAATGTTCCTGCTTAAAATCTCGACATTATGTTTTTTTATATGTTTTTTCTTTATTTTTACATACGTCTATTCATATACAATTAATGTCGATTATCTTACGTATGTTTCCCTTTTTTTGTGTTAGCATTTTCCTAACTGAGTCTCAAGGAAAGCTTTGCAAAGGGCTCCAAAGACAATGATCCTACATGATTTGGCAACTTACAAAATCTACCAGTGCCTGCTCAAAACCGATGAAAAATACAATTACAAAAAGTGTTTGGGAGGAGAGTGGTTCAAGTTCGTCAAAGATCATCGGCTGCAAGCGGGTGATAACATGATTTTTGATTTGGACAATCCTCCTAACAATTTGTATGTTCAAATGGTTTCAAAAGATCGTGTTGCTTGATGCCTGCCTGAAGTGGTTTGGTTTGGAAGTGTCCTGAGCTGTAATGAGGGGAAAATCTTGAAATTGGATGGCTACAAATCTCTTTTGTTGTTTTAAATTTGTATTTGGACAGATATCTTTTGTTTGCTATACTGATGACAATGTCTACTATGTCTACTAGGTAGTTTGATTAATGATTTCAACCCGTTATTTTGATGTTAGTCATCCTAGTATTATTAATATGATAACAATGTAAATTATTCTACTTACGGCTCCTTTCTAAATATAGTGTGGTTTATGTCTTATTTAAAAGTATATCTCTTGCCAGTTGACCTTATATCATGCAATAGAAATGTTAAATAAAATACATTCCTTTTAACTACAGCTCTTGCACATAGGTTTCAGGAATATGTCTTATATTGAGACTATTTAAGCTTATGTCCCTAAAATTAAAGCATGTCAAATTGCAATAATATGTACTACTAGATTTTGATATCGCAGATTTCCAAAAGATTGTCAGTTGATGCACCCTTCAATAATATATACTACAATCAAACATTTGTCTATTGTCATCAACCATTATCTTTTTTCCCATTTCTAACAAAACTTTTAAAAATTAATGCATATACACGTTTTTCAAAATAGTTAATGATTACCTATTACGAAACAAATAAATGTCATCATCACATATTACCCAAAAGACTAAAATAAATAATTATCGTACATATGATACGACCAATGCATAAGTGCTTATTAAAAAGGTGAAATGATTTATTTAAATCAAACGATGCGTCAATGAATGAAATCGTTATCTTCATCAAATCTAGTAACATTTAAATTGTCACTATCAAGTGCATGCATTATACTTTTTCCTACTATATTCAAAATAAACTTCGGTGGCATCACAGTAAATCTAATTACGCCCTTGCGTGTCAGAGAGTAGTAATATACATTCAACAAACTTAGCTACAACCAATATTCAATTCTAGTCTCAATACACGTTGAAGCACTACAAACTTAGATACAGCCAGAATTCAATTATAGTCTCAATACAAATTGAAGCACTAGTTGGTCCACAATGCCATCTTCACATACTTTGTGCATAATCTTCACAAAAAAGGCTGCTTCCACCGTTGCATTCCAAACAGTTGAATTCACATCCATTGCATTTTATTTCACTTCGACAAACCTGCCAATACATTAAAAAAACACAGCCACCAAATGCATAAATATCAGTTTGAAAGATTTTCACTATCAGAATCAACAATTGTTTTAGCAAAACAGAGATAAAAAATTTCTGATTTGCCCCTCCCACAACAACAATGGTAAAAACAGAGAAAGCGTCAATACACCAGCAAACAGATAACAATACACCAGTAAAATCATGTTCCTGAAAAACAGAAATACATTGATGAAAACTACCCTTGAATCCAACTTTTTCCTGGAACAAATATTCAACAAACTCTTATATCTACTAGGTCCAGCTTCATGTTAGTTGAAGCATATTTATAGCTTAAAAGAACGGCATCAATGCACCACAAAAAAACAAACACACAACAAAACCCAAAGCCAAATCGATGAGGAATCAACTCCTACCGTAACCATCTCACAGTCATATACCAAACACAATAATAAAAGTCAAAAACATATGGTTCAATGGTTCAACAATGTTGTTGATTCAGCATTAAACGCATAAGTTCAAAAAATATAATTCAAAAATAAAACATAGAAAACATATCATAACCTAAGACTTTTTCTTATCATCATCCTCCTCCCCACCTTCCTCATCAGAACTAATCACAATCACCTCTTCCTCAATAGGCTCCTCTTCTTCTTCATCGTCATCTTCTTCTTCTTCTTCAAACTCCTCATCCAGCATTACAGCTGCGATTCTTGGCCCAATATCACGAGGACCATCGGGAACAACAACCTTTCCAAGAATTGTTAACTCATACCACCACTTATTCCCAACATACTCAATTCTCACCGCAGTTGGAACTTGAATACCAAAAGTCTCAGCCACCTCTCTACCGCAAACCAAGTAGTTATCCCCGTTGTTATAGATAACTCTAACACTAACATTAGTATTAGGTAGTGCAAATAACCTCATGGTAATGGGATAATAAATTCCAAGAAGGCGGGCATAAAAAAACACAGGACGTGTGGAAATCCTTGTCTACAATAACAGAACAACAAACAATAAACACAACACTGTATCAGTTTGTAATGAATAATCAAAATTTATAAATTGTTAATGCCAAACCCAACTACCTGATGAGGAAAGATGACGGTCTTAAATGAATCTATGGAAGCCGCATAGCATCCACGTTCAATCACCCTATACACAAATGATTCCGAACAGAAGTAAACAATATTCAATTAACAATATGTTGTTTATCCATCAATTCAATCATTACATGCAACACATACATTTACAAAAAAAAAATTCCCAAACAGAAGTTAACAATACAAATTTCATCAAATTAAAAACCTAAACCACAAACTAACGAAATTAACATGAACATTATGATTTTTTAAATAACATTGATACCCTAAAATTTTTCCTCATATACATTGCATAAATTATAACTAAAATGAAAAGTATAGAAAATAAAAAATGAATCAAACAATAGGAGTTTACCTTCTCTGATGTAAAGAAGCATCCCCAATCCAGTAGACGCCATTTGGATCACCATTTGTACCCATCGTTTGAAAACACGACAGTCACTAAGGAAGAAGGACGGTAACAGGGGATAGAAGGAGAAGAATGGTCTTCAGTTGGGAACGTGAACAATAATGGTTGCTTCTACTGTTACAGCTATTCCAACGTTTACAAAAACACCCTTTTTAAAATTCATTCCAACATTTCAATTTGCTTTTTAAAAATCAAGGTCATAGTTTAAATAATACAATATTAATGGGTAAAGATGCAACAAATCTGAGCCATTCAAAAACACTATTCCTATATCCAATGGACAACATTCGATTTTTTACAAAATAAAAAAAAATATGTCTCTCACGGTAGGAGACCCATTGAGGTCGCCTATCGTAGCCAGCGCCGAAACTCATTGGTTTGGTTTGTCATACTATATAATAGTTTTTTGAAAAATTATTTGTGTACACCCATTATCCATCCATTCAATAGATAGAAAGAGACTTGAATAGAGAGAATGATATGACAGATGTGATAAATAAACAATATGATAAGAAGAGAGAGATATTAAAAAATTTAACTGTTAAATGAGTATAGAAAAAGTAAAGGCGTACACATTTTTTTTTGCAAAAGCAAGATAAGTTATTTCATTATTAGTCAAATGTCCGGTACAAGACAGAACGTTACAAAAATACGGAAACTAACTAAATATGCAGTAATCCTAATTAGACAACGAATAACTATATTGGGTTGTCTTGGTATACCATAATTTTTAAAAGGGTTAATTAAGTAAATGATCCCTATAAATATGTAGAATTTTGTTTTTAGTCCCTACAAAACAAAACCACAATTTTTAGTCCATGCGACATTTTCCTTTAGTACTTTAGGGACCAAAAATGTTGACAAATTTTTTTATATGGACTAAAAATGCTGATGGAAAATTTTACAGGCACTAAAAATGGCAACAAAAAATTTTACAAGAACTAAAAAGGGCGATTTTATTTTGTAGAGACTAAAAATAAAATTCTCAATATTTTTTTTTTGTATAAGGACCATTTACTTAATTAACCCTTTTTAAAATGATTTGAAAATAGATGTCTACACTCATTGATTATAACATCAAAATTCGAAAACATCATCTTTGCAATGATGAACACAATCCACCACCCAATTTTAGTCCAACTTAAATTCCACATTTTCTGACTGTATTAATTAATATTGCATAAGAAAATTTAAAAAAATCAGTGTTAAATAAGTTTTTGGTCCTTATAAATATAATTAATTTTGTTTTTGGTCCTCATAAAAAAGTGATAAGTTTTGGTCACCATAATTTTTTTCAGCACATACTTTTAGTCCTTGTAAAATTAAAATTTGTTTAATTATGCTTAAAATTTTAAATTTTTGAATGATTTTTTACATATTTATTTAGAACATTATACAAAGTTTCTCCACAAAAAATTAGCTGAAAATTGTATTCTTAGGTCCTAATTTTCATTACTTTAATGTTGAAATTTTTGTGTTTAAAAAATTTCATATTTAATTCATTACATGTTGAAAAAATTATCCTTTTATAAAAATGTTTCTTTTAAATTTTTTTACATGTATCTAAAAAATCATTAAAAAATTTATTAGTTTAAGCATAATTAGACAAATTTTAATTTAACAGGGACTAAAATTGTGTATTGAAAATTTTTATAGGGACCAAAACATGTGACTTTTTTTAGGATGACTAAAAACAAAATTCATTATATTTATAGGAACAAAAAACTTACTTAACCAAAAAAATTATCTGGTCAAATTTTTTTACAACAAAAATGTTAAAAACATTCTTTTTTTAACATTTTTTTTTTCATATTTGATGAAACTGACCAATTTTTATAAAAGTCATTTTCAAAATATGGTACCACTCTGGTAAATTTAAAATGTTAGAGAAAATATTAAAAAAATAGTGTTGATATCACTTCTCTTTTTAAATAGGTGAGAAGACTATTTCAAAAAATAAAAAGAAAAATAGGTGAGAAGACATAAATAGTACTATTGAACTTGAAAAAATTGCTTTCCGGGTTAAAAAAAAAAGAAAGAAAGATTGCCTTCTAAAAACTACAGGCACCATAGGTTTCGTAATCGCAGTGGGGACCACGCGCTGACACTCGCTTTATATCGCTGTAGCTGCTATTCTACTCTCCCACCACGAAATTTCATTTGCTTCGAAATTTGTAGAGAGAGAAAGAGTTAGAAAGAGAGAGAGAGTGATCATGAGGGAAGAGGTTATCAGCTCCGGCGGCACCGTTGATCCCACAACCGCTGCCAGGTACAATCTTCTCTCTCTCTCTCTCTCTCTCCCTCACTTCCGCTTAATTCTTCTCAAATTAGGGTTTCGTTTTGCTTCAATTTCTAGATTTACGTTTCAATTCTTTTCAATTTTCTCTAATTCGATGGTGAAATGCTATGAGATTGTTGTCATTGTTAGCTTCTGCTTGAAAATTAGATCTAATTATGGAATAACTGTTTTATGCTGGTTGCGTTAATGAAGCTTAAGTTCTGTAGACATGAACTAATGAAGCTTAAGTTCTATAAATTTCCTACTATATATTTTCTTTGGGAGCCTCACTTGTTTGATTTACCGCACACCAGAGGCTAGATTCTTATCTATTCTGTCTTCTTGGTGTAAAACTGAAAGTTTCTTAATTTTTTTTATGAATCTGAACTTAATACATATGTGGTGATGTATGACCAGAGATGATCCTTTAAGGTATTTTTATTTAACATTCAATGTTGTTTTGTCTAGATGTTAGTCATTTGACTAACTTTCTCAAATGACTGATGATTCATTCGTTTTATCAGTTCTGCTGGGGCATCCTCCCCCACTGTTCCAATGAATGTTGGCAGCATAGATGGGTCAAGTCATGGACAGGGCTCTAAAGCAGCTTCTTTATCATGTGTTGGTTCACAACCACCATGGACTTCAATAAGCACAAGTGTTGGTGGTTCTGCTTTTGGTTCATCAAGATCTTCATGTAGGCCATGGGAAAGGGGTGATTTATTAAAGCGTTTGGCCACTTTTGCTCCTTTAAATTGGTCTGGGAAGCCTCAGGTTTGGACTGACCATGGTCTTATATATATATTATTGTACTCACAAACAGTTCTCACACACAGGTTCTCTTGTGATAGTATTTGTTTATGCTTGTCATTCATAAAACAAACTTATTATTATGCAATCTAAATGATTCATTACTATGTATGATTTTTGTTTTGTGATGAATGGAATATTAGTCTTTTTGCTTCATATTTCTCCCATTATTATTATTTTTTCCTTTGAAGGGTTTATATTTATCTCGAGAATCCAGTCATATCACTGGGTGCTTTTATTATCTTCCAATGCTCTACCACCCCCATTAGGGGGCCTCACTATAAAAAATACAATAAAATAATGGGGGCTAAATCTTTGTGGCATTGTGCAGTTCATTCGTTTCTTTGGTATATTTGGGTGGAGAGCAAACTTACATGTTAAGGTCGTCACTTGCCTGTAAGCTTATTATGGGAGGGGATTATATTAATAGTTTGTCTTTGGTGTTTTGCTTATGTATTTTCAAGAGTGGGGTGTTTCTGACTCTAATGTTTAGAGAGACTGGGAAGCCGCTGCATATTTGATTCTTTCATGTCATATCTCAATTTCCGTGTTCTGTAGAATATCTTATCCTCTCCCTACTTGTACTTCCCTCTTTATTTTGTAAATTTCTTCCATTATCAAAATTGAAGGAAATTTGTCTTTTGTGATTCCTTTGGGCTGTTGAAAAAATAATAGATTCCTTTTGACTTTTTACGTGCATACGCAATATGTTTTAGCCTGAAAAAGGGAAAAGAAATAAATTTTTACCATTATTTATTTATCTGTAATTACTTTCTGGGAAAAAATATTCACTTTTGTGATTTTCTGAACAAAATCATAATCAAGCTTTCTACAAAAAAAGTGATGCGAGAATGTATTCTCTTATCTAAGTTTCTTCCCTGCACATTATTCCTTGTTTTCAAGTTCTTTTTTCAATGAAACTGGTTTCATGGCCCGTTTATATTATTTTTAAGCAGCAGTTAGACTAGTAGCTAACAAATTGAAAGTATAATATAAATCTCATTTGCAGTAATTGAAAATTTGGCATACGATTATTTTGTGTTTCATGATGTTTTCTCGCTTATTTGTCTGAACAGAAATTCCTTTTAACATATCATATTCACATAAAATTGTCGTCTGATAAATTATCTCGATCTGTGATGCATAAACTTAAGTTGTGGCGTATGTGTAGATAATATGTTACATTTGCTAATTCCAATGTTCTAAGTAGATACGAGGCAGTCTCCAGAAATCTCATGTCCTTAATTTCGTCCAGGTCATCGATTCATTGGCTTGTGCTCAGAAAGGTTGGACGAATATTGGTGAGGACAAAATTGCGTGCGAGTCATGTGGTGCATACCTGAGTTTTACGTCATTGTTATCTTGGACAATTGCTGAAGGTTAGTGCTTGCAAACATTTGCAATTTAAGTACTTTCAGCTATTCCATTGTGATTCCAAACTTCATCATTTCTCTAAAATGAGTGATTCCAAACTTCATCTTTTCTTTAAAACGAGGCATGTTAAAATAAATAGGATGTAGGATAATTAAGAACATTTAAAACCATAGAAAGGCCTATTTAGATGATGTGTATATCGAACACGTGCAGAAGTCAACATGATGAAAAGAGGATCTCGGTATAAATTATAGGATGAAATTCATCAAACTAAAACAAAGGGCTTTACCTTCAAAGGAATACCAATATTAATTTTTAAGTCCTTCGAATATATAGAAAGTCATTCCTTAGTGAATTAAACGGAACATTGCAGCACTGTTGCCTACACAAGGTTCCTTTGGTCAAAAACAACTTATGTTAATGCGTTTATTTATTTATTTGTTTAAAACATATATTATAGTTATTAGTTCGTCAATATGTCTGCAATTATTTTGTAGGATATGATCATTTGTTTTTTTTCTTTTCTTTGGTTTTCAGCTCATGTCATGTCTGTATCAAGGAAATATGATTTCTGATATGCAAAGTTACCGGTCTTCATTCTTACATTAATAAGTTTATCACCCTGTGTTACTTGTTCTGTATTTCTGTTTATTCATTTTCACGTCTTGGTGCATTATTTATCCACTGCCAGACCCCAGTTTCATTTTCCTGGTCTCTGATATATTTTTTCTACTAAAAATTGTTTAAAATTTGTTGAGTTCTACAGATTAATGCAGACACCCCATCAAATATCTACATCAGATTTGTTAGTTTTTTGTTGGTTTAGAACTAGTTGTTAATTGTCATGGTTGGAATTAACATGCATTTAGCAGAATAGTTGTGACACTTTCTTTCAAGGTTCCTAACTTCCTATAGCATGTATAACACGGCTTCAAACAAAAATAAAGATAGAAGGTAAATATCTGAGTTGTGTGTAAGATGACTTTATAATCTGCGTTTAAGCAATTCATGTTCACCTCCAAACCTCCAATTATTTAGTTTTTATGCATTTTATCTGAAACAGACATATAATCTTATTTTGAACCAGTTTGTCAAGAAAAAATTTATCCGATAAGTAGGATAAAGAAACATCTCTGTTGTTTTTTATTATGTTCATCATCTGTTTTAACTTATTTTTTTAATTTACTGGCCAAAGCTCAAGATGCCAGTGAATCCTTTGCCAGGCAGCTGGATTCGGGGCATAAAGCTAATTGCCCTTGGAAAGGAAACAGCTGCCCAGAAAGCCTAGTGCAGTTCCCTCCAGCTTCTCAGTCTGCCTTAATTGGCGGGTACAAGGATAGATGTGATGGACTCTTACAATTTCACTATCTTCCCGTGGTAGCAATCTCTGCAATTGAGTTGATGCGTGTTTCTCGAGGCCCACAAATTGAACGCTTTCTATCACAGTCTCAAAATTTTATGTCAGGAACAGACTTTAAGCCTGAGAATATATCAGAGCTGGAAAGCTCTCAGGATGAGGCATACTGCTCATTTACTCGTGTAAGAGATTTTCACATTTTATTTATATTAGTAGTTTATATGATACATATATCGCTTTGCTACTTAGTCACATGCTTATTTTCTCTACATGTATCTTCCTTTTGGCAGGCACAGAAGCTCATAAGTCTTTGTGGGTGGGAACCAAGATGGCTCTTGAATGTTCAAGATTGTGAAGAGCACTCTGCTCAATCTGAAAGAAATGGATATTCTTTTGGTCCAAGCAAAACTCAACTCCGTCTTGCTCAAGATCCAGGGCCAAAAGCAGTTTCTACTTCTACTAAAATGGATTCCAGAAAGGGAAAGGAACCATTTAAAGAGTCCAGACTTGACTATAGGTCACCTATGCTTGACTGCAGCTTATGTGGTGCTACAGTTAGAATTTTGGATTTTTTGACTGTTCCTCGTCCAAGTCGTTTTGCACCCAACAATATAGATAACCCCGATAGCAGCAAAAAGATAGGATTAACCCGTGGAGGAAGTGCAGCCAGTGGAATCAATGGTTGGATTGCAGCTGATGATGCAGAGAAAGATCAGACTGAAGATCGTGATGAAGTTGCTACAACAAATGAGGGGAAATCGTTGGCAAACACAGATTTGGATTTAAATCTTACCATGGCTGGGGGTTTTCGTTGCACTCCTTTTGGCAGGACAGCAACATCTGAAAATATGCATGATGTAGACATGGGAAGGGATTTAATGATAGGTCAGCCTTCTGGGAGTGAGATTGGGGGTCGTGCGGCTTCATATGAATCACGAGGACCAAGCTCTCGTAAGAGAGATCTTGAAAAAGGTGGAAGCTCAGATGACAAGTTAGTTCTTAGGTCTCGGCAGCAGGCTGATAGTGTTGAAGGAACTGTCATCGATCGTGATGGTGATGAAGTTACTGACGGTGGACAATATTCAGCCGGTCCTTCAAAACGTGTTCGTGACTCTGATATTTTTGACACTTATTGTTCACCTCTTCAAAGAGATTCATCTGGTGCTGGTCCAAGCAATTCATTGGGCTTTGAGGGTTATGTTACTGGCAATCGAGTTTCTTCATTCCATCAAGGTAGTGACTGCTTAATAGGAATCCAATCTGCTAGAGATTCAACCCGTGCATCATCTGTCATTGCAATGGACACAATATGTCATAGTGTGAATGATGATTCAATGGAAAGCGTTGAAAACTACCCGGGAGACCTTGATGAGGTTCATTTGCCCTCCTCTAGCACCTATGGCAATGTTGACATGAACGAAACATCTGAGCTGAATAACAGCAATCTAGCTCAGCAAAGCACTTGTTTACAAACAGCTACTGAAGTTGTCCGTGGTGAAGTGGGAGTTAGCAGTACAAACTACGGGGAAGAAAATTTTAATGCAGAAACTGTGACTGCTCAGGCTCGAGATGGATTTAGTCTTGGCATTAGTGGAGGAAGTGTTGGAATGTGTGCCAGTCATGAAGCTGAAATCCATGGGACAGATGTATCTGTACACAGAACTAATAGTGTTGTTGGTGACATGGAACACCGAGTAGAAGATGCTGAAAATCAGGGACAGACCGGTGAATCTGTTCCAGATCCAGGTCTAATGGATGAGATCATCCCAGATGATATAAACAGAGAATATCCTGTTGGTGATAGCCAGGAGATGATGTCTCACTCTGCAGGAAGGGCAGACAGTGGTTCAAAAATTGGTTGTTCTACAAAGGCAGAATCTGTCGAGAGTGGTGAAAAGATTAGTCAAAACAGCAAACTTCCACCTGCTAACAATAGTCATCCATCCCAATCTTGCAATGCTAATATTTATTCAGATTGTGGAACTACTAAGGAAGGGATCATGAAGGATGGTAAATCATCTTTCACCAACAATTGTGCTCTAGTTGGGTCAGATTTTGCCACTGCAAATCGGATTGGTAAGCTCTATATTTTGATGATCTCGATTTTTTTATGTTGTTACCCTCTCTGTTGGTGCTCGAGAAGGCAGAATTTAGAATTTAAAAAAGAATCACAAAGAAGAATTGAAGAAAGTGTTAGAAATAGTATGAAATACAAATTACCAAAGAAGTTCATTAGAGTGTCAATGAAAGGCTACAAGTTTGAGAATAGAAACCTCCAAGTACAAACTGACTTTAACAACTCTCATAACCACCAACTGTGGTTTCTCTTTTATAGTTAGGGTTTTATTTACTTCTTTAAGGCTTTTGCAATTTATCCCTTTAATTGCATATATTGCTCTCCTATTTTATACTGCTCTACCACTACTTCCAACTAAAACATGTATAAACAATTTTAACATCAAAATTGTCGGAGACTCCCAATGCTTTGTGGCATTGAATGCAGGGTGATAAAATGCCAACAAAAGCATATGTGTTGTATGGTAAAGAAGGGGATGTTGTGGTAGTTAGGTGGAGTTGTGAGCTGATAAGAAATTGATGCATTAAAGAGAAAATAAGGGTATCACATATTGAGAAAAGAGTGACAGAAGCCCCATCAAGAGTTGGGCTAGCCATTGCATATGAGCTATATTGTTGCTGGGCTATCGTTGATTGGAAGTGTTGGGGGTTATAGTATATTAGACAGGGGGAAAATATGTAGTTGGGCTATCGTTGATCGGAAGTGTTGGGGGTTATAGTGTATTAGATAAAGGGAAAATAAAAAGAATAAAGGCTTGAATAATGGTCGTGCTTTGATATGATTGATGATTTTTAAGGATTGAGACGAAATTTTTATTTATAGTTGAACCTGAATCTGATTTTAAATTAAATAGGGAAACAAATCATAATAACTAAGAAATGTGAAAAACTAATCTTAGACATTCTAAAATAAGAAATAAGAAACTAATCCTGTAAGGTAATCTAGGGTTAAGATAATATCAAGATATTTTATGGTATTTTCGTATTATCGACCTGGATGAAGACAATTGCATGCAATATGGTGTTGAACTATTAATGTGGAACTTACAGTTACAGCTGTTCAGAAATATAGTATTATTTATGTGGATTCCTTGATTTTGTAATTTCTGTGTTAGGCTTCTATTCTTTATTCTATTGGTTCCAAGGCCTTTTAGCTATTTTTTTATACTCTGTTCAGAACTTGATGGGTGGGTCTCTCCCTGTCACACTTATCAATTGGTACATATTTTCGTCAGAAAACCATTGACATTGTTCATTATTTAGGTCCTCCAAAAGGAGATAATAACTATGAAGAAGCTGTAGAATTTGATCCTATCGTCTATCACAACCAGTATTGCCCTTGGGTAAATGGCAACGTTGCTGCTGCTGGCTGTCCTAGTTCTTTTCCAGGCACTGGTAGTGATGCAATTGCACTATGCGGTTGGCAGTTGACTTTAGATGCTTTGCAATCATTAGGGAATGCAATTCCGACAGTACAGTCTGAGTCTGCTGCATCTTTGTACAAGGTTGTCTGTCTTACTCCTAATTTGGTTTTTCCATCTTTTACTTGGCTATGAATTTATTTCATTGTGCTCAATAACTTGGAAGCTTGGTTTTCTTGTGCAAACTACTTTTTCATGGATACATCATTTGTTTATTATTGGTTACATCATTTATTTTTCATACATTACATATGTCAAATTTGATTTTTGGATGTACTTAAGAAAAGAGGATAAAAGGTCTAAATATTATTATTGTTATTAGTAAAAAATCGCTGAGGGTGTTTACAATATATGTATGCTATATCAAATCTATCCTTATTAAGGAATGATAAGGTTAATATCTGATAAAATCTATACAAATCATATTTGTCCTAATTACATGAAACTGCTAAGAAAAATCTGTACAGTAATAGATTCAATTCACTAGGCTTGTCTACAAATATTGAAAGATTCGATTCACTACCCATAAAATTGTCTCTCCTGTGGATCATGCATGAATTGATTACCCATTTTAATTGTATAAGCTATGTTTGGCCTAGTGGAGACTAAATAATTGTGTTTTCGCACAAGACTTAGATTCAGGGCCTTCAATTTTAGTTTTAGGCTCTGAGCATTACTTCCAATCATGTGATTCTATGGGTGCACTAGTGAATTGACCACCCGACTTACCCTTCTCCTTGAGAAGATCAAGGATCCGCGCCCTTTAGGAGATAGAAAGATCTTGTTTGGAATTTAGTTGCTAACTTCTCTCTTAGAAGTTGTGTTCAACCTCATCACCTTCAAATGATAATATCATCTATGCAGACATGTTTTATAGAGTATCATCACCTAGGCTTGGCTTGTACGTCAAGGATACCATAGCCTAACTGAACCTCCAAAACCAAGCATAGAGACCCTGATAGATTGCTTGAGCCCATATTTTGTCACTGGACCACGTTTTTTTCTCATAGGTGATCTCATATATCTGACTGCGACCTTTTACAATTTGGTTTTCCTTATACTGGTCTAGAACACCATCAAACCGATATTACAGTGTATATCTACATTCACCCTGCTATTTCTCTGGCTTCTCAATCCCACATCACTCCCCCCCCCCCCCCCCCCAACACTATTATCTTTTCATTCACAGAAACCACTATGACTATGTCTGCCATGTGTTCAGAGTAAATTAATTCATTTATTGTGTATGTTTCTTCTAATTACATTAAATTAATCCATAAATGGTTACACCTTATGTTGATTAATTTTCACGTGTTCATGTTCAATCACTCGAATCTCTTCAGCAGAATGATCCGCAAGCACCTCGTAAAAAGCTCCTACACAACCACTCCATGAGCAGAAGTCATGGTCAACTCTGAGATTTTGATCCAGTATTCGGTGTTTCCATTTCTTTGTAAGCAGGTAATCTCATAGGTTAAAGTTGATAAACAATTTGTGCTTTACATTTTTCAGCTCAAACTCTGCTATGGACCGCTTTCTCCAACTATTTTTTTGTTGTCCTAATATTTTTGCAGGAATCTAGGTATATTTATCCGAACTACATATTCTAGGCATATTTCGAAGTCTCTCTTGCCAGGGGTCGAAAGGTTGTAGCAGACATGTTGCTTTTCTCCTCCCTCTGCAGAGCATAGAGATCTCTCCCATTAATCTATATAAGACGAGTTATTATCAAATAACTATTTGCGTCAAAGACCTGTAGTCTGAGCATTGAATTGTAAATACTGAAAATGCCAGTTTTTTTAATTATAGAATTGCGATTAGGCCTTTGACCCTTTTTAATTAATGCAAGGAACGATCATTGGGAATTTTCTTATATATATTTCCCCATATTTTTTAGAATAATAAAAGCTGTACATTTTACTGATGAGCCGGTTTTAGAGTGATTTGGATTTCCTGCTGGATGCTGTAACAAATCTACACTGTCTGATCCCAAATCGATAGTTGAGATCGTTTATATAATTAATTTTACTGATATGGTTGGAACGGTACGATCTCAAATCAAAGATTAAGAACGTCTAATGTGTCAAACTGTGTGACTTGCTACTGCAGGTTTCGGCTAAGAGGATGTGAACATTCTCATCCACTTATCGACCGATGTGATTATGAATATCAAATTAAAATGAATTAGTCATTTTTATTTAGATATTTTAGGTATTCATAAGCGTGGTTGAATTTATTACAAGAAAACTGACTGTTTTTCGGCCAGTTTTAATGACTGTGATCCTGAACATGACTTTTGAGTAGCCACTGTTCGGAGTAGTAAGTGGCATGAGAAACCTAATAGTTCATATCCACTGTTCAACGACACATAATTATCTGCCCTAGGAAAAGTCAATTCTACAATACACCCTTGAACTCTTGAAGTGATATAAATTTAAGGCACTATAGTATAAAATTGAAATCTTCCATTTTTTATATTTATAATGAAAAAAAATTCTTCCATTCTGTTAAAGTCGTAAAAAAATAAGGGGTGAACCTAGAATGTGGAACTGGAAATCAAACCACTATATGGGAGTTAACAAAGGAAGGCTTGGTATAAAAAAGAGAAAATGTAAGTAATAGAGAGCTTTGGGAAGGGAGGTGTTCAGATGTTCTATTTTTTTTTCATAATACAAAATGTTTCTAATATGGAGGAACTCAAGTTATATTGGAGGAGAATTTTAGAGGGTTTTATGAATTCTTCAAATTCAACCGATGTTGTTATAATATTTTCAAAATTAAAGATATAATAATCATAAACATTCATTTATTATTCTCTATAAAAAAAAACTATCTCAAAAAATCGTGGAAGATTTTTTCATTTTCTCCTCTATTCCTCTCCCACAAAGCCTTCCCCTCCCCTCCCCACCAAATTCATGTAAGAATATCTCAAGTTATCTGGGAGTGCGAGGACTTCTACTTATCTACATGCAATAAGGGTTATATCATATGGTTCTAATACCCACTAAAGCATCCAATAACTTAACTTTATAATACAAACATAGAACAAACAGTGAATCCATCAGAAACTATTTGTACAAAGGAGCTGATGTTTTCAAATCTCCAAATGTAGAGCCTGGTGTTTGTCCACAACTTTCACGACAAAACTGAGTCATCAATGACCGGTCAAAAGGAAACATCTTCAGAAATGAATGCAGCCCATGCATCCTGTTCATTCATTTTTACTTAATTTCATCATTGACACTCATTCAGTTAAATTTAATTCAATTGCATGATATTTATTTATTTAAATTTACAATACCTGAAGAATGGAGAAAGCCTGCTCTGCTACGTACTTGTGTAGGAGTGTTGCTCCTTTTTGTTGCAGTTTGTCTGGATGTAGGCATAACCTTGCTTTCTGATAAGCCCTCTTCACCTGTGATTTTTCCATAAGATTCACAAGAGGAATAGTGTGCCAGCCACTCTCAGGCCATAGAATCTGATAATGAAAACACACAACAGAGGTCAAATTTATTTGTTATCTGACTAAGTTAAGGGGTATAAAATAAAACTAAAGAAGATTTCATAAATTATGAGTTATAAGAATTCAATAACAAAAAAAATCTTACATGATGTAGTGTTGAAAGCAGTAGCCGGATGTCGGTTTCTTTGCCAGATGACCACATTCTTATGTCTTCATCCAACTTTTCTGTTTGTGTCTGTTGCTTCTGCAGAAAAGAATAATAGAGATACCATTCTAAATCTTTGTTCTCAAGAAAAAAAAAAACATAGAAGCAAAGGAAAATCTAAATACAAACCATTGTCTTATATTAACAACGGGTAGAATCTTTAACTACTTCAGAAAATATATAAGTTGAAATCACTTTCTATAATTTTTATTCTCTTCTTAATCATAGCACAGATTTCTTTATTACTCTAATTTGATTTAGTTTATGGATAGTGTTGATCAGACCCTTTGTCCAGACATCATGCAGATAAGAATATATTCTGTCACTTATTATTAGTATTTTGAACTATTTTCATCAATTAGTAAAATGTCAATTTTTCTTTTCTTGCCCCAAGTTGGTAATGCAATATCATATTTCAACCATTTATTTTAATAAAAAAAATTGATTAATCTTTGTATCAGTTTTACCTTAGGAGGTTGAACTTTTGTGATTCCATCGTCATGGTACTCGCTTGCATAAGGGCTTCCTGCATCATATGATAAGATACAAACATGAAGTGGTCTGCTTTTTTCTCTTTCATTAACAAATTTTTTTAACTTCTGAGAATTTTTATCTATGTAGCACCAACGCTTCAGATCGAAGGTGTGTCCCGTATTTGATACCGACACATATAGTTACATTAATTCACTTTCATTTTCTTAAATTATTACCAGTATCTATGTGTCTATATTAGTATTGTGTTCGGTGCTTCTAAATTTTTTATCAGTTAAGATAATCAATCACCTTGCATTTGAACAGTCTTTTTATTGCCATCATTTCTCATTCTTGACTCCTCATCAAGGCTTCTTGATTGAAACTTCTCTTTGGCCCATGCAATTGCTTCATCAATGTCTGATGCTTCACAATCTTCCCTTCTGAGGCTGGAGTTAATTTCTATGACATAAGAGCTCATAACATCGTCATCATCGCTGTAATCATCATCACTTTCACCTTCGTCATCCTGTTGTGTAATTTGCTCTGAAAGCACATGATCATAAACTGAACATTTAGACTCAGATGGGGAATTTAGCTCCCAGTCATCGGCAAATACTTTGACGCCTTGATATGAGTCGGATCCGAGACTAGTAGTTGCCGGGGATGAGACTAATTTTGAGAATCCATGAGGAGAGCTTTTGAAGTTTGTCTTGTATTCATTATCCTCGTGTTGAACTCCAAATGAATTATCATTGCATGAAAAAAATGACACCCCTTGTTTACTTGGATATTCCTCAGACACCATAGTTGATGAGTTCCATTTCAACGGGACACTGATTGGCCTATAGTAATCAGAAGAAAAATATTAACATACTAACATTTGTCATTAAAAAAAAACTATTGTTCTCCAACTTCATCAATCTCTTCTCCATCTTGATCTAAGCCTTCTTAAGGTAAAATTGAAAACGTATACATACATCTCACTAGCATATTCTTAACAGTTTGTATGAAGTAAAATACTCTCACCACCACTTTGTTTTAAAGGGTATAAATGTCAATTGGCAGAATATGAAAAAGAAAGCCGTTAACAGTACCTTAGCTTTGAAGCAAAAGGAGACAGTGGCACTTCTTCTCCCATCGTTGGCCGGCAAGGACTTAATTCCTCCGAACTCAGCGCCGACGATGAATTCGCCTTCGACAGAGACCCCGACCGCTCTCTTGATTTCCAGTCATCATCCGACCCGAATATATCATTGAAAAATCCTTCGTTTTTCGCCGGAATCCTGAACACAGACAAGCTCAGGTCACTCTTCTCCACCGGAGGTGTGAACTCCGGCAGCTGGAAAATTCCTTCGTAAAGAGAGCCGGAGCTAGAGCATTTGTGAACGAGGAGGGATTTTGGTGGGCCTCCAAAGACATCGGAGTAGTCATCACTATCAACAGGCTCAGAATGGGAAACGCCGGAGCCGGAGTCGGAGAAAATGAACCTTGTCCTCCGGTAAGATGGTCGGTCTTCCACTGATCGCCGGCAAGGGTGACCAAACAATGTGCTCGTACTCCGCGACTTGTTCATTTCCGGCGAAGTTCAGCGATGTTGTGGCCGGAATATTCGCCGGAGATTTAGCCTTTTATTTAAGTTTTTAAGTTTATTATTGTTTGTTATGGCGCCTAGACTAGTTTATATAGAGGTAGACTAGAGTCTAGAGTGAGTTGAAAAACTTAAAAATCAAAACACAAAGGGGAAAAGATATAAAAAAAAAAAAAAAAGTTGAACAAGTAGATCTACAATCATGATTTAAACCAATAAAAGAGTGAGTATTAGAGAGATTGTTCAAAATAAAATGATGCTAGGATTACTCCTCACTACAATTTAATGAACCTATGATATTACTTTAAATCATTTTTATGTAAATGGATAAAAATTGTATTTATTCATGTGTATTTTCAATATTTTTTTAAAAAATATATTTGTAATAAAACCCATTTGTTAGCAAAAGAATAAAACCCTTTTGTTAAGACAAAAAGGTATTAATTTAGGTATGTTTTTAGTTTAAAAAATATTTTTTAATTTATACATTTACTTGTAATAACAAAATGTATGATTTTGGTTTGTACCTGTAAGTTTAACTCAGTTGGTAGGAACATTGCATATCATATTCAAAGGCCGAGGTTCAAACCTCGGACACCCTATTTCTTCACATTTAAAATGTGCGAGCTACAACCGTTAGACTACTTGACAAAAAAAAAAACTATATGAGTTTGGCCTCTTTTTATCATCAAATGTTTGGAAACATTTGAAACTTGTGTTTTTGTGCTTGGTATACACATCTTTAAATAGATTTCAACAATGAGGAATGTTAGAAACATTCTTCTTCTAACATTCCATCTGATACATACCTTTTTTTCTAAAATTAAATAAATACAAATTTCACACTTTAAGAATGAGTTTTATATAAAATGGTGGAACTCACATGAGTTTCACTTAATACGAAGATGGGTATTAGAAAGTGGTAGAAAGAAATTGATCCCATCACTCCTCTTCAATAATTATGCATAAACAATCTGAAAAGCTTCCAGAGAGACATAAAATTAAAACTTTACTCTTGTATCCCTTTATAAAAAAAAACTGAGGATGGAGAAAAATATTATGTATCGCACTTCAATATTATGTATCGCACTTCAATACTATTTTTACAAATGTTAATGAGAGTATTTTGTATTGTTGTTTTAAAAAAAAATTCAATAGATTGGTCTAGTAGTAAAATGACATGTCTTAAATTTGAGAGGTCTTGAGTTCTAGTTCGACTAGTGTCTTTAAAAGAAAGTTAATATAAATACAATTGAAGCATCATCCCTCACCTTAATTTTTATTAGCTTACAAAAACAAACTAATTTTGTATTGTTAATGCACAGTATTTTATATGATAATGTGGCTTAATACTTTGAGGGAGAGACATACAAGTTGCAGCGATAAGGATGTTGTTTGTTCAACTTCTCCACTGACAGAATAATATTTAAAATGAGAAAACATATAAAAACAAAATGACAATGTTGTAGTTACAGATAAAAACATATAGCTAAAACAAAAAATGATTTCATATGCTTAATAGACTCTGCATCATTTGTGATTTGTTCATATGCTGCCATTATTTTTGCTTTTTCCTAACGGTTAGTCGGTTAGTGATAATTGTAGGAAAATGCAATTGTGTGTTAAACTTTATTTCCTTACCTGGAAAGTGTGGCACATTACTAGTCTCATATGCTCGAAATGAAAGTCCCCACAGACAACATCATAAGAGGGCTATGCTTTTCTGGTGGGGCATGGAATTCTATGTGACCCTTTCGGTTGTCTTCATGCTACGAGTTTGTCAAACCGTGATTTTAGAATATGTAATTTTTTTTTTATTTTTGACAAAAGAAAAAGAATATGTAATTTTGAACTAGAAACAAATGAGAGAGAACATGACCATAGGTGAAATCACATAAGAAAAGCAACATTATAGCATGATTAAAAGTATTCTAAGATTGTCGTTATTAATAATTGCTTTTAACCGTGGACAACATGTATGGATGAACAAATCAAAGGTGGAGAAAAGTTTGCCAGGGAAGGATGATTGATACTTTTATTTTTATTTTTTATATTGAAAGGATGATCGATACTCAAAAGGAGACAATGCATGCCTTATATTGATTTGATATCAGAGCCCTTTACTTGTTCAATTTTAGAGATCATAATCAATGCTTTTGGATTTTGAAGTGAAATACCACCAGCTAATTAAGCTAGTGGCCAAAATGATTATATGGTTTTGTATTTTTACTATAATTTTCAATCTTCTTTTGTTTGGATGTCTAAATGATATCAATGTGTCTAATTAAGAAGAGATGGACAGGATCCCCATCATGTATTCTTTTGTATTTTAACTTACATATGAATATCATGTGTCTTTTTTTCTGTGTGGTTGGAAAATCATGCGTTTACGTTCATTTTTTTAAAAAAAAAAATAAAATACGTTAAAATATTTAATTCATAAGCCTGAACGAAACTTATTCCAACAACACAAAATTGAACCTAAAGAAAAAAATTTACATTCATATAACATTTGAAAAATTAGTTACCGAAAGGAAGAAGTTAAAAGTTTAAATGTACCATAAATACTCCATTTGAAATGAAATATAAACAAATAAGCAGTTGAAAAGTTGATGTATGTGGATTTTTTTTTTGAACAACGATGTATGTGGATTAAATTTTTAACCGCATAGATCAACTTTTCAATTACTGTTTTTTTGCTTATATTTCATTCGAGTGGAGTTCATAACATAATTACAACATCAACCCCAATTGCTTATTTTATGCCTTTGAAAGTAAATTTTAGGACATCTCATCGACAAATCTGTTGTCACCAATAAATGCTTTCCAAGAACTAATGAATTCAATTGATCTTTCTGACCCCACTAATCGATTGATGTTCAATTTGTAGGCAGCTCAATAGCGGTGAAGGACAGAGATAGGAATAACAGCTGCCACAGTTACTTGTAATTTTGATTGGAACAATTCATTACTACTACAGAAAAGCATCCTCAGTATATTACAGCATATAAGATAGACTAAGGTACCAATATTGTAATACAAATATTGCAAATAAAGATAGATTAGAAAAGTCAAATATACAAATATTTGAGTTGAAGACATGTTTACAAAAGCCTGAATACTAAGTAAAAAATTGCCAAGTATTGACAATTTGTTAAAACCAGAAATAATGAATCTGATTGAACAACTTATAATCTCTCATACACTTCAACATTTTATTCTTCACAAATTTCATTGATAAGAAACTACTTTCAATCGTTTTATAGTTACCAAACATAAAATCAAAATTAGCTTAAAAGTAAATATATCATTTTATTTTATACATAAAATCAAAGTTAACGGGGCACTAGCTCCATGTCCTGCGTAGATTCAGTTATAATTAAACTCACATCATATCATATTATTGGATTTACTTGAACTTATTAACAAATTCAGATTTAAAATTCCCTCGTATCAAAATTTATGATTGAATTAGAAATATATAACCTTTCCCGTCCCTTGTACATGATAGAACATGTGATTTTTTTCCTAAGTAAATTAACATAGTAAATGCTTAGATATCCTAAAGTTTGGTTGAATATCGTTATATCCTTTAAAATTTAAACAAACTCAGTTAAATTTGATTTATTTTTAAATAAATTAATTATAAAATATGACATGACATTAAATAATTATATGATATATAGGTACAACCAAACTTCAAGATATCATTGCATTTATCAATTGATATACATTATCATATGGGTGAGGAAAAGGATATCATTGCTATTTGCTAGTCTAGCCCTTTAGAAAACACGACCTTTAACGTTATGATTCTTATGAACTTTGCACATGATTTTTTTTGACACGTGTACATGAAAAGTTTAATACCTTTAATCACACTGCATGCACCAAAAGCAATCAAAGCTTGCGTTTCTCTTAATAAAAAACAAAAAAAAAAACTTGCTTTTCTCTACCATTGTCTTCCACCTTTCCTTGTATTATTTATTTCTCCTATCTTTTGTTATGGTTGACACTTCAACTCAAGTGTAACATGTTATCAAGGCTGGATGGCAAACCAAACATTGCGAATCTCTTCAAAACTATCCCTACCTATCAAGGGGGACCTGTGAGGAAATTATCGGTGTGACGAATTATTTTAGCAAAGTAAATTACGCTAAAAATAATAAATATTGTTCATATTTTAGTGGAATTTAACATTTTTTAATTAAAACATAAATAATATTATAAAAAATATAAAATATTTTAAATGAATGAATGGTAAATTCGAAGTAAAAAATCACATCAAAAAAGGGTACATTTATATATTTCTAGCCTCTGTTTGGTTGTCCGGTGAAATAGCCAAAACGTGAGTCTATTTCTTCAAAATCAATTTTATTGTGTTTGGTTCTCTTCACCTTTTTGCTGCCAGCATATATTTTGCTTTTGAGAATCAATTTTGAATGAAGCTCCAATTCATAGCTTTTTGGAATCAATTCTCTTACCGTGGGTTTGACTTCAATCAATTTCACTTTTTTGCCCTTTAATTTAATTGTCTTTCACATACCTTGTAACTCTCCTTTTTACACATGTTAAAACCCATTTTGGTCTTTCACACACCCAAAAACAATTCTAATACAAAATATCCAAACGCCAGTTTTCATAAAAATCACTTCTGTTTCGAAGGTATCCAAACATAAATCATTTTAAATTCAACTCACTTTTAACCAAAATCAATTTTACATAATCAATTCTTGTCACCACACAACCAAACACACACTTATTGATTATGTATGAGTAAGTTACAAACTTTTAATATATGCTGATGTTGCAACAAATAAAACACACCAAGCATTATAGCGTAGTGATTGATGAATTTTTCTTTGATGTTCATGTTGTGGGTTCGATTCCATTAAATTTCTTTTTACATTTATGTTATATTAATTCTTTGAAGAAAAGGATGGGAAAAGCTAAGACTTGAACCCATGCCAATGAGTTAGAAAAAACACGCACTTGACCACTAGACCAATACATCAAGTCTAATTATATTTCCAAATTGAAGATATATGATATAAACTTAGGATTATGAATATAAAAAAAATATAAAAAATGGGCTGGGCTGGTGTGGCAATAGTCACACCAAGCCTAAAGGAGGTTCGCCCTTGCTACCTATCGATGCTCAAATTGATATAAAAATTTGCCATTCATGATCAATCACTAGCAAAAAAGTTTAGCAAATAACTAGGTCATAGTGGCAAATCCATATATATATATATATATATATATATATATATATATATATATATTATGACTTAAATGACTAGGTGCACTCATTTATTAACATATAAGGCATCGTTTGACCTGACTTTTTTACAGTCCAAAAGCTACTTTAAAACAAAGTTAAAATTAAGGACTTTAAGAAAGAAGTTAAAGTTGTTTGGTTACTTTATTATTTTTTTTGTTTTAAAGCTATTTTTAAGTTAAAAGTTGTTTGGCAAAATATTGTACAAATATAATAAATAAAAAAAATGTTTAAAATATTTTTTTAGTAAGTACTTAATAGATATTGTGTTTGGCCTACCTTCTCCTTAAAATTGTAGAGAAATAGAAAAAAATTCAGGTCAAACGGTACCTAAACCAATTTAAACTCAAATACTAAAAAGACTTATCTAACACAAATGATAAACTGAAAGGACCTCCTAATGTATTTAAGGAATATAATTAAATAATTTAAAAGACCCATCATATATTTTGACAAGAATAAATTAGAAAAATTTGTGAGCCTTGACCCTCTTTTTGTAAAAAATGATAAAGTTGTGCATAAGCACCAATAATGCCGGCTCAAAGTCCATTTGAGGCGCTTTGTTTTTATTTTTTGTAAAAAAATATATGAAGTTCTACCGAAAATAATCAACAAATAAGAAAAATGAAAATCGAAAACGACAACGTAACCAAAAGAGTTTTGTTTTTGTTTGAGTAGACCAGAGATTAGAGTAAATTATTTTGGAGTTTTTCTCGTATAGTTTTGCATACTGATTATATTCCTTAATTTACTTATGTTGTTTTTTCGATCTCAAATTTTGGTGCTTGTATGCTTACAAAATTCTTCTGATTACAATGCAAGCCTCATGTTGGTAATATTTTTGGTTCATTTTGATTTTAGTGATGGGCTTTGATATGGAGCAGTTGATTTCACACATGTTTACATGAGTACTGAGTTTCGCAAAATCACAGGAATACCGTGATTTTCTTACAGCTCTAAAGTGTAGTTTTTACTAAAATTGAGGTGACTCGCCAAGATTCTGTCGAACTTATTGTCAATCATTTTTCACATTTGCCACTTGGAAAATAAGTTTCCTTATTTGGTTCAGCAGAAATGCAAAGAAGGATAAGAAGGACTAAGGGTAACCCAATTTTGCACTTGGATTCAATAAATGCAAAATAATAACACTAAACTTTTTTTATGATTGCGTTTACGTTTTCATTTTTTGATAAGAAAATACTAGTAAATAATTGTTAAATGGCTTAAATATGTCATTAGTCCCTGCACTTTCACCATATTTTGGCATGGCCCCTGCACTTTTTTTTTTGTTTGGAATTGGTCCCTGCACTTTGTAAAAGTTTTGTTATAAGTCCTTCCGTTAAGTCCAAGTTAAAAAAAAATAACAAAACTAACGGTGTGCAACGTGGACCAATCATTTCACACCACGTGGCACACTAAAAGACAAAAAAAATTCCAACATTTTTTTATTATTTTATTCATTATTTTTAAACTTAAAAATATAATTAGTCCCTGCACTTTCAATATTTTTTTATATTGGTTCCTGCACTTTGGTATTGATCCCTGAACTTTTTTTTTTTAAAAAAAACTTTCAATGATATTATTATGTTTTATTATTATTTTGTTCATTATTTTTATTGAGAGTAATTATAAAAAAAATATATTTTTAAATGAAATTTTTATTTTACTTTTTTAATGAATAAAATAAAATTAAAGCTTTTAAAGATTTTTTTAAAGAATAATTAAAAAATAATTTTTGTTCATTAAAGAAAACTAATCACGTGGACCAGTTACTTTTTAAAAGAATAATTATAAAAATAATTTTTGTTCGTTAAAAAATCAAAGCCTTTTGTTGAGATTAATTATAAAAAAAGATTTAAAGAATTTTTTTATTTTACCTTTTTAAAAGAATAAAATAAAATTAAAGCTTTTAAAGAATTATTCTTGAAAGACTAATTAAAAAATCATTTTTGTTCATTAATGAAAACTATTCCTGTGGACCAATTATTTTTTTAAAATAATAATTATAAAATTATTTTTGTTCATTTAAAAAGATTTTTTATTTTATTTCTTTATAATTGTTCTCAATAAAAATAATGAACAAAATAATAATAAAACATAATAATATCATTGAAAATTTTTTTTTTAAAAAAAAAGGTTCAGGGACCAGTACCAAAGTGCAGGGACCAATATAAAAAAGTACTGAAAGTGCAGGGACTAATGATATTTTTAAGTTTAAAAATAATGAATCAAATAAAAAAAATTGGAATTTTTTTGTCTTTTAGTGTGCCATGTGGCGTGTAATGATTGGTCCACGTGGCACACCGTTAGTTTTTTTTAACTTGGACTTAACGGAAGGACCAATAACAAAACTTTTACAAAGTGCAGGGACCAATTCCAAACAAAAAAATGTGCAGGGACTAATGCCAAAATATAGTGAAAGTGTAGGGACTAATGACATATTTAAGCCTTGTTAAATCAATAATTTCCCTTTCATCAAATTTAAATTCGGATTCTCCAACTCCTTCAGCTCTTAACTCAATCCAACCACTTACCTTTTTTTGATTTGGTACTACTTTGTAATAAGAGGGCTATTATGAGAACATATTATAGGAGGATAAAGCAAGCATTCTCCCTTTTAATGTTGGCAAGTATTCATGATTGTGAAGCTCATCCACCTTGATTAATTGCTTTAGTCTTTCTGATACATGTTTTTAGTTTGTAAATTCTTTAAATGATTTAATTTCCTGATGGTTAAATGGTTTTATCTTTACTTTAAAAAAATGGTTTTATCTTTAATTTTACAGTGTGTTGAAACTGTGGAGAGGTCGAGTCCAAAGCCGACCCTATTGTTTGAAATAGAGATGACAATTTGATCCAAATACCAGCCCTCCATCCACTTATAAATTCATCAAGTTCATCCACTAAAAAATGAAGTAGAATTCACCCCAAGAAAATGACATTGTTAATTCAATCCATCCAACTTTTAAAAAAGAATCCAGTTGATCATTTCTTTCTGAAATCCAATTAATATATCACTCTTATTTCTTTATTTATTTTAAAAATAAAAATATATTTTGTATGATTAAAAACTGAATTATATAACTTTTTTTAGTTTTTTTTTTTTTATGAAAAACAGAATCATCTAAATATTTCTCTTTATGTTTTCTCAAAATTAGGTTGTTATAAAAATAAAAAATTTACTATAGTTAATTTAAATAATAAAAAGTCATTGTTTTTTATACCGTTGTCATTGGCTACTAGAGCTCCGCCATGATCGCCGTTGTGAGTCACAGGAGAACCGTCGTACTCCACCAACACTCTGCCGCCGCTGGACCCCACTAAAGCTTTGCCGCATCCGCTGTTTTGGGTCTACGGAGCTCATCATGGTCACCGTTGACCGCCGCTACACTAACCCCTCAGCAACAATTTATATTATATTTAATTGTTTAAATTAATATAAAATCATTTAAATAAGTTTTAGTATTTTAATACTTTTAAACAGACATCGTTATTCTACTTTTTTTAACAATAAACTATTCAGGTTTTTCTTAAAAAAAAGTATTCAGTTAAAAAGAAAACTGATTTTTTTTATATAAAAAAAAAACGTATGTTATCTTCACCAAAAGGGATTTTGTCTTAAAAAATTAATATGTTTTTATTAATGGATTGAATGGATTTGGTAAAAAAAAAAGATTGAGTGTGTGTGTGTGTGTGTATATATATATATATATATTACCGTGATATTGATCCGAAGTTTTCACCGTCATCATTTAGCAGTAATTAATATCCGTTAAAAAACTTGTGAGACACATAAGGTGAGTTGTCATTTCCAACCGATTTTTTTCAGTACGTATCAACAGGGAGTTGAATTCCTAACCACATGTTTTTAGGGACCAAGTCCGTTATCACTCGGACCAATCCATTGTTGGTGGATTGAATAGATATCTATTTATTGTAAATATTATAATGGATGAATATGGATGATATTTATATTTATTGAATGAGTTAGATCGAATATTTTTATAAAAAAATGAATGGATTGTTAACGGATTAGTGGATTGTTTTAATCCATCTATTACCGTTTAAATCCAAATTTAAGAGACTCATGAGTTTGATGAACATAAAAGAGGACAACGAATATTTGAGAGAATGGTCTAGAAGGTACAATCGTTTGATCCTAATAACAGTACCATGTGTTTACAAATAAGATTAGAATGATTACAAAATAAGTAATACCTTTTTCTTTGTGATAACTTTTCAACCATGGAAATTCATTATCAATTCATTGTTGTAAGGAAATGATTTCATTTACAAACAAAATTCATAGCCTATTTTTTATTGAATCTTGAAAGCTGTATCCGAAGAACTTCTTGATCTACACCTAATTTGTGGTCTAAGCTGTGACTGTGACCTATTAGTGTATTGCACTCCATGATGTCAACAGAAGTGAGCAAATTTGTGTGCATCTACCACAACCATGCAACTCGTGAACATGTTGGAAGTATATAAAGTTCTTAAGGGTCTTTTTTTTTTAAACAAGTTATAGGTTTGAAGTATGGCGCCTTCTAGCGTACATAAGGGCAATAAGTCTAGCACGGTACATTAGGTGAATAGTTTGCAACTTATGCTTCACATATGCATGACACTTGGCAGTAAAAGATTCAATGGTTGATATTCAAAGTTTGAAATTCTTTTCTCATGTTCCCACCGTAACGAAACACTCCTCTTTCTCGAACGTCTCTGACTTCTTCGTCACTGGGACACTGCCTCCTCCGCCGTTCAAATCTAACGGTACGGTTTAACCCTATCCCCCTTCTGATAACATCTTCAAACGTTTTCTGCTTCTTCGTCACACTCATTCACCTTCTCTCATATAATAACAAAATAATTGTAGTTTTCTTTTTCCTTTATTAATTTTTTTCAATTTCAAAAATAAAAAATCAGAAACAAAAAAAAACGGTTGTGGTTTTAGAGATCTGGACTGGCTCCGACACTGGGATCTGAACCGGAGAAGGCCTTGACTGATAAAGAAAGAGGTTATGGCTGTAATGCATGGCGGTGAGACATAGTGTGGTGGTGATGACACAAACAGTGTTGTTTACAAAATGGAAGTTTCAAAGGCATCCTTCTTCGTTTTTTTTAACTCAACCATTAAATTTTTTATTGCCATGGGTCATGCATCTGTGAGGAGAACCAAATAACTGAACAAAGCTAGAAATGGAGCAGATCCAGATTCTTGAACCGTTCATCTTCTTGTGCATGTGTTGATTGATAACAAGGGTCATCTGATTCAATGTTTCTAATGTTTTGTCCTCCGTCTTCTAATCTGTTAACCATGTGACTCATTTTTCTATTGTATTTCCCAATACTTGGGTTAATTTATATGAAAATAATTACTCACCGTAAATAATTCTTTCAACCCAGATTATAAATAATTCACATTTGTTATTTAAAATTCACTTGAATTTATTTGTTGTGTTTGATCTGATGGCGACAGTGATGTTAACAATGGGTTCCATTTTTGGGGAAAAAAAAGATTAAATGGGAAGAATCTTATTTCCATGTGAAATTGAAAGTGAGAGGTTTGGTGTTTTGTGTATTTTGGTGTGAATGAAGAATGTGAACACTGGAGTTGAAAAGAAAAAAAAAGGAGTAATTGAGACTATGTAGAAAAATCGAACACTCGAGAAGATGGGTTTGCAGAAGCCAGATGGAAGGAGAGAGGATGAAGAGAAGATGCCCCTAGACATTGAAAAAATAATAAGGTGTTAATGGTACATGATAAGTTTTTGTGGAACATTACTTCCTAATCATTAATTAAGCTTGCACACCGTGCGCAATTTGTGAAGCTTGCGTACCGTAGCCTTCACCTTGAAGTATCTACCAACTCTCACAATGTTTAATTTCCGCCAAATTAAGAACATAGGTGGCCGTATTAGATGCGAAGTATCAACTAGCTTAGAGTTGACATAAGAAAGTCTACTATGGTCACAACCCCAAATAACAAATCAATAAGATTTAAACACACTCACATAAAATGAAAAAATTAAAACAAAAATAATTTAGTCACATCAATTAATATCATTGAATTTTATTCTCCATGAGACATTGCTTAAATGATAGTAGTCCAATTTGTTGAGATAAATGTAATACTGGCATTCATAAGGCTAACTTAAGAGGTTTAGTTTTTATTTTAATTGATTTGATATATATTTTGTTACGGGCTATTTTTTTTTTTTGGAGGGATAAAATTGACTGAAGTTATTCAATTTAAGAAATTAAACAGCCATTTTATAAATTTGATGTATCTTATAACTTGGATGTAAACATATGTTTGTTTTTAAATTTTAGGGTACAATGAATATCATGTCAGCAACTTGAATGAGTCAGTACACGTGATTATCCAATTTCAAGTCCTAAGTCCCTTTACATTTTATATTTTAGGTCGTTTACTTGCAAAACAAGATGGCCAATTGAACTACTCTGTCTATACTCAAAGTCAAGATTTTGAACAATTCCACGAAGCAACCTTAGTATTGATGTCACGAAATGTGTTGTGACTCATATGAGACAAAATAATCTTTTTAAATAAATAAATAGAGTACTGAAGAGGAGAAGAAAAGAGGTAACTGAAGAAGAAGATCATGGTTACATGCTGCATAGATTTTAACAACAAAGATTTGGAAATAAGCTTCTTTGTTTTCAAGCCAACTGTAGTAATTGTTGACCATCTTATTCATGAAATCAAACAATTTTCCTCACGTGCTGAGAATCTTGGTTGTGTACAAAGCTCTATATTCAAGAGTATCCATGGAAATATGGTATATTTATATATGTCCATCTTCCATTTCTCTAGTTTTTTCAAATTTTCTTAATTTCTCCCAACTTAAATATTTGTTTTCTTTCTGGTATTTATATATATGAAGTTGTTGTGCTGATTAACACATTTCATTGATTGACTGAGATGACCCTATACATAAATATAAATATAAATGGAAAAATCATATCATATTATAGTAACTTCTAAATCATACTGTTTTAACTTTTCTTATATTTTGGTTCATAGTATTAAAAAAATTGTACTGATACTAGATCATATGGTTTGGAGCATGGCAAAAACGGTCTTATGATGAAAAGGATAAGTTGACAGCTGACCTTGTAAGTATGACCCCTGACTACTTCACATTTATTGCTTTTCCTTCTTGTTTAGTACTACTAAAGTAGACTTCTACAGCCGTGATGAGGAATGTTACTTATTTTTGGTCATGAGGGTAGTCTAAAACATTAAGAATTTATAAAGCATCAATTTAATTTTTAGAATTTCACTCTCTCTTCAATTTAATTAGTGTTCTTAAACTATGTAAATATAGCCCCTAACATCTTGATAGGAGGGACTTTTATCCACATCTCTTTATGGACATTTTCCCATGTATAAAGTCATGCCAAGGAAAATTAATATTCTTTCATGTAAAAGAGTGATCTTATTTAACATTCATGATCAAAAAAACCTGTTTTGCATTTCTACTTCCTAATATCACAGAATATCTAAATTTGACACATTAACTGGTATGAGTCAATGTTTTAAGATTGTGGTGGTTTGAGTTCACATAACATGAATAGACTAGAGCTATAGAATAATTTATCTGTTATATGATATGATAAGATTAATTAGTTGATGATCACATTTTTTATCTCTTTTTTTCTTCAATTTTCCTCTTACAGCTATCAATGCTAATGCATGTAACAAGAATGGCTGTGCTAGTTGAACACTATTTCCTTAATGCATATGCTGGAGAATCAAGAGATGGTTCTTCAACTATAAATTTTAGTACTGGTGATATAATCTCCATGAACTCAATAGTTACAAATATCAAAGACCTTAATGATTTGTGCTATGCAATCCTTGCAATATTTAGGTCACGTTTTTTCCAAATAGAAGGCAAAAATTCAGGCCTTTGCTTGAAAGGCCAAAAATTACCTAATGTTGTATGCATTCATGTGTGGAAGTCACTACAGTTTTGTTACTCATGGGTTCTAAATCCAGATTATAGAAATTGGATGATTCCATATCTTGAACGGTTCTCCATTAACGTGATGAAGTATGATATTTTTCTAGTAGTATATGTTAGTGGTGACAATATAGTTAATCTTCCTTATGATTATAATGTTCAGATGTTGGAAAATGAAGAAGAGAGTAGACATGGACATGTTATACAGAACTGAGAATATCATATATGCTACAAAGACTTGTATATTGTTGTATATTTTTCTTGTTAAATCAATTTATGGATTTTGTGTTTGGAATGGCTTCAAATGGTACCAGTTGTTGAAGCTCTAAGGTGTATTTCGTCCTAATGTGACATTGCGAAATTACTATTATTTTTTTATAAATACATGCTTAATGGTTTTTTTTGTTACATGAGAAAAAGAAAAAAAAAAAGGAAAAAAAAACTAAATCCTTGAAAATGACTAGTTAAGATCATCTCCATTTGCTAAAAATAAATGGATATTGCCATTTGGTGAGAGATAGATACAAAAAAATATTTTTCAACACAAACTTTATAAGAGCGAAAAGGTTCAAGTAATCTTGTAATAATTAAGAGTTTTTTTTTTCTTTTCAAACGATCTGGTTTCAAGACTTACACATTAAGAGTGGGGAAAAGAGGAATTGTGGATTCAAATTCATTCTCCAATCCTTCAAATGTTTCCACAAGTTTTTATCATCCCGTTGCACTTATGAGACATAATTACGACTTCTTTAAATAATGATTTTTCACACTTCATTTTTATTTTTTAGAGGCACTTCAAGTATTTTTTAAAAAAGCTCTCTGTTATCAACCTTGTTTATAAAAATCTATAAATTTACAAGCATTTTTTTTTTAAGTCGGAAATCACTTACTCATCTCAATTGATAAGCCTCATAAGTTTGAAGTTAACCTAAACGGGTTTTAACTCAAACTAGATATAGCCATGAGTTCAATGGATATATAGATTGACATTGACGGAGTAATTTACACTGACATCTATTGATACAAAAGTAAGATGACGTTATAAAATAGTATATTCATCAATATTGAATGTTAATATAAAGCTAGTTAACACATATACCGGCTATATTTAAATTCAATAACCATTACATATTTTATTTTTTTTGGCTAAAATGCGAAACTTTTTAGATTTTTTTTCCTAAACTAGATTTTTCATCTTCCCCAAACCCAAGAGTACGAGAAGGGGTAAACAAAAAATTAGGGGTGACAAAATGGATGGATTGGATGGATCAAAAAAATCTATTAGTCTATTATAATCCACTATTTTTTTTTTGTTTAAAAAAACCATCAAATTCATCCATTAAGTATAATGTCCATCCAATCCATCCATTATTAGATTTTAATGGATGGATATCCATCTGATCCATCTAATAAAATGTGTTTTTTTTAATTTGTTTTGCATAATTAATTTGTTATTAAATTGGTGTAAAAAGTAAAAATATTCAACCCAATATAAGCCCAAAACAAATTTTTATTAAAGCCCAAAACATATTTAAAATTAAATATATATACTAAAAAAATTAAATATATATCAATAGTTGGGTGTGCACAGACGTTGACCGATGGCCACCACCGTTGGCCGATGTTGACCACGACACACGGTGTATCATTAATTTGATTCTTACATCCATTTAAGTGGACATCACTTGAACTGTTGCAAAAATAATTCTGGTGTTTCCATAATAAATGTTTGAAAACATAAAAAAGTTGAAAATGAAGTAGTAGTTTTGAAATTAAAAAAATAAAATAAAATATCAAACTAAAAAAGTTTCTCATCTTTGTCTTTTGAGCTGAATGAGCTTTCTACCGAGCCAAACGTACTATTGGACTATAGATTAGACAATTGATTTTCTCACATACTCAATTGCTCTTCCACATTAGTAAAAGACCATTATATTTTCCGTGGCAGTTAACTATCGCCGACTTTCCAACGTAAGAGCCAGCGATAGTTAACTGTCGTTGGGAGTATGATGGTCTTTTAATAGTGTGGGAGAGCAACACTAGTTTATGCTAGGTGAGAAAAGCAATTTTTCATAGTTTATACTAGGTGGGCTGATGTTCACAGGTGTTTTTTTGTTGTTGGGTCATTGTCACCAATCACCTTTAATTTGAGTAAGGGATTTTCTTTCCAGGCCCTCCCAACTGCTCACACACCCTACTATTCAAATCCTAAAATCCAAAAAAATATGTGATTTTAAGTGTTTTTCGCGCATTGGAAACCTAAATTCTGATATACTATAGGGAGGGAGAGAACTGTTTGTTGTTGGGTCTTAGAGTTATTACAACCTTGAATACATACATGTTTTGACACCATTTCCTATGATAATATTTTCATTTTAATTTATTTCCTTAACAAGTGATATAATGGCATTTTTTAAGCTTTATTCTTATTTTTATTATTTGAATCTTGACTAACCTTGTCTTATTAGTTAGGAATTTGGATGCATTAAACGTTAGTGTACTTTATGAAAAGTCATTTTTCTCTCGAAAACAAATGCTACTTATTATGAGACTTCATAAAAATGAGACTTTATAGATCATAGGTATTACAATTATAGAATAGTTTTACGATATACCATCTTAATAAATTACTACTACCAATTATGGACTAATACTTAAAAATCGACCAAAATTCAATTGATGATTGACGTATGTCATCAAAAGTAGAAATTCCCGGTCTTCTTTATAACGGTGAAACGGTTGGTGTAGTTGAACGAACGTTCAACTAATTTGTTTCCACTTAGTTTTGTCAAATTGAATCAAGTCTCTTTCACAATCATATGAGATGGAAGTGAACATGAACTTCTACTTCTACATTCAGCGTCATTCATTATTGTTCTTTTAAGTAATTTTTAAGAAATAATTCATAGTAAATCAGCTACAAAAGGGGTCAGCACTAGAAATTACCTCTAATTGTATATTTTGATGGCACTTGTGTTTTAATTTTAACCACAGTTGTATATTTTGATCGACATAACAATATGATTAGTTATACTCATTCTTACAAAAATTATTTGAATCATATACATCACGGTCAAAATGCACGCTGAGTAGAATCTCCAATTTGGAGTTTTACAACAACACCATTGAGACTTGAGAAAAAATTGCCAAACATAAAACCAACCAAGCATTGAATAAAATAAAACGACTTTTATTCCCCAACAGACAACGATTTTATTGTACATCATGTTGAGGCAAGATAAAAAACCAGTTGAATCTTAGACCCGCCAAAATATTTATACCAATTGAATCTTTTCAATCATTTTCACCCTCGGCTAATTTGATACATTGAAGCATTATAATCAAATGACACACTTTTAAGGGCACCTTTTAGTTGGTAGCTTAATTGTCTTCATTCTCTTTTATGAGTAAACTTCATTTCTTATTAGGGGTATCCTAATGATGTCGTTTATATGCTTGCAAAAGTTTGAAAACCATCATTGACTTCAAAGCCAACCCAAGAGAAAATCCTTATTACTTGACAAAAAGGGAATTAGTAAATTAAAGCATGAGGAAGCACTTTCCACATCTAAACTGCCTGATTTTTCAAAGATTAGGAAAAGAGAAGCAATCAAAGGGTCCCAAAATCACAAAGATATTACTTCTTTTTCCTAGTCAAAATTCAACTTTTTAAACAGGGCCCACAACAAACTTAGTATTCTGTCTTGTGAAATCATTCCCGCAAAGGTCCCACGTGAATTGTTTCTTTTTGTGGGTGTACGGTAATATACTGCAGCTTAAGAAACATATACTGATATTTTTCTATTTATATATTGTTTACTGTAAAATTTATAATTTCATTTTAATTCAGTTCAACACATGTTTCTACGGGTCACGGGAGTGTAGGATTCGACATTGAAGCTGGTCGGGATAATTGTCCTATGGCAAAGGGCATAATATTTTTGTAGGGATAATTGATGTAATGGTTTGTGAGGGGGATAAAATTCGCTGAAAAAATTTGTGTTTGTTTGTGGAAGATTGCACGTGTTGGTGAGTTTCAAAGAGCATGGGAGCGACAAAGAAAGGGAAGACCATCAAGAAATACATTATATCTTCATTTAAAATCTTAAGATGTCGAGTTTATGAGTTATCCTACTAGTATATCTTACGTTTAATTTATTTTTAGTTGATGTGAAACTAATTACCATTCACATTCGAATTTTAACGTTACCTGCCTAAGTGTGAGTACCCCACAACACCATACTTGATCATGTAAATAGCCTAAACAAGCTAATGATCAAGTCTTCTAAGACATTTCGACATCGAGTATATAGATTACTTCTTTTATATGTCATTTATCTAACTCATTTCTAGTTAGTCTATAATCATTTACACTTGGACTTTAACAATCTCTCGTTCAATGGGTCTCCCACGTTAATTACTATAGTTGCACCGCTGAGACCAATTAACGGTGCACACTGTGAGACAACTGCACGTCAGAAAAACTTTCAATACAACAATATGTTACACGTTGTTTGAGTCCAATACACTCGCCACATCACAAAATTGGTACCCAATTTTTACAAGTGAGTATTATTGTCATGAATTTGAAAAATTGAGTGACTGGAATACCTGATTTAGAAATGGAGAGATCAAAATCTCGAATTGTAGAAAATATTGTGATTAAAACTATAAATTAAGTATTTTGTTACCGTGTTTACTATTTTTTAATCGGTAATGATTGATTGTTTTGTAAAAAAAAAATGGATAATAATGATTGTGCAATTTTTTTTCATTTTTTTGGTGATACTATGAATGCATTCTTTAAACTCTTTGCTATAATAATTTTTATGAATTATCTTATGTGTAATATTATGTAAAATTAAGATTCTTTTCTGTTTTCGACGTGGAAAATGAAGAAGATATCCAATCCAATTAACACAGCCCTCAGACCATGTGCCAGAATCTAATGTGAGAAAACGACTTTGGAGATATTGCTGACAAGATTTGCTTTGCTTCACGATAAGCTACACTGTATAAGGAAAGGAAAGATACTCAACGTACGATTCTCATCAAACCAAGTACGTACACCCCAATCATAATATAGTCAAATTACAGTACACAGGGGGAGTTGGCAATGGCACAGAACGAAAACAAAAAATATATGAAACATTTTGTTTTTTAAGATACATTTAATATTTTAAAAAATATTTACGTAAAAACATTATTTGAAAAATAATAAAATTGTATTAAATGTCTTCTGTCTCAATTTTTAAATAAAATAAAAATAAGGTGATGTTATCAAAAAATTATACAAATACAAAGGTATTTGGACAAAATTGCTATTTTTTTAGTTGATTGTGATCGAAAAAATTAATCACAAAAAGAATTCTACTATGAGAAAAATGAGAGAAACAAGCAATGCTTCATTCGAAATGAGTAAAAAGTTTATGTGTGGTTAAAAATTCAGTCTACATACATCAACTTTTCAACTATTCTTTTTATTTATATTCAATTTCAAATGGAGTTTTTGAAGGGTCGATAACACGCACCTTCACATGAAAAGAATAAGGGTTGGATTCTTTGACTTATCCATTTGAGAGGTTCTCTAGAATTTTTTTTGTTTTAAAAAAAAAAACTAAATGTCTCATTATGGATTGAATTAGTCTCGTATCGAAGTCATGATGTTTCATTGTTGATTAAATTAGTCTCATTTCAATTTTCAATGTCAGAGGGTGTAACTGGGGTATAACCAGAAGCTAGTGATTAAAACAGATTTACATCCATTCAAATAGATGATTTTTTTTCGTTCAAAAAAAAGATGATTTTTGTAAGTCAGCTAAATAGATGGATAACTTTAGTATTTCTTTTTAATTAATGTTTATTTTTCTCATTTCTAACTATATAGATGGAGTACAAATGTTTAGTTTTATTGTTTCCATTTTCAATCCAAATTAAATGATTAGGGAATATGTTTAGTTTTATATTTTATTCTTTTTTAGGCAAAATTATTGTTATTCCTATTTTTTTTATGAACCTTATTTTTTTTTTAACAAATAGGGAGCAAGGTGCTACCCTAGATATATATTAAAAAAGAGGACAAAATAAAGGATTCAAAAGAGATAGGGGGGACAAAAGCCAAGACCCTATCAGTTAACAAATCTAAAGCAAGGGAGCCCTAGTTTGTTTCTAGCAAAATCCACTTTGATATCTCTATGTACATAATCAAACCAGGTAAAATCCTGCACATTCAGGCCTATATTTGCAAGTTTATCCGCACAGTAATTGTCTTCCCTAAATATGTGAGTGACCATAAATTCCATAGACATAATAAGGTTTAGGCATTTTCTCCATCCTTTCCTTAGTTGCCATGGGCACTAGGGCTGGACAAAAAAAGGGCCGTCCGACCCAATCCGCCCGGTCCGAAAGGCCCGATGGCGTGCGGGTCGGTCTAAACGGGTCAAACGGGTTTGACGGGTTATGATATCCGGTTTTGAATGGACTGGTATGGTCGGATTCAGGTGGGTGAATTAAACCCAACGAAACCGCACCCGACCGTTTGTTAAGTTTCTACTAGGCCCAATACTAAAAACCCAACCCAATAACCAAACCCTACTTTTGTTTCATTTCCTCCTTCCCTCATAACCAACAAAAGTCAGCTGTCGCCTCCCATACTCTCTCTTACCCGATGCTTCTTCCAATAATCCAACCTCCATTGCTTTCAATTTCAACCTTTACACTTCAAGTTTGTCCTTTGTTTTCTCTTCAATCTCCCATCTCCTACAATCCATCTTCTTCACGCATACACAATCTGTTTTGGTTCTTCTTTTTCAAACAGACCATTGTTTCAACAAAGTTTAAGAAAATGTGACCTTAACATGCATCAACTCTGCTCAAGGTTGAAGATCTATATAAGCAGCCTCCTTGTTTTAGTCAGAGAAGAAGAATACAGTCTGATGTCACAAGTAGATCTAGGAGTTTGACACCTATCAACGTTTTGTTTGTTGTATATGTTTATTTTTTCTAGAATCAAATGTTTGTTGTTGAAATTTGATGTATTGTAATTTTTTTCAATTTTTTATGCATATTGATGGTGTTTCATGATCTTCATCATTTGTGAAGTTCTGGAAATTTTCTGTATATGGTTATGAAAGTTAGCTTAATTAAAGTTGAGGTTTTTTTCTTCCCTACCCGTTTTAATCCACCCGTCTAAACCGCTTTCCGACAAACCCGACACCCGCCATAACCGAAAGCTCAAACAGACGAAAGTGGATTCCATTTGGCCACCCGCGGTTGTCCTACGGATTGAGGTTTTCGGACCGAATTCCGACCGCACCCTACCGATGTCCACCCCTAATGGGCACCACAGTGGAAGAAGCAGAGAATGCCAAGACCACTAGTTGAGAATCGGTTTCTAACCAGAGCTTTCTCCAGTTTTTAGTTGAGGCAATTTCAATTGCAATCATTGCACCTGTGAGTTCTGCATGAAGAAAATTTCCATTGTTGATGTTGAAAGCAAAACTTCCCAAATGATCAGCTTGATAGTTTCTAAATATTCCCCTACAAGCAGCATTGTTATTCAAATTTATGGCAGCACCATCCAAATTGCGCTTGATCTGGACCATAGATCTTACCATTTAGGCCTTAGAGCCCTACAGACGGGGATTGAACCCTTAGAGTAAGGTTGGGCGCCCTTTAGAAGGGCACAAAGCTCACATGACAGTCCTATATAACCTTAGGGAACTCTCCTAAAGGACACCCTCTATGGGCGCCTTCAGCAACCTGTAAGGGCGCCCTAGTCATGGTTTTGGCCCTTTATGATTTGGGCCCAAAACCATGACCGAGTAGGCCCAAATTGGGGCTACAAATAGTAACCTTGGGATCATTCCCAAGGCATGACCAAAACAGACCATGAAAACCCTAGTTTTCCTAGATTGTACTCACAACCAGTACAGTTGGCGCCCACCGTGGGGCTACCGTAAAACAGACCTAGCCACCGTCTCTGAAACGAAAGTAGTTGATCCACGGCCTCCAAACACCACCAGAACACCGTGAATCCGCTGTATCTTTCAGAGCAACCCTAGACTCTCCGAATCCGCCGTGATTCATAACAAACCATCACAAATCAAACGTTTAACCTGTATCCGTTCGATAAACCGATCTAAACCCTGAGATTCACGAGCTCGATCGCAAATCTCCAACCGCCAGTCTCAACCTTCACATACCAACTCAAACAACCGTCGTCGCCACCACCGATGGCGGACCCGGCGGCCTTAGAAGCTCTACAACAACAGATCCAGCAGCTTCGCGACCACAACGAAGCCGTGCAAGCAACAATGGAGACAATCCAGCAGCAACACGCTGAAGGAAACAAATCCCAACAAGACGAATCAGTTGATCCATATCCTCAACCACTTTCCGCCGAAGTTTGGAACGCGCCAGTTCCAGAAAACTTCAAGCCACCCTCTCTTTCGTCCTTTGACGGAAAGAGCGACACAGTGGAACATGTGACGGCTTTCAACACTCAAATGGCCATCATTGGCGCCGCCGACTCTCTCAAGTGCAAGTTGTTAGCAGGAAGCCTCAAAGACGCCGCCCTCAGATGGTATATGAACCTACCCCATTTTTCCATCATCAGATACCAGGACATGACACGCAAATTGACGCACCAGTTTTCAGCAAGCCGCCGCCGCAAAGTATCATACACCAGCCTCTTCAACGTCTGCCAAGGATCGAACGAGTCTCTTCGTGAATATCTCGAGCGTTACAACGATGCCACCATCAAAGTCATCAACCCAAACCAGGAGTTGTTCGTGGGAGCCTTTCAGAACGGCCTCTGCGCTGGCCAGTTCAACGAATCACTGGCACAAAAACCAGCTGATTCCATGGAGGAGATTATGTCCAGAGCAGAATGCTACGTCAAAGAAGATGAGAGTAATGCAGAGAAGAAAGCCAGAGACTCTAGGGAGCGCACCCCAAATAATTATGATCACCGCCGAAGCTACTATCCGCCCACCCTCAGAGACAGAGCGCCTTACAAGCGCCACATCCCGGACAGGCGCGCACCCTACCAGAGTCCTTCACAACGCTCAACACTCATCGTGAGCAGATCTGGAGGGATGTCTACCACTCCAGGCTCATCCCCGACGCCAAGAGGAAACCTGATGGGAAATGATAAGGATGCTTGGTGTAAGTACCACCGGATAAAAGGACACACCACAGACGACTGCATCCATCTGAAAAGAGAGATTGAAAAGTTAATTCAGAATGGCAGACTAAGAGGATTCGTCAAAGATAGCAGGGAGGGAGACATACCCCCCCCCCCCCCCCCGAAGACCCCCCAAAGGAGAAAGATGCGACAAAGGAACGCGAGTGCCACACTCTGAACACTATATCCGGCGGGTTCGCAGGAGGCGGTGAATCCAGCGCTTCTCGGAAGAGATATGTGAGACAGGTGATGCTTGTTGATGACCACGCCCCGACGAGGCCAGAGCGCCAAACAAATATCACCTTCTCAGGCGAGGACCGCGAGGGGGTAATTCTCCATGATGACGATCCTATGGTCATCACTGTGTAAATCTTCAATTGGGACGTCAAGAGAGTGCTGATTGATCCCGACAGCTCTGCAGATATCCTTTATTACTCTGCCTTTGAGAGAATGGGACTTGATGAGGATCGGTTGCAGCCCTTCAAAGGGATCCTGGCTGGCTTCACAGGAGAACATGTGCACGTTCGTGGATACATTACTTTGAAAACAACCTTCGGTACAGGCAATAGCGCCAAAACCATCAGAATTAAATATTTAGTGGTCAACTCACCTTGTTCTTACAACATCATAATAGGCCGCCCGACTTTCAACCTTCTTGACGCCTATCTGTCCACTAAGTTCCTCGTCATGAAGTACCCAATGGAAAATGGACAGGTCGACACTATCAGAGCAGACCAGAAAATTGCCTGAGAATGTTACCACAATAGTTTGAAGCTACAGAAGGAAAAGAAGGGAACCGGCAACACAAAAGCACACCAGGTGAACGTCGTCAACATAGGTCCAAGAGAAGAATTTCAGCAAGAGCTCACAGAACCCACTGAAGGTCTAAAAGAGAGTTTGATGGACGAAGAGTTGAGCATAACAGAGCTCCTGAAGAAGAACCTAAACCTCCTCGCTCGTTAGCCGACATATATGCTTAGCGTCAACCCCGCCGAAGTGTGTCGTCGCCTCGCTTTGCGTCCAGGAGTTAAGCCGGTCAACATGCCAGCCTGGCGTGCCGATAATTTCACAAAGAAAGCAAGTAAGACAGACCTACTGCATGGAACGAACACGATTATGGGATTTCACAAACTTAACCACATCCAAGACTTCGCTACCAAACAGAGAGATGCTCACCATGACAATTCAAAAGGCGAGCTAGAAAGCTTGTGAAGCCATTTTAATTGTTACCTTGTTTTTATTTTATGTATTTCTTTGTTATTTAAATGAAAGGAGCAATGACCACTCTTTTCCCCCGCAGTAGTGGGTTTTTTTAATGAGGCACCCTGCTTTCTTATTGAAATACATCTATATCATCTATTTTATATTACTTACATCGCCTGTAACAGATCAACAACGCCAAGAACGAGAAAGAGATCGCCACCTAGTTCCTTAACCCCAACGAGGGTTGCCACCTAATTCCTTAACCCCAAAGAGGGCTCTAAGACGTCGTGAGCTAAAATGAGATCGCCACCTAATTCCTTAACCCCAAAGAGGGCTCTAAGATGTCGTGAGCCAAAAATGAGATCGCCACCTAATTCCTTAACCCCAAATAGGGCTCTAAGACGTCGTGAGGCGAAAATGAGATCGCCTCCTAATTTCTTAACCCCCAAAGAGGGCTCTAAGACGTCATGAGCCGAAAATGAGAACGCCACCTAATTCCTTAACCCCAAAGAGGGCTCGAAGACGTCGCGAAAATAGGACGGTCCATGCAAGAAACAATAACATCGAGAATAAAACCATTTGACAATCTTTAACAAGTTGTGAAATAAGCATAAGTAATAATCATCGCCCAGGAGGCATTTTCAAAAGCACTCCATTAAAAAGAAGAAATTTGAAGCTAAGAAGAACTGATGAACAGCTTAAAGAGAACAGTGCATCATTACAAGTTCAGAGAGAGTACTAAGTTCAAAACAAAATTAAAAATTACAACAATGAGATTATGGTTCGTCCACTAGGGCGCCATCTACAACAACCTTAAAAGAATCAAGGGCGGAAAGATCAACGCCAGGGTGCAAAAGAGCGACTTGAGCTTTAGCCTGCTCAAAGCCAACATCGAAGGTTAGGGCCAACTCGCCCTTTGCCTCAGAAACCTCAGCCTTGAGCTGATTTTCCCTTTCCGCTCCAGCCGGGACATCGTTTTGAAGCTTTGCGATAACCCCATCCTTCCCAGCCAAGTCCGCGGCGTGACCAATTTTCAAATCAGAGATGCGCTCGTCGCACTCAAGCTTCATCGCCTTTTTGATTTCCTGTATTTCTTTTTCCCTAGCTTCCTTGGCTTCCTTACATTCTATTTACAGTACCCTCACCGTGGCCTGTAGCGCCTCTTCACTTTGCACCAGCTCCTCATGTTTCCGATCTATCGCGTCCAAGATCATTATAGACCGCAAGCAGTGGACGCCCATATCTCTCGTCATGAAGGGAACAACGCCTTGATTCCCAGCCTCCACATCTTCTAGATTAAAGACCAACCTCTCTTTGACATAGACGCCATAGTTGAAATCCTTATCCCAGAAGGATTGCACAGTTCCACTGGTCCTGTCGGCGCCAGTCGAAGAAGGGGAAGGCGTTTTCTTACTCTTCTTCTCAACCGCAGCCTTCCCTTTATCATCTTTCCCGAGCGACGCCTGCCCCTTGTCCTGCGCGACCGCCGCGACGGACTCAGTCTGAGTCTCAGGCGGATTATCAGCCTTCCTCTTAGGCTTGCGGATGATGAGTCCAGTGGGATCGCTGACTGCCAACCCCTCAACAGACTTCTTTGCCTTCATTCCCTCGAGATATTTCTTCCTCTCTGCCGCAGTCATGGGCGCCATGGATTCTACAAAAATGAAAACGAAAAGGTTACAAGGACAAGAAGATAAGAAAGCACAATATACGCATAAATAAATAAAGTCAACTCACGTAAGTAAGCGTCTAAGTTATTCACGTCCCACTCCATATTCAACAGCTCCCGGATGTTCATAGGCAGCATTTTGTCCAAAAAGCAGACGACGCCTTGGTCATACGCGTCCAGCTTCTCATAATCAAATCCCATGATAGACGCCGGAGCGCTCGTCCAGCATATGGGGAACCTCAGCTTACCGTTGACCCGCACAACAGCTGCTTCACAATCCTTTCCCCCACGTGTCCTGAGGAACGTCTGCCTCCAGTTCTTATAATGAGAGGCGTAGGGCGGGAATAACCTCTTGCCAGGATGCGCGCTGACGGACACCCAAGACAGCTTGTCTACCCCTTTCATGCCATAGAATGTAAAGAAGGACGCAACCGAGGGTTGAAAACCTAGCCCCTCACATAGAATTTCAAAAGCGCATATAAATGCCCAACTGTTGGGCTGCAGTGAAGGTGAGAAAAACACACACAAGAAGGGGGGGTTGAATTGTGTGACTCAAAAACTTGTTATCTTTTCTTTTCAAACTTAAGGTTAAGTTCAGAAGCTGATATGAATCAGTTCTGAACTGTTATCAAGAGTTATGCAGCGGATCAAGTAAAGAAAAGAGATAGGGAAAGAGAGACACACAGAATTTATACTGGTTCCTTCTCAATGTGAGAAGTAGTCCAGTCCCCTTGTTTTCCAACAAGAGAGTTTCACTATAATCTGAAGATTACACTTGCTCAATCACTTAAGAAAGAGACTTCCAGTTGCTCAACCACCAAGGAAGAGGCTTCTAGTGCTCAACCACAAAGGAAGAGGCTTCCACTGCTCAATCACTAAGAAAGAGGCTTCCAATGCTCAAGACACTTAGTCAAGAGACTTCTCAATGCTCAAGACACTAAGTCAAGAGGCTTCTGACTCAGACCACAAAGGAATGAGGTTACAAATGCTCAGTATACAGACTGAGACTTTGAGGACCAAACTGGTTTACAAATGGAATAGTTTGGGATGAACACTTGATCAAATATCAGAGGTGTTCTCTAAATACAACACAGGTTAAGACTCTTAACCTTAAGAAATTCTAAGTTACAAAGACTATGAGAATTTCTAAGAGTTTTTTTTGAACTTGCTAGTTTTTACACAGAAAACAGAGTGCAGGTTCAGCAATGTAGTTTCAAGAGTCTTAGACAAATTTCTTCTTCAAATCTTCTTCCTTTTATAGATGAAATATAGCTGTTGAAGATTTGCTTGATTTAAGGAAAGAGCCGTTGCAATTGGGCTAGAATTTCTGCAAAAGTGTGCTGCACTTTATCAAACAGAACAGAGCAGCAGCCATTTTTGAAATGGCCTACCTTAAAAGCTGGAGAATGTTTGGGTCAGGGAGACAACTGTTCCATTGAGTTGTTCTGACACATCCAAGCATTAAATGCGCACAGTACTGGTCACTTTCCATGCCACATCAGCTTCAGAAGCTTCTCTGTGAACAGTGCATCAGAAGCTGCTTCAGTTGTACGGATCAGAAGCTGGCTTCAGGAGTTGACTCTGCGTTGACTTCTTCAGAAGCACTCAGACATCAGAAGCTGGCTTCAGACTCAGAAGCTACACTTCAGGAGCACACTTCAGGACCACTTCAGAAGCACCCAGTTTCCTTCTAGCTTTGCAACATTGCTTCTTAGCTTTCCTTCTTGCTCTTTAGCTTGTTCTTCCATAACCATTATCAATTAATACTTATTGAGCACGTGGTTCTGAAACACTTGAACAAAGCATTAGCAAATAAACCAATTTTCTATTTAACACTTTGTTATCATCAAAACCATAAAGAGAGATATGTTTACATAAATGTTTCAACAATCTCCCCTTAATTCATAAGAGACTTGCTAAACACATTTTGTTCCAACAATCTCCCCCTTTTTGATGATGACAAACATAAGTATTAAATCAGAAAATTGTTGTTAACTTAATTAACAAGTTAACTACAGGGTGTGAGGTTTGTAAGCTCCCCCCGAGTCTGATCCAAGTTAATTAAGTTCAGTTAAAAACACAAATGTGAAAATTTCAGAACTGTTGTTAAGTTTAATTAACAATCTGACTTCAGAAGAGGTTTGTAAGCTCCCCCTAGGTCTGACAATCCTCAAGGTTAGATTTGTAAGCTCCCCTTGATTTTTATCCATGTTAATTAAGCTTAACTTAAAACAATATAGAAATTAACACTCAGAATTAAAAATAACTTGCTGACTTCAGGTTCTGAGGTTTGTAAGCTCTCCCCCTAAGTCTGATAATCCACAGGATGAGTTTTGTAAGCTCCATGAGTCTTATCCAATTTATTTTAAATTCAATTTACTCACTAAGAGTAATGTATCTCACAGAAATGTATCAGAGCCAGAATTTCACTTCAGAGGCTAAGAGTTAAAATCTGTTCTCATAAGTCAAATTCAATCAGAACTGTATCAGAGCTTAATAAGCTAACAAGCTTAACTTATGTAGGGGGGGTTGAATTTTTCAATTGTTCATACAAGAACCTTAGGCTTTAATACCTTTTACTCCCCTTTCATAAGTTAATATACTGACAGAATTTTAACTTTTAACTTATATTTGAGCTCAGGTGCTTTAATACTTGTTTTACTTTCTCCCCCTTTTGTCATCAACAAAAAGTTTTACTTACTCCCCAACACAGAAAATTTCTCCCTCTTTGTCAAGAGAGTTTGAAAATATATCTGTATCAGAGCAGAAAAGGATTTTAAAAGAGTTTGAAAGCATGTATCAAAGCAGTTCAATTTCCCCTTTTGAAAAAAAATTTCAAAGAAAAAAGGTTCAAAGTATATAGGAGGGGGTTGAACAAAAGTTTGTGAGATATTTATGCAATCATATGGATAATCAAGCAGCAAAGATGAGTATTAGAGCATACTTGACTTTTAATGAGTATATGACTTGCATTGAAAATAGAATGCTGTTCAGAAGCAGAAAAAGGTTTAGAGCTTCTGATCAGGTCATTCTGTGTTCAAACATGACTTGTTCAGTACAAATGGTTCAGTATCAGAACAAGCTAACCAAAAGTGTTCAGTATCAGAGCAACCTGTGCAAGAAGGTATCAGAGCAATTCTTGCAAGAAGGTATCAGAGCAAATCTTAGCTGGTTTAATGAAAATAGTTCAGATCAGAGTAGGTCTAACTCATTTTTAAAGCAAAATTTTTCAGATTAAAGACCAACTGATAGGTTATATCAGATTTTGATACCAATTGAGGATTTTATCTCAGAGTCTGATACAAAAATACAGTTTTTAAGACTGCTCAACTTGTATCAGAACCTGATTTCAAAACATAAAGGTTTACCTCAGAGTCTGATACCTGTTGAAGCAGTATTTCATACAACAAAAGTAAGTATTTTCAATTATCGTCTCCACAGGGATTGGTGCGTTACTTCGAACCGTTCAACAATCGGTATTGTTTTGAGTTAAGGGTTTGTACAACTGGTTTCATAAACTAACGGAATGTAAATGCGGGAATTAAAACGACAAGTAATAGGGAATAAAAGTATTGGAATTAGAGTTCATCAATCTTGCAAAGAATGTACTAAATAAATCATGCATATGAATTTAGCGTTTTAGGTTAAATATCACGTATCGCTCTACAATATCATTGATTTCCCAAATGACATCGTGAAATCGATCGTATCGTTTAATCGACGATTTCCCAATCAATCAAACGATCCGAAAGCATTACGATCCGAAACTTAGTGCGATTATCAAAACCCAAATCCATTTCTAGATTTTCTTATTTTGATAGAAGATTATTCTTAAACATAGATTCAAAAGTATTTGTCAATATCATTTGAATCAATCATGAGAGTGAAAAGCAAGAATAACTTCATAAACACTTAAATTGCTAAATCATATATTCACATAATCATTCATTACATCAAAGCTAGAAAGATTACCTCTAATCCCAACAAAGGGATGTTAGTTGCTCATTTTCATGACAACTATACAAAAGATAAGAGAAAATATGAAGATCATGACCCAAAGTCTTGATTTCCCAAAGTCCTTGGTTGATTCCACAATTCAATCCTTTTGCTCCTTGAAGATCATTACTTCTAGCCCTATTTACTAAGTCCTAAACTACTACTAAAGCAATCCTAACAATTGGAAGTAAAAAGTCTCAAAGTTCTCCAACTGGTTTTTTAGAAAATGAGCCAAAAATGCTATTTAAAATCTGAATTTTTGCACGCTCGCTACAAGCGATGAGCTGGTCGCTTGTAGCGAGGAAGTTTAATGGCCAATGGGAGTCCTCCACGTCAGCATGGAGCCTTAAACCGCCTTGGTCGCTTCAAGCGACCAGTCCATCGCTTGAAGCGATGAACCTCTAAAAATCCCTGCCTATCCTCGCTTGTAGCGTGGCATCTGGCGCTTGAAGCGATGAAACCTTCAAATTCCCTGCCTATCCTCGCTTGTAGCGAGGAAGTGCGCGCTTGTAGCGATGGCTTTGATAAAAACTTCATAAAACCTTGCTCAGCATGATCAAGCATAAATTTCCTGCAATTATAGCATGGGGTAAGACATAGGATCACAAATATAGCTTTTGAAACATAAATATGGGCTTATCCTATGATAACTTGTGAAATAAGTAACATAAGTGCCTTAATTAAATGAACAATTTAACCACTTTCAGGCACTTATCAATACCAAATTGACATTTTAGTGCTGATACCAAGATAAAATAAGTTCTTAAGACTGAACATTGTCTGAACCACTTTGAGCATTTGAAAAATGTGTCTGTGCTAAACAGTTTGAAAACAGACTGATACTAACTGAAGAAATTGCTTGTCAAGCAATTTTAACAATGAATATCAGAGCAGAAAATCACATTTTTAAATTGATGACTTTGGGAGGATTAGAGTATAACTTTCAAAGCTTTAATCATCATTGCCCATAGCTATACTTATCAGATTCTGACCAACATTAGATTCCTATCAGATTCAGAAGTCAGAAAATCCAGGTTCTGATCCTTCAGACTCTGAAGTTTTTCAGGCTTAACTTTATTCAAACTCTCAGAAGATGAGTGTTTGATAAGTCTTAGCTTATGATAAACTCAGAATCAAGGAATACATTCAGATTCAAGCACATTTTCAAGAGACAAAATGCATGTTCAAATTCTTTTTAATAAAATTAAATATTTCTTCTGTTAGGGGTTTGGTGAATATGTCAGCCCATTGATAATCAGTATCAATGAACTGAATATCTAAAACACCCTTCTGAACATAATCTCTTATAAAATGATGTTTTATTTCTATGTGCTTGGCTCTAGAATGCAGAATTGGATTTTTAGACAGACATATAGCAGCAGTATTATCACAATAAATAGGAATATTGTCTGCATGAATCTGATAATCCTCTAATTGATGTTTCATCCAGAGCAGTTGTGTGCTACAACTTGCAACTGAGATGTATTCTGCTTCTGCTGTTGACAAAGCAATGGTTGCTTGTCTCTTGCTGGCCCAGGATATCAGATTCTCACCAAGAAACTGACAGTTTCCACTGGTGGATTTTCTTTCAATCCTGTCCCCAGCATAGTCAGCATCACAGAATCCAACTAGCTTATAATTTAGAGATTTCTTATACAAAAGTCCCAAATTAGTTGTTCCTTTCAGATACCTGAAGATTCTCTTGACAGCAGTCATATGAGATTCTCTAGGATCTGATTGGAATCTGGCACACAGACATACACTAAATAAAATATCTGGCCTAGACGCAGTTAAGTATAGGAGAGAACCTATCATACCTCTGTACAGCTTCTGATCTACTTTAGAGCCATTGTCCTCTTTGCTTAAGGTGCAGGTGGGATGCATTGGTGTTGTCATCAGCTTGCAATCATCCAGCTGAAACTTCTTCAGAAGCTCCTTGGTGTATTTTGACTGATGAATATAAACACCATCTTTGCATTGGTTGATTTGAATTCCCAAGAAGAATTTCAGCTCACCCATCATGCTCATTTCAAATTCATCCTGCATTAACTTAGAAAATTCCTTGCAAAGGGAGGCATTAGTATAACCAAATATGATATCATCAACATAGATTTGCACAATTAAGATTTCTTTCTTAGCAGTTTTCCTGAAAAGTGTATTATCAACTTGACCTCTTACAAAATTATTTTTAATTAAGAAGTTGCTTAGTCTTTCATACCAAGCTCTGGGAGCTTGTTTCAGACCATACAAAGACTTCTTAAGTTTAAAAACATGATTTGGATATTTAACATCTTCAAAACCAGGAGGTTGTTTAACATACACTTCTTCAGAGATTACACCATTTAAGAAAGCACTCTTAACATCCATTTGATATAAGATGATATCATGATTAACAGCATAAGAAAGAAGTAACCTGATTGCTTCCAGTCTTGCTACTGGAGCAAAAGTTTCTGTGTAATCAATTCCTTCTTGCTGGCTGTACCCTTGAGCTACTAATCTAGCCTTGTTTCTGATCACTTCTCCTTGTTCATTGAGCTTGTTCCTGAACACCTATTTTATTCCAATGATGTTTCTGATCAGGTTTTGCAACAAGATCCCATACATCATTCCTTTGAAACTGGTTCAGTTCTTCTTGCATTGCTACAATCCAGCCATCATCAGCAAGTGCTTCATCAGCAGTTGTGGGTTCAATCATGGATAGCAGGCCAAGCATGGACTCATTCTGAGTGAATGCTGATCTTGTCTTCCTTGGACTGTTCTTGTTCCCAATGATCAACTCCTCAGGATGTGAAGACTTGTACTTGAATTAGGTTCTGGGTGGATTAGCTTCTGAAGAACCATCAGGGATTTGTTCAGAGCCATGTTGATCTTGATTAGCTCCAGGAGTAGTGTCATTGTTGGAGAGTTTCTCAGATTCTTCATTGTTTTCAGCTTCTGAACCTTCATCAGAACCTGAACTGGGTTCAGCTTCTGAAGGTTCTTATGAGATTCTGACATCTGCAAAACTCTCAACTAGCTCTGGTATTTCACTACCAGGCTTCTTATCATCAAACTTAATGTGTATAGCTTCTTCAACAACATGTGTTTCAGAGTTATACACCCTGTATGCCTTAGATCTCTCTGAGTATCCTAAGAAGATACCCTTTTGAGCCTTGGCATCAAATTTCTTTAGGTAGACTTTATTGTTTAGTATGTAACATGTACAACCAAACTGATGAAAATAAGAAATACTTGGTTTTCTTCTTTTAAATAATTCATATGGTGTTTTATTCAGAATGGGTCTGATATAGATCCTGTTCTGAATATAACATGCTGTGTTTACAGCTTCTGCCCAAAAGTACTTAGCAATTTTAGATTCATGGATCATGGTTCTGGCCATTTCTTGTAAAGACCTGTTCTTTCTCTCTACAACTCCATTTTGTTGTGGAGTTCTAGGAGATGAGAACTCATGGAAAATTCCATGGTCTTCACAAAAGTTTTCAAAAGGTTCATTTTCAAATTCACCACCATGATCACTTCTGATTTTCAAAATTTTCAAATCAGTTTCAGTTTGTACTTGTTTGCAGAATTTGAAGAACACATCATATGTTTCATTTTTGGTTCTGAGGAATTTAACCCAAGTCCACCTACTGTAATCATCAACAATTACAAGTCCATACTTCTTCCCATTGATTGAAGCTGTTCCAACAGGACCAAACAAATCAATGTGAAGGAGTTCTAGAGGTTTAGAGGTGGAAACAATGTTTTTAGACTTAAAAGAAGTTTTAGAAAACTTTCCAATTTGGCATGCACTGCACAGTGCATCTGAGTGATAATCAATCTGGGGTAAGCCTCTGACCAGCTGTAACTTGCTAAGCTTAGAGATGAGTCTCCAGTTAGCATGTCCCAGCCTTTTGTGCCAGACCCATTTCTCATCACTCACAGACAGAAGGCAAACTACCTTCTGCTGAACCAAATCAGAAAAATTTATTTTGTAAACATTGTTTTTCCTGCTGCCTCTGAACACTACAGACTTATTTTCATTATTGATTACAGTGCAAGTGTTCTTATTAAACAGGAATTCATAATTACTATCACATAATTGACTTATGCTAAGTAAATTATGTCTCGGTCCATCTACCAGCCAAACATTATCAATGTACAGGGAAGCATTACCTATCTTACCAGTACCAATGATCTTTCCTTTCTGACTTCCTCCAAACCCCACAGTTCCTCCCTCTTTCAGAGTTAGGGTTTGGAACATAGACTTGTCCCCTGTCATATGATGCGAGCATCCACTGTCCAGGTACCAGGACCTTTCCTTTTCTTTGGATGTTAAGCATATCTGCAATTGAAATTATCTCAGACTTAGGTACCCAGATTTTCATGGGTCCTTTGGGGTTAGTCCTGAAAGGTTTTGGCTTTTTAAACTTGTATCTGAAGTTATGATATTCAGACTTGTTCTGATACTTTGGATATGAATCCTTGTATCTTGAATAAGTCTGAGTTTCAGAACCTGAGTGCTTCAGAACCTGAGTTCTCAAAGGTTTGGACTCAGATTTCTTCAGAACCTGAGACTTGAAGGTCTTTGGTTCTGAATCCTTTAGAGTTTGAGCCTTTGAGCACTTTTGTTCTGATCTCTTCAGAATTCTCACTTTGTTTACTTCAGGCACAAGGCAAGCTTCAGTTTGCCTTTCTTAAAACAATCAGAAGCATAAAACTGATTGGTTTGCTTTTGCTTGCTTTTCTTAACATTCTGAGATTGAAAATGTTTTACATTGACTGGTTTAACAGATTTTGAAGTTTTAATAAACCCAGTCTTAGAAAAATTTGAATCAGATTTATTCAGCTTTTGAGACTTGCTAGTTTCAGGTTCTGAACACTTCAGATTCTGAACAGGTTTAGGTTCAGAGTCTGATTTCCTCTTACTCTTAGGCTTAGGACCTTTTGGCTTAGATTTGGGCAGGGTTTTAACATCTGCCTTCATCTTACCCTTAGGTTCAGAAGCTTTAGAGTCTGAGTTGTTCAGAACTTCAGACTTAGTCTCAGATTCTGATACTTTCAACTTCTCAGAATTATCAGAAGCAGGCACAAAGCATATACCATTGCCTTTTAAAATATCTTCAGAACATGAAGGTGAGTTTAATTCATTTGAAGGTTTAAATGAATCATAGCCAATGCCTTCACCTTTGTTTCTGATCATATTATACATCATAGAGGCAATTTTAGTTCTATTGAACCCAGTTAACATGAAATCTTGAAGAGCTATTTCCTGTTCATTAGGAACCTCTTCAGATTTCTTATGAGTCTCTTTTCTGAGTCCTTCAACTTCTTCATCATATTCAAAAATTTGATTCTGAAGTTTAAGATTTTCCTCAGACAGCAAGTTAGTTTGATTTTTCAAGGATTTAATTTCTTTTAACTTGCATTTAAGATGACTCATAAGATCATTAACTGTTTCAATCAATTCAGATCTAGAGAGTTCAGAGTATACCGCATCTTCTTCATCAGAATCTGAGCTTGATTCTGCATCAGAAGATGCAGTTGCCATCAGGGCTAAGTTTGCTTCTTCCTCATCAGATTTTGACTCATTATCCAGATCATCCCATGTTGCCATGAGACTCTTCTTGAGCTTGTTTCTGAAACTGCTGGACTTTGAGCTGGACTTCTTTGCTTTTTCCTTTGATTTTTCCTTCTGAAGGTCAGGACAATCAGCAATGAAGTGCCCAGGCTTTTTGCAGTTGTAACAGCTTTCCTTCTGGATATCCCTCTTTGAACCAGAACCAGATCCTCTAAAGTTACTGCTTCTGTTAGAGAATTTTTTCTTTCTATTCATCAGATACTGAAGCCTTTTAGAAAGCATTGCAAGCTCATCAGCATCTGAATCTTCATCAGAATTTCCCTCAGGAAATTCTTCTTCAGATTCAATAGCTTTCAAAGCTTTAGCAGACTTTCTTTTGGACTTCAGAGCTAATGTTTTTGGTTCTCTAACAGACTCATCCTCAATGAGTCCTAGTTCATGCACCTTGAGGGAGCTGATAAGATCCTCAATACTTAGAGTATTCAGATCCTTAGCTTCCTCAATGGCAGTCACTTTAGGTCTCCATTTGGATGGCAGACTTCTTAAGAGTTTATTCACATGATCAGCTGTGGTATAACTCTTCTTCAGAATCTGAAGTCCAGAAACCAGAGTCTGAAATCTTGAGAACATAGTCTCAATATTTTCATCCTCTTTCATTCTGAACAGTTCATATTGCTGAACAAGAATGTTTGCCTTAGCTTCTCTAACCTTCTTATTACCTTCATAGTTAGAGCAGAGGGATGTGAATATTGCTTTGGCTGTTGACTTGTCACTCAGCTTCTGATACTCAGTGTGAGGTAATGAATCCACAATGATTCCCCTCACATGGTGATGCATCCTATAGATCTTTCTTTGTGCATCACTTAGAGCTCTTCTGTTGACAGGAACACCTTCTTCATCAACTGGAATGGTGATTCCATCTTCAATAATATCCCATAGTGAATCATCAATCCCAATAATGTGACTATACATTTTACTCTTCCACCAAGAGAATTTTTCTGGGTCACCAGTAAACATAGGAGGTTTATTGTGTGACCTAGACTTCTTTTCTTCAGTACTATAGTCATAAGATACAGATCTTTGATTTCTGGGAGAGGGTGGAGGTGAACCACTAGTTGAGGTCATGTTTTTCTCAGGATCCTACTGACACACTGTTAAGTGTTAATATCAGAACCGGAGCTCTGATACCAACTGAAGGTGAGAAAAACACACACAAGAAGGGGGGGTTGAATTGTGTGACTCAAAAACTTGTTATCTTTTCTTTTCAAACTTAAGGTAAGTTCATAAGCTGATATGAATCAGTTCTGAACTGTTATCAAGAGTTATGCAGCGGATCAAGTAAAGAAAAGAGATAGGGAAAGAGAGACACACAGAATTTATACTGGTTCCTTCTCAATGTGAGAAGTAGTCCAGTCCCCTTGTTTTCCAACAAGAGAGTTTCACTATAATCTGAAGATTACACTTGCTCAATCACTTAAGAAAGAGACTTCCAGTTGCTCAACCACCAAGGAAGAGGCTTCTAGTGCTCAACCACAAAGGAAGAGGCTTCCACTGCTCAATCACTAAGAAAGAGGCTTCCAATGCTCAAGACACTTAGTCAAGAGACTTCTCAATGCTCAAGACACTAAGTCAAGAGGCTTCTGACTCAGACCACAAAGGAATGAGGTTACAAATGCTCAGTATACAGACTGAGACTTTGAGGACCAAACTGGTTTACAAATGGAATAGTTTGGGATGAACACTTGATCAAATATCAGAGGTGTTCTCTAAATACAACACAGGTTAAGACTCTTAACCTTAAGAAATTCTAAGTTACAAAGACTATGAGAATTTCTAAGAGTTTTTTTTGAACTTGACAGTTTTTACACAGAAAACAGAGTGCAGGTTCAGCAATGTAGTTTCAAGAGTCTTAGACAAATTTCTTCTTCAAATCTTCTTCCTTTTATAGATGAAATATAGCTGTTGAAGATTTGCTTGATTTAAGGAAAGAGCCGTTGCAATTGGGCTAGAATTTCTGCAAAAGTGTGCTGCACTTTATCAAACAGAACAGAGCAGCAGCCATTTTTGAAATGGCCTACCTTAAAAGCTGGAGAATGTTTGGGTCAGGGAAACAACTGTTCCATTGAGTTGTTCTGACACATCCAGGCATTAAATGCACACAGTACTGGTCACTTTCCATGCCACATCAGCTTCAGAAGCTTCTCTGTGAACAGTGCATCAGAAGCTGCTTCAGTTGTACGGATCAGAAGCTGGCTTCAGGAGTTGACTCTGCGTTGACTTCTTCAGAAGCACTCAGACATCAGAAGCTGGCTTCAGACTCAGAAGCTACACTTCAGGAGCACACTTCAGGACCACTTCAGAAGCACCCAGTTTCCTTCTAGCTTTGCAACATTGCTTCTTAGCTTTCCTTCTTGCTCTTTAGCTTGTTCTTCCATAACCATTATCAATTAATACTTATTGAGCACGTGGTTCTAAAACACTTGAACAAAGCATTAGCAAATAAACCAATTTTCTATTTAACACTTTGTTATCATCAAAACCATAAAGAGAGATATGTTTACATAAATGTTTCAACAATCTCCCCTTAATTCATAAGAGACTTGCTAAACACATTTTGTTCCAACATGCAGCTGAGACGGTGCCACATTTAGATAATTAAGGACGTCTACCTCAAAAGGCGTGAAGGGATACTTCACGCCCAGGTCTTCAAAGACCGTCGTACACATGTGAAACATCTCATTCTTCACCCCCTTTGGCCTTCGTAAGCACACCTTCTCGCCTGGGCGACAATGCTCCAAGACCACGTCCTCTTCCAATCCCGTAGAGGACACATGCAGTTTGCTCCAAAAGAACGCCACTCGCTGGGGATCCATATACATAGACTCCGAGCGAAGCACTTCGTCGGCAAAGTTCTCTTGCTCTGATCCACTAGAAGACGCCATGTAACAAATTCCTTTCCTACAGAAGGGACCTGGGCGAATAGAAAGAATAACGCAGTCAGATGAATTCCCACTACTACTCCCTCTTTCACCCTCGTCTGAATCCCTCAAAAATTCCTCTAAGAGGGAGTGACCGTAGTAGGCTTTATCAAACACCACCCAATCAGTGGTTCCATCTGACAGCTTTGCATGTCTAATGCTTTCCCTCCACAACCTATCCCTCTCCTCTGAATTTGCTGGGGATAACTCCCTACCCGCCCCATCGCACTCCCTAATCACTACCATACTACAGACCTAATTAATAAGGATAAGATCGAAGGAGATTACCTGGGTTTAAATGATAGCGAGAGATTGAGGATGAAAGCAAGCTCCAAACGATTCAAAAATGGTAGGCACAGCGATCTCCAAAGCCAAGAGACAGTTCGAGAGGACAGTACATTTTTTAGAGAAGAGAGGAGAGTGAGGGAAGTGAAAAGGTAGAGGAAAAATAGGAAAAAAAGAAAGTAGATCCGAAAATCAGTTTAAAGTACAAAAGCCTGGGAAAACGCGCAGATGACGTCACTTAAGTGGGCACAATTTCCAAGAACCATTGCGATGCGAACACGTCGGCGAGAGCGAACGGTCGCCCCATTTCAGCTGTCGGATCTCACTAGGGCTCGTCCTGAATCTAAACCTCAAAGAGAATCACGCCATGTTGGGCTAGTTCTGGCATGGCGGTCTGACCCACTCAATAAAGTCACTCTTTTTTACACAGTTTAAATCACTTCGCCTTGTTCCAAAGCTCGTGCTTGTTGGGCTATATGGATACTCTTGTTGGGCTAGCACCCACCAAGGCCCCAAAAAACGTGGAGCTAGTACCCATGTAAGGCTAGTACTCATAAAAACTTCCAATATTTTGGGGGCTGCAATATATCAGTTGGTATTCGCTTTGTACACCCCGTAATTCAGAAATTTTCACATAGCTTCATTTTCAGTAAGTCTCACTTGCTGGGAAAAAGATCATAGACAGATCCCCAGTGACAGTTAAATCATTTCGCCTTGTTCCAAAGCTCGTGCTTGTTGGGCTGTGGACCATAGATCTTACCATTTAGGCCTTAGACCCCTACAGACAGGGCTTGAACCCTTAGAGTAAGGCTGGGCGCCCTCTAGAAGGGCACAAAGCTCACCTGACAGTCATATATAACCTTAGGGAACTCTCCTAAAGGACACCCTCTGGGGGCGCCCTCAGCAGCCAGTAAGGGCGCCCTAGTCATGGTTTTGGCCCTTTATGATTTGGGCCCAAAACCATGACCAGGTAGGCCCAAATTGGAGCTACAAATAGTAACCTTGAGATCATTCCCAAGGCATGACCAAAACAGACCCTGAAAACCCTAGTTTTCCTAGATTGTACTCACAACCAGTACATGATCCAATCAAATATTGGAGGTTGCCACAAGACTTCCTTTATGACAAGAGCATTTGGAGGGTGAAGATTAATGTTGAAAGCTTTCAGAATTATGAAGTCAAATATATCATTTGATGAAACTTTCCTTTTTTGCATTGCCAGATAGATTCACTTCAGCCATGACCCTTGCAATAGAAGATTTCCAATGTATACTTGAGTTGTTGAACCTAATTTGGTTTCTGGAGAACCAAATACCATTAATAGAATTGATGATAGCAGCTAGAACAACCACCTTGCACTGGGCAGACCTATGCATTCTCAAAATGCTCCATATTTCTTCAATTGAGGATATAACAATATTGAGGCCTAGAATATTAGATAACCATCTCCAAATATTGACAACATAGTCACATTCAAAGATAAGATGCTGAGAGTTTTCAGATTGTTTCATGCACAAGTTACAAATGGTGGGAAAACATAAACCTTTGGAGCTCAAGTTCTCATTTGTAGGCAACTTTTGATGTAAGAATCTCCCAAGCAAGAGTGATTTAGAGGGTGGTATAGCAGCATTCCAAATTAATTTTCCCCAATGGATATTTTGATTACCAACTTCCTGATGAGCATAGGCTAGTTTAAGAGTGAGCTTACCAGAATCTGATGGAGACCAAATTCTTTCATCTTCAGAATCACCTGCAGGTATATCAACATTTTGTACCAAAGAAAGAAGAGTAGGGAAGGCAGCTTGCAAGGTGTGAGGTATGCTCCATTGATGATTGACTATGAAAGCCTTCACTGGAGCTTTGAGGTGGGACTGCAAATATACTGGGATTTGAAGCAGATGAGATAAAGGCTGACCAGACCAGTTATTGTTCCAAAAATTAATGTTGCTGTCATCACCAATTAACCAAACAGTTTGTTGACTTAAATTCTCAAAAAGTTATTGTTATTCCTCTTGTTTTTACTTCTAATCATTTTTTATTCTCTATTTCTTATAGGGGTTTATTCTCTATTTTTATCACCACACACACACACACACATATACACACAAACACACACACACAAACACACACACACACACACACACACACACACACACACAAATATATATATTAATATAACAAAAAATAGTTAATTTAAGAAAATAAATTAAGAGAACTTAACAGATTTATTCTTTAACAATCTATCATTTTTCATTCAACTTGTTTTTAATGGGATTCCACTTCCGTGCCATTAAGACGCACTATGGCAGGTGACATTAGCCAATTAGAGTGTGTCATGTGGCACATCTCATTTAAAACAAAAAAACAAGAAAAATTTGGTTTAATGAGAAAATTTGGAAACAAAACAAAAGTTTTTGTCGCCTTCATCCCCCTTCCTCATCGCGACAACCCGCCACCAACCATCAACAAGTTTCAGCCATCACTCATTGCCATCATCGTCAGCTTTTTGTTCGTCGTCGTTCGCTGCCTTTGTCGACCGTTGATTCTCCGTTCACTCTTGATCGGAGCAGCTTAGGCTCTGTTTCGGAATTTTAAGGGGAGGGATGGCTTTGGGGGTTTAATTTTATTCTTAATATAAAATCTTTCTAAATGTTGTTTATATAAAGGTTGGATTCATTGTTTGGTAAAATAAAAATGCAAGCAATGCGTTTTCCAGATGTTATATAGTGTCTTCAGAAGCAAGGAACTGGTTTTAAGGAGGTTCAGAAGCTAAAAATTCCATTTCAGGACCTTCAGAAGCTGAAATGGACCTTCAGACGCAGGAACTGTTCATCAAACGCAGGAAGGGTCTTCAGACGCACTGTTCAGACGTTGACCAGCGTTGACCTTCAGAAGCCGAGCTTCAGACGTTGACCAGCGTTGACCTTTAGAAGCTGTTTCCAGAAGCTGATTTTCTGCATTCTTTTGGATTAATTATGTGCGTATCTCTTGGAGATTTACTGAAGTTTTATTCAGGCTTATGTTTTCTAGAAGGCTGATTGATTTGGTGAAAATCTTAATGAAGATTGGCTTCGTGTTTATGTTTGAATATATTTGCTGAAGAATCTTTGCAAGATATAATTCAGAAATATATGTTTCCTTTTTTGAGCCTTGCTGAATTTCAGAATTGTATTTCAAAGAAGATTTGGTTCAGATTTATGAGTCCCTGCTGAAGATTATATAAAGGAAGACGTGTTGCTGCTTATTGAACGGATTGAGTCAAAATTCAGATATTAGAATTAAGAGTCTGTGTAAGCTTTAGGCTTTGATTGTACGCCACTCATCTGAGCTGGTTTAGATTGTTTTGAGTTGTAATTCATTCAAAGCTTTTAAGCACGAATGATGTTTTTGTTGTCTTGAAGTGTGACTTCAATTTGTGTGTTTTTGTTAAGTTTACAATCACCGGGCTGTGATTGCTTGGTTAGGAAGTAAGTGAATTCTTATACCTAGGTGGTCTCCTAGGTAGAAGTCTAGAAGGGTAGCGATTAAGTGATAAGACGAAGAACAGTGGCTGTTGAGTCTTAGAATTAATTCTACTTAGTAGATTTCCTTCCTGGATTGCACCGAACTGGGTTAACAAATTCATTGTGTTCCTTTATCTTTCTGCACCTTTTATTTCTGCTTCTGAACATTAGTTTTTCATACTCTGTTTTTAGTTCAGAACCAGTTACCTGCCAGAAATTTCAATTGGCATCAGAGCAGGCACCCTGCCTATATTTGGGTGAGCTCCAGGGAAGGTTTTTCTGACAAGAATGGATAAGGAAGTTGTTCAATGTGATACTGAAGAAAGCATCAGGCAATTTGATAAAAATTGGAAGAGATTGGACAGAAAGCCAAGACCTAATGTCAAAGAACTATACATCAGAACTGAAGAAGTGTGTAAGGAACTAGAAAATCAAAAGAGAATTATCAGTCAACTTCAGTCTGAAAGAAGAGACCATTTAGCACAGATTTCTGATTTCAAAGATGAGGTAACCCAGCTGAAATCTCAACTTGATCAGATGAAGAAGCAAGTCAGAATGATGAATTCTGCTACTGATGTGCTGGAAGAAATTTTGGAGAATCAGAATCAGGGAAAACCAAATGGAATTGGGTTTATTGATCAGAACCTGAACATCAAAAAGCAAAATCCTGCTAAGAGGTGCATACCTGTTGCTGATACTCATGTTCCACTGATGAGAAAACCTAAGAACAAACCTCAGGATTCTAAAAACAAGAAAGTTTCTCATCCTTGGGTTTGTCATCATTGTGGTAAAAAGGGACACATTAAACCTTTTTGTTACAAGTTGCATGGTTATCCCAAGCATTTTCACCACAGAAAAGTTGAACCAGCTGTGAATAAAAGCAAGATCAAGAAGGTTTGGAGACCAAAGTGTGATGGTGTTGCTCAGAGGCTGAACAAAGGGAAAGGAAAGGCTGTTGCTGATGACAGCAAGCCTATTCCTGTAACAGAGATGAGTTCTGGTGCTGGATCTTCAAAAGTTTGGAGCAAAGTGTTAGTTCCTATTCCTGTTCAAAAGGCACTTGTTTCTTGTGAGTCTGAAGATGTTATGTCCTGTGTTTAGAAAAGAGTTGCTGATTTTGAGAAGAAGATAGTTGGGAAGAAGGTTCTGAATGTGCCTGAGGCACATATCAATTGAGCAGCATCTGATGATTGTGTCTAATGAAGACTAAGCAATTTCTGATGCTGAGTCTGAAGACTGGCTAGTTGGTGACTGGTGTTCTGGTTTTCTCTGTGTATTTCTGGTATGTTGTCTGTGCTGTGCTGAGTTCTGTGCTTCTAGTGTTGATGCTGACTGGTTTTTGTGCTGTTAGTTATGTTGTTGTGTTATGTTTATCTACTCCTGGTGTTTGCTGGTGTTTTGGCAAACTTATTTGGCTAAAAAGGGGGAGAAATTTGTATGATTGTTGAGCTGAGCTGTTCAGGGGGAGTTCCTGAGTGTTGTGTTTCAGGGGGAGAAGGTCTGTTCCTCAGAAACTGTTGTTATGTGTTGCAGGGGGAGTATTTTTCAGTTGTTTGTGTTTTTAATCCGCTGCTGACTCTGCTACATTATGTGGAGTTCTTCATGGTTAATTACTTGTGATGAATGAAGGACTTGTGTTTATGAAGCATTTGATTTTAGCCAAAAATTTGCCAAAGGGGGAGATTGTTGGTTATTTAAAGGTTGGCTTCATTGTTTGGTAAAATCAAAATGCAAGCAATGCGTTTTCCAGATGTTATATAGTGTCTTCAGAAGCAAGGAACTGGTTTTAAGGAGGTTCAGAAGCTAAAAATTGCATTTCAGGACCTTCAGAAGCTGAAATGGACCTTCAGACGCAGGAAGGGTCTTCAGACGCACTGTTCAGACGTTGACCAGCGTTGACCTTCAGAAGCTGAGCTTCAGACGTTGACCAGCATTGACCTTCAGAAGCTGATTTTCTGCATTCTTTTGGATTAATTCTGTGCGTATCTCTTGGAGATTTACTGAAGTTTTATTCAGGCTTATGTTTTCTAGAAGGCTGATTGATTTGGTGAAAATCTTAATGAAGATTGGCTTCGTGTTTCTGTTTGAATATATTTGCTGAAGAATCTTTGCAAGATAGAATTCAGAAATATATGTTTCCTTTTTTGAGCCTTGCTGAATTTCAGAATTGTATTTCAAAGAAGATTTAGTTCAGATTTATGAGTCCCTGCTGAAGATTATATAAAGGAAGACGTGCTGCTGCTTATTGAACGGATTGAGTCAAAATTCAGATATTAGAATTAAGAGTCTGTGTAAGCTTTAGGCTTTGATTGTACGCCACTCATCTGAGCTGGTTTAGATTGTTTTGAGTTGTAATTCATTCAAAGCTTTTAAGCACGAATGATGTTTTTGTTGTCTTGAAGTGTGACTTCAATTTGTGTGTTTTTGTTAAGTTTACAATCACCGGGCTGTGATTGCTTGGTTAGGAAGTAAGTGAATTCTTATACCTAGTGTAGTACCCTAATTTTGTCCTAAGCATTTTAAAACAAAAAATCAAAAAAAAATCAAAGAGGGGAAAAAGTCAAAAGTCAACAAAAGTCAACAGAAAAGTCAACATTCCAAAAATGCTGACTTCGCATTGCGAAGCTCACTTCGCACTGCGAAGTCTGCGATTTTTCTGCAGATTTTTGGTTTCTTTGATTTAATTCCAGAATTTGTTGCATATCATTTCCATATTTATTTTAAGTAGCATTCATGGCTAATTGGGCCAAGCAAAACCAGGATTGAAGGACTTGCCATTAATGCCAAGGTTGGAAGCTTTTTCTTCCAACCTAGCATGTGACAAGCAAGTGGGCTTGCCCTTGGGCAGCTCTAGTCCCTCCCATGTGACCTGCTAACCACCACAAGGTTGCCAGCCACCTGCTTGAGGACTTTCCTCCTGCTTGCTCCCCCCAAAAACCAGTCAAACCAGCTGGATTTCTCACTTGAAAAGCCATGAGTGCCTACTCTGTTTTGCAGCAGCTTTTCACCCCCTCACACCAGCCATAAGTAGCCTTTTTCATCCTTCAATCTCTGCACATTACAGTGCACGTTTTTATTGACCAACCATTGAGATTGCAAGGATTGATCCCCAAGCATTAGCCAATTGCAATTCAGCTTTGTTCTTCATCATTACCTTCTAGAATTGGTTGAATTTGTGGCTGAAGTCAGGCTGAATCTTGCCCCTTGGTACAAGGCAAGGTTGCCTCTATCCATTAGCATTTAATGCAAAGGGATTCAGCTTGATCTTAGCCACAAAATCAGCTGAATTTTAGGATTTTGTAATGATGACAAAGATTTGGTTTTGGCCTATAAATAGAAGGCAATGCCCAAGGATTCAAACACAATTAACACAGCATTACAAGAGCAGAAACTCTACTCATTTTAGCCTACAAACCTCCACAAAACAACCAGAAAAAATCAATCCAATACAAAGCTTTCCAAAGTTCCAAAACCATCACCAAATATCAAACCTGTTGCAAAAGCCTTCAACCAAATCAAATCAAGTGCAGCTGGAGCTTTGCTAAGGAGTTCTGTAAGTTTCTAAGCGCTTATATTGCATTTACAATTGTGTTTGCATAGCTATTTTTGGCTCAAACCATTTGATTCTAAAAAACCCCTTTTGAATTTCAAAGAAATCCCAAGGTTTTCAAAACATCAAAACTGGTTTGTCCAGCCTTTTTCACCCCAAAAACTCAAAGTTTTTCACCCACCTATAAGGTCCTGAGTGTGTTCAGAAGTTGTTTCTGAACAAAAGTTCAGAAACAGCTTCTGAACCCAAAATTTCGCATGCTTCGCAGTGCGAAGTCATGGTCGCAGTGTGACCATGACAGAACTCAGAATCTGAGTTTTTGTGTCAAAATGACCAATTTTTGAGGTTCTAGCCCCAGAGCTCAGAACCTAAGAGTTTTTAAACCCATGTCTTTCAAACCATAACAAGGATTTAGCATAATTTTGGCAAAATCACAAGTTCGTACGACCATTATGTGGATAACTTGCAAAACAAGTTATGTACTCAAACTTTCAAAACCACATGAACAAACAAGCTATGTTCATCATTTCAATCAAAACTTGAACAATAAATATTGTTCCTGATTTTCAAAACTCAAACATGAACATACACCAAATTTGTTCGCTTTTCAAAACCGTTCGCAAAATGAGACGAACTTGTGCGTTTTCTAGCAAATTTGCTAAACCTTCCCATTTTGGGTTTTCAAACCAAATGTTTTGACATACCTTGGGATTTCTAAAAGATTCAACCCAAAAACATGAATGAAAAAGGGATGGTGTGACGTATGTCTCTCCATCGCCCCGATTGTACGAATGCGTGACGTATGTCTCGTCGTTCGGACAATCGTCATTCCCATTTTCAATGTACAACCCCAACCAAACCAAATCTTGGCCCCTTGTGGTCAATCCAAACCTTTTGGTCCCCCGTGGCCATTAGACTCACCCCCCGACTCTTCGGAGTCCACTCGGTCAATGATCGACTTGTATGAGTCCATTGCACCTCTCTTGGTCCCATAGCGACCAATCAACCCTTTACCCTAACGGACGTACCTTTTAACAATTCTAATGCGATTCACGAACAAACGCTTAATAAGTCTCCAAGAGCGAGCATACAAGCTACGTTTTAATCGCAAGAATTCGGTTAAAACATCGTCCATTTAAAATCAACCAACACATGTACGTTTTTCTACAAAGAACTACGTACGCTTTGAGTTCTCCGACTACCGGGAGATACGTAGGAGCAAGATCGACATCTTGTCAAGCGCAATAATAAAAAACTTTTTTCTTTCTTTCCTTTCGTTTGTTTTTATCTCTTTCCCCCCCTTTGTTATATTTTTAACATAAATGAACATGCACGCAATATAAAAAAACAATTCAAGCTTTAACCAAATAGAAGGTTCCCGTTGAGTACAACGGACGTGAGGGGTGCTAATACCTTCCCCTTGCGTAATCGACTCCCGAACCCGACAATGGTTGCGATGACCAAATCCTTATCCTCATCGTCGAAGGGTTTTATTATCGTTTCCCTTTACAACAAAAAAAAAACTTAAGGGTTTATCAACGTTCCCTTTACACAAAAACTTTGGTGGCGGCTTCACAAAGGCCCTCCGAGCGTTCGAGGACGTCCTCGGAGGATTTGCGCGTCTTTTTCCCGAGGAAAAAAACGAGGTGCGCACACCTAGGTGGTCTCCTAGGTAGAAGTCTAGAAGGGTAGAGATTAAGTGATAAGACGAAGAACAGGGGCTGTTGAGTCTTAGAATTAATTCTACTTAGTAGATTTCCTTCCTGGATTGGTATCCCCCAGAGTAGGTGAAGTTTGCACCGAACTGGGTTAACAAATTGCTGTGTTATTTACTTTCTGTCTTGTTTATTTTCTGCTTCTGAACATGTGCTCTGTTTTGCACTTCTTGTGCTCTGTTTTGTTGATTCAGATCTTGAACTGCCATAATTTCACTAATTTATGGGGAACTAAAAAATTGCATTGGAGGAGTTTGGATGGTTTTTGGGGGTTTAAGGTAAGTTTTTCAAATTCAATCTATGTTGTTATAATACTTTTAAAAGTATTAGTTTATCATTCTCAACAAAAACACTCAATTTTTTTGAATGATTTCTCTATTTTTTTTCTCTAATCTACCCCTCCAAAACCCTCTCTTCCCTACCCCTCCAAACTTCAAAACAAAGTCTTAGAGTCACACGACAGAGCAACTTAGGGCTCTGACTCAACAAAGCCCCCAGAGTGTTAACTCCATTGATTCATACGGCGAATCTTCTCTCAGGTTCATTATTAAGTCTTCCTGCGTGAAGACACTTCTGTTTATTAGAAAATGTTTATGATGATCCCTTGTGTGAAATAACTAATTTTAAATACATGACATAACTTCATTTTATAATTTAAAAGTATTTCTTCTATTCTAATAAATTAAGAATTTTAATTTTTTTAATACATTATTCTTGCCATGTTATTTTAAAAACAAAACAAAAAAATAGATGTTATTAAGTTGAATTCAACTCAATACCCTTTTTATTTTACAAAATTCAACATAACATCTGGTAGTATTATGGTAGTACTGTATGTATGTTTCAACAAAACACAGCAATAAGACCTTGCGTCAATAAAACAAAAAAAATAAGGATCAAAATTGTGCACGACCTTTATTTAAGCCATTTTTTGTATGCTGTGTAGATAGTGGTCAAACATGTACGCGTTCAATATGTCACATACCAAACAAAAACGAAGGAAAAGGAAGACCAAATGGTCAAAACCTAATCTTGGTTGGGCATCAATGATATTATACACGAGCATGGCAGGCAATACACTATGTGTCCGATTTATTTAAATTTCAAATAAGTTAAAGTGATGATTTCATGTGAATATAATCCACTTATTTTTTTATTCAAAAAAATAAATAATAATCTACTTATTTCCCACAAGATTTTTTTTTAACTATTATTTTCCACAAGATGGTGTTGTTAGTAGATGCAAGCATGTAGCACAATTGCACAATATAATGTATAATTTCGATCCTTTTTTTTTTCCTTTCTATAAGGTGTATAGTTTCGATCTTATATTAGCATAGCTTGTGATTTGATTAGTGTGTTATAATGTATTTTGTTTTTTCAAAAAAGTTAACAATGATAAAGCATTTTTCTTGGGCTCCTAAAATGAGCAAACAATATTAAAGTGGAACATAAAGTCTATGACCTCCATATGATTTCTCTAAATATATTGGGCTTGGAGCTTTTAAAGTTTTAGGAGTATTAGATAGATTCTTTCAAAAAAAAAAAAAAAGAGTATTAGATAGATAGATCATATGCATGGATAACATTAAATATGATTTCTTCATGAGGAGTTACAGGGTAAATGGATATACTTTTTTAAGGCAAGAAATGGATATATGTTGAATTGTTGATCATAGGCTTTGATTAGCGTGTTATAATATATTTTGTTCCGTTAAAAAAAAATTAAACAGGTCTCTAGCTAAAAAAATGTCTCGTCCAATAAAAAAACTAAAAAAAAAGTGTAATATTGTCTTAGAAGTATATATTTTATATTTTTCAATTGGATCGTTATGTTAAATTTTCGTTAATCAACACTTACGAGAATTTTTTGTTTGGGGTGTACAGTTTTTTTTTTTTCAATCTTGCGAGAATTATTACATTCAGCCAAATCGTCCCCATCTAATATCCACATTATTATATTTTTATTTATTATTTACAAAATTAAATCATACTTCAAAATAAATAAAATACTATACTGCCAAATCCCTAATTTCAATTTATTATACTCTCTAATATGCCACGACAATCCTTGCATTTACGGTCTTTTTTATATTTTAATCGCTGTAATTATAAAATATCTTTTATATCAATTTATTGGGCTACATATCACGTCAAATATCAAAAACAACACTTTTTTAATTTCTATCAGCTGAATAAAAAAAATTCAAAGACTAAAATAAAAAAAAATACTACGTAACTATAGTCAATGTCATATGTAAAGCAAAAAAAAATATTAGTTTGAAAAGGGGCATATGTGAATTTATTTTTCATAAAAGAGCTGCTATCAAAAAATTTGATTCATATTTTAACATGTCTCAATTACTAGGATCAGTTTCTAGAACTTTTGAATGATATACAAAGAAATTTAAGAAAACATGAGATCTTTGGATTATTTGACATGGAGGAAGGAAACCAAATTCAAAAGACACTAGCAAGCTAGCGTGGTATGGTCCCATGAAATGAAAATGGATTAGGTAATGACTGTGGTCAAAGAAGAAAGAGTGAAAGAAGGAGTAGTAGGAGTCTACATTATAGAATTCCAAACCCTTCAGAGTGGTGTCTGAACCCATCTTTTGGCTTCTGTGCAATATCTGACACTTTCTAAATAATTTCATATTCCCACTCCTCCTCTCCTCATATCAAATTAAATTAAATTACAGAAATTAAAATTATGAAGTATGCTTTGGTGGATGTGTTTGCAGAAGTATCTTTGACTGACCAAGGAATATTTTCATACATCATATTTAAACGTTGTTTATTTTTTTCCATGTAAAAGAAGGAAAATAAAAGAATAAGTGAAAGAATTTTCATCAGTTGTTTCCCCCATTTCTAATTATAAGCTCTATTTTAAAAAAAAGTTATCCCTAAACATACCCATTATTAAACTATCAATTTATTTTAGAAGATAAAAGTTAAAGTTAAATACATTAGTATACAAAAGGTATTTTAGAAAGGATCTTGGTAACAAGTGTTATAAGAGTATTGTTTAAAAAATCTATTATAATTTTTTTTAATACGACAATTGTTACAAAATACTTCACATAAAATATAAAATAGACAAGTTAATATCACTATTAGCTTTTCTTAGTGCATGTGAAAAAAAAATATAGGTTCTAATAATTAGGAAAGGATTGAGTTTTTGTTATTAAGAATAGTCATGGGATACAAAAACTTAAAAGTGATGCACAAAAGTCCTGGAGAATCATCAAATCAACTCTTGGACAATACTCTTACATATAGTCTAGCCCTAAAATTAAGCATGGTTTCTATCTTCTAATTTGTTACCAGCCTTATTTTGAGAGTTAAAATTTACTTGAAAGTCATGCAATCAATCATTCACTTTAAATCCATCAATTTTTGACGTGGATCCTTCACATAATGAAATTTTTTATGCAACACATGAACCACAACTCTTATAATCTTTCTCCATAATAACACCATCAGTATTAATAAATTTACTTGCATTTACCTCATGGTTTTATCCTTCCAAAAAGCACCATATAATGATATTTTCGTAGGTCCACTACTCTAATGTCCCCCTCCTTAGCCTAGAAGTTTCGTAACTTGGCTTCCATGAACCGACTTCCCACCTTTTTCTCGAATGGATGCACCATTAAAATGTGCTTCTATGAGAAACACCACAATTTGAACTCATCCCTGATTAATTTGATATTTGACTACAGTGCATTCTCCTAAACAATAAATTCCATACTTTTGGTATTTTCCTCAACAATAGAGTCAATATAAAAGGACACTATTTGAAAATCATGTGCATCCTCCATCTTCAAAAGTTTATCTTTGTATACTAATTTAAAAGATTTTAATATGTATTTTTGTCTATAATTAAGCTCGAAGAAATATCATCTTTAATATGTGTCAAGGTATGTATTTCTTCTTATAATTGCCGCTTGATGAGTACAATTTGTTGTACTCCCTACCCTAGACCTTATACATAAGCAAAAAAATAAAATAAATGGTTTTGCTAACAATTGCTCTTAAGGTATTCTTTAAGGATTCTAAATAAAGAAGTTATTCTAACGTATTTATTTAAAAAGTTAAATATTTTAATTTTTAATGCATTAAATACACTCGTTTTTCTAAAAAAGTACTACCTCTCTCCCTATTTATAAGACCTTTTTCGCAAAATCACAGGAATTATAAAAGTTTATATTTGTATTAAATTAGTTTGTAATTACTATTGTTTTTACAATTTTATCCTCTAAGAAAGAGTTTGTTTATGTTTTCAACATGCTATTTATTGTTGATTGAAGAAAAAAAATGTATGATAAATAATGGTATGTAGGTAAAGAAATAATTAATGTAGTTGGAAATAGCAAATGAGTCTTATAAAAATGGACAAAAAAATTCTCAAAGGGGTCTTATAATTAAGGACGGAGGTAATACTCCCTCCGTTTCAAAATACATGTCCATTTTGGAGAAATTTTTTGTTTCAAAATGCATGTCCATTTGATAGTTTAAGGATACATTTTGTCTATTTTACCCTTGCCTACCAATTAATTGGATTCTAGATTTTCTCCACAATAATTATTTTCTACTAATAAATGTTGACCCAATTTTAAGTGGATTTACTCATGCACTATCCTAAGAAATGACTACTGGACTCTCTAATCCATTGTGTGAACCAACCAAGAGTGTTTAAATGATGGACCCAGGGTGTTTAAATGATGGACTAATTTGTTTAATTAATTTTGGTATTGATATTGGGAGTAATTATGAGATGGGGTAAATAAATGTAAAATGAAGAAAATCAAAGACAATAGTATAATAGGAACTTTTGTGTCAAACTAGCTTGTCCTTGGTTACTGCAATTTCTCTAAAATGGACATGTATTTTGAAACAGAGGGAGTACTATTTTAAACTCTTAAAGAGTGCCCTAGGACACTGATTACCATTTCCCAAAATAATAATACCAACATTCAATGTACTTCAATTCAATATAAAAAAGTCACAAATAAATTATATCTAATTAATTTCTCATCGATAAAGCTCAATGATTGTTGTCCACGACCACGAGGTATTAATTCCTTCCTCCGTGTCAAAATAATAATCGTTTAAGATTTGTGCACGATATTTAAGGAAATGATTAATTGTGTTGAGTTTAATGGTAAAATTAGTATCATTTACTAGAATACCCTTATTAATTGTAGTTAGTGGAGTGGTTAAGTTGAATGAAATGCAATAAATAAAGGTATAATAATGGAAAAAATAAATAAATGTTGCATTGGTATTTTAAAGTGATAATTATTTTGAGACAAAAAAAAATGCTAAAGAGACTATTATTCTAAAACGGAGGGAGTACATGGAAAGAGTTTAATAATGTAACATTAAGAGTGTGTTTGGATGAGGTAATTGAGAATTTTTGAAGAATTTGGAATTCTAGGCAATTCAAATGAATCAATTAAATTGACTTCATTTCTAAATATTCTTGTTTGGATAGAGTAATCAAAAATTTCACCGTCATAATTTTTAGGAAACTTTTATAAATTTTATTTCTTTGTTGGCCAAATTTGAAAATTTAAATTAGAGGTTCAAAAAATTTGAGGGGTCAATTTATAATTTTGAATAAGTTGAGAGATAAATTTGTAATTTCCAAAAAATATTAGGGGTCAAATTGCAATTTTTTGTAAATTTATTGGCGTCAATTTGAAAATTTTGGAAAATTTGAGGACCAAAATGCAAAATTTGAAAATTATAAGAATAAAGAAATTTGAAATTCTTAGCTTTTAGGTGTCATTTGAAATTCTCTAAATTTAATTTGAACAAAATACTTCATAAATTTTCTTCATTTTGAAAATTCTCCATATTATTATTCAAACCATGAAATTTATCTAAATGTATTTGAATTCCCTCAAAACATTACTTTACATCAAAACATTCCCCCATCCAAACAATCTCTAAGCAAAATAGTTTTAATCTCTTAAAACATCTTTAATAGTACTCTTACTAAGAGATAGCTTATGTGACCTTACAATCCTTACGCAATACGCATACACATCCCTAATTCACTCTATTTTTAATATTAATATATAATAGACATTCATTCAATTCAATTGAACAACTCTTAAAAAATTATTAAACAATTCATCAATAACTTTACATTATTATACTTCATTAATAATTAATTTCTTTTTTTGAAATATGATGAAAGAAGTTGAATAAAATATGCAATGAAACCCACAATTTATTCGAAAGAGAGATTGTAAAAGCCTCACATTTAATAGCAAACTTTCTAATTTTTTAGTTAGGATCATTTTCATTTCTTCCATTTGGAGAGATAAAACACAAAAAAAGTAAAAAATAATTAATGATGGCAGAACCCACTCAATAATAGGACCCACAATTTATTTTTTGTGTATATCTCTTTTTAAATGACACCCTCTATTTATTTTTATAAATTAAGAGGGTCCTTATTTCTAATTTCTTTTCCAATTTGAACAACTAATAAACTTTACTTGCTATTAGACAAAACAACTTTTATTAGAGATGCTCTTGCAGGACTATTCACTCTACCTGCTAATAAACACCCTCTTAGCATCACTTTATTTTAATTTTTTAATTAAGAAAAGCTTTTCGGACCGAGATTACCGGGATAATTTGTGGGCCACCAAGACTTGGATGAGTGCTTTCATTTCACGTGTGTTCACTTTGTTTGAACTTTGAACGCCGACTAGTACTAATGTGTAGTATTTATTTGTATTGCAAAATGCAAATAAGAAGATTATGCTATCTCATTTTAGGTAAGAACATTAATTAATACTTATACAAATAAATTATTTGAATGGGACCTAATGGCATTGTGCATTGGCACCGGTATGGGATGTCTTTGTTTTGAATTGACACTCCATATGTGTCCTGAAAATTTGAGTTCACTGCTATGAAAAATCACGAGGGAAAAGTCATATGGAATAAATCAAATGGTTAATTAATTATGTACTATAAAAATCATATATTTGTTAGCTTAAATGGATTTTTTTTTTAGGAAATCAAATTGATAAACTTAATTTCCTAATATTTTTTATTTTATGCAAAAATTAGTATTAAAATTTTAATTTCACTGCTAACTACCTAAATAAAATACTTTTAGAATGAAATAATAGGATGATGCAAATTCCTAGTTTTTATATTTTTAAAGTATTAGAAATTTAAAATACCCGTTCAGTCGTTAAAAAAGACAGACAAAAGTAAGTAATGGATGCCATTACAGTATTTTATGTCTCTAGGTACTGTAGGTATTTTCTCTCCAAAAAAGGTACTGTAGGGATCTGTCTTTTTTCTTCGTCTTTTAATAAATAATAATTGGTATTTGTGAAAAAATGTACCGTGGGTAAAATAATATTCCCTTATTATTTATATGTGTCTCTTTTTGGACGTGAACAGTTTTACAGAAAATAATTATTTATTTCAATTTTAATGTAAAATAATACTCCCTCCATCTCTTTTTATAAGAATAATTTACAAAAATTACGGTGATTAAAAAAGTGTTTGAAGTAATAAATTTGTAATAAATGTATGTTACTATTACCAAATTACTCTTTGTCAAGAGATATATTTAATGTTAATTTTTCATATTTTAAAGTAATATTGATAATAGTAATGAGAGATGTATTAGGAAAAAAATAATAAATGCATCTAGAAGGTAGATAATCTTATATTTAGGGACAATTTTTTTTTTGTAAAATAGTCTTATAAAAAGGACGGAGGGAATATAATAAAACTAGAATATTTCTATATTCATTTATTATCATGTTTTTTTTAAGGAACCTCGTTTATTATTTATTTTTCTATTATTTGCAACTATTTTAATAAGTGAGAGCATTATTGTTAAAAAAATACTAAAATTTATTGGCATGATAAAATAACAAACGATTTAAAATAAAAAATTTAAAATTATACAAATAATATGAGGAGGGAGTAACAAAATTTTCCCTCATTTTTTTATTACTTCCATTTTTACCGCATTATTAAAATTATAATGGGACAGTTTCAATCGTCTTCAACTCACAATATTAATATTGTTACACTCAATATTGTATGTGTTTGTCCAGATTTCCTTCTTTATATGTGTAAGTTTTAAATTATGGTTATCACTTCATTTAAAATACAATTTAGATAGTAAAAAGTTACACGAGAAAATGTTTGTTGAACTAAAATGGGTTTTATACAATGCCCTTTAAGTTTTGATGATAATAAAGTATAAAAAAAAAACAATTAGATATATTAACATATGTTTAAGTGTGAAAGACTATAGAATTAAATTCAAAATATTAAATCAAGATTTGGTTCTCAAAGAACATGATTTTTTGAGCATTTGAAATTTGCGAGAAGCTAGAGTTCTTGAACAGACTCTTAATAGCGCAAGCATCTGAAAGACTTAGACTCTAAAGACTAGAAGATTCTGATGAAGTGAAGCTTCTGAAGACTCAGACTCTAAAGACCATGTCGGCATCAGAAACCTTCGACTGGTTTTGTCGTTTTATGATGGAATGTCACTATCAAACTTTGATAATACAATTTGTCTTATTCTGTGCAGAAACAAACAAAGAACTTCAAGGACAGTTGAAATGAAGCAGATAATTCCTTCTGAAGCAAAGAAATTTCAAACGACCTTTCAACAACATTAACCAATCAAGAAACATTCAAATGTCTCTTATGAAGCTTCTCAAGGACTCAAATGTATGCGCTGTCATTCTCTAACGTCTCTCAGATTTATCTCTGTACAACGTGCTGAAGGCTCGAAGAACAATATCAACTCTCTTAACTTTTTCAAGTGTCCTTACTCTCTCAAAATCAAAAGCGCACAAACACTTAAAGAATTTCTTATAAACTTTCATATCTCAGAATTCTTATGTCTTAAAGTCCAATCTCAATTGTATTAATTACACATCTGATAGTATATCAAGTGTAAAACCCAAACAATCTTTTATTTGATTAAGTTAGATTGTAGAAGTCTCTTCCAATTGTGATTGAGCAGAGGAAATCTCTTTCTTGTGTGATTGAACAATAGAAGTTTCTTACTTGTGTGCTTGAGTATTTTGAATCTTTTGCGATTATAGTGAAAATATCTTAAAAGTGCAAGATGACTAAACTAATATCTGTTTGTGAGAGGAGTTACTCCTTCCGTCCCTTTTTATAGGAGTAATTTACAAAAATCACGTGTATTAAGAAAATTTGTTGGAGTAATAAAGTTGTCTCAAATGTGTGTGACTATTACTAGATTACCCTTATTAAATATATATTTAATATTAACTTTTCATATACCAGGACAAATTGATAGTATAATAAGAGGTATATTTGGAAAAAAGAGTAATCAATACATCTAGAAATTTGTATATGGTTTTATATTTAAAAACAAAAGTTTTTTGTAAATTATTCTTATAAATAGGAACAGAGGGAATAGTATAAACTGTTGTGTGTCATCTCTTTCTCTTTGTGTTTGATTTCATCCGTTGCATACTTACTCTGTTCTCAGCTTCGGACTCAGACTAGTTTTACAAACACTTAATTTATTTTATTTTTTTAAAATGTTAACCAAATTTTGAAGAAAAAATAGAAATATAGATGGGGTGATTCCTCGGCAGTAAGGGACAAAACAAAAGTGTGTGTGAAAAGGAAAAGAGAGATGTTTTATGGACACAAAAGTGGTCCCCACAGTTATGATGACATGGCAAGACCACAGTTAGATACAACAATCATCCTTCTTCCCCTAGTACTGTAGAAAACTCAGTTTGCATTCAACACAACACATTTTCTTCATTTCACCCAACACAACACAACACAAACACAAACACATCTTCCTCTTCTTTCTTTAACTCTCACACTCACACTCATGTGATGTTATTATTATTATTGTTGTTGTAGTTGTTGTTATCATTCATTTAATAGTCAAAGCTTATTACAAGTAACAAGTAAAGTTGCAATTGAACTCTTTCACCATCACCTTCTCTTTTGCATTATAGCTACCTTCCAAATTAATTACACACAAAGAGAAAGAGAAAGAGAAAGATCCAATGGAGTATGAGAGAATAGAGAAACCTCAGGTTTGTTACCAACATTCCTTTAGCTTGATTTCATCTTCTGGGGTGTTTCTTCCATTTTAGCTCATGCTTTTTACTTGTCAAAATTATAATCTTTTTTCTCTTTTACAAACTGGGTTGCTCAAAAAATGCTCCTTTTTCCTCTCATATATTTGTTATTATTGTTTGGAAGTTCTAAACTTCAAATTTGATGTTTCTAAACAAAGTAAATGGTCATCAACTTTGTTTTTCTATGATCTTTGTTAAATTGATTCCTTGCAACTGATTTTTTTTAATTATTTAAAAAATTATACTTTTGTTGCTTCCTTTACTTTTGTGGTCAATGGAAAGCTTAAATTTGTCACAATTAATTGTTTGGTGCGCGGGAAAAGGGAGAAAAAATAAGGTAAAAAAGATCAAATTGAGAGAAGAATGTGATTCAATTGCTCTCATTTTTCTTCTGAGGAAAAAGGTTATATGGGTTAAAATTTTGGGGGTGATATGTATCTTTGTAACTTTGTTTATATAGTGTGCTTTAAGTTGGATTTTACATTAAATATGGCGTCTGTTCTTTTTAAATGCAGACTGGAATAATATCTCCCAGTAAACTGAGGATGAAGTTATTAGGGCCTAGGAAGAAGGATGGATCCAACAGTAACTCTTCTAGAACATCCCCTTCAAGGCTTGAGGATCCTGAATTTGTCAATAGCCTACTTTCCTCTAACGATGACAACCTTGATTATGAAGGTTGGCTATTGCAATTTATTTATTTATTAATGCATATCTTTGCAGCATCGACATTTCGGATTGAAGGTGTGTCTAGTGTCTGACATGTGTCTATGTTCGATACCGATACATGTGGTTACATTCAATTATTCCACTTTCTCAAAGCGACAATGTTTGTATATGTGGCTGTGCTTCATAAACGCATAAGCATTTTTGCTATGTATTAGACAAAATTTATCCCAGGCTGTGCTGTGTTTGTGCGTGTGTGTGTTTGATTGTAGGATTTTGTATTCTTTTGGAACTAACTAAAACATATTCCTTCCAGTTACATCTCCAAGCTTAGAAGTTTTGTCATCAAAGCCATTGAGGGATGCGGTCCTGGAGCCGAGATTAAAGGAGACAATGCCCGGGGAAAATGGTGACACAGGACGTGTAAAGATGCAGCATTTTCATAAGGTTGACACTGGAAATTCGAGCACAATTCATCCGTTGAGGACAACAGAAGATGAAAATCTTGATTATGACAGTCAAGCTAGCTCATCCAGTTTCGAGTTTGACAAAGGAGAGAGACCGGTGAGCAATCATGTAAGTAGATCCCTGTTGAGACCCATTCCTTCTAAGTGGAACGATGCCGAGAAATGGATAATGAATAGGCAACATATACAAACTCGAAAGAACAGCATACATAGCCAAGCAAATCGCTTGCCAACAAGTATGGCAAGGGTTGTTCCAGAGTCCGGTAATTTTGATCATAAGCTCCCGACAAGCAAGGTTACAGAAACAAAACGAGTTGATTACTGTCAACCAACATCACATTCACATATGGCATTCGAGAAATTCTCTTTTGTTCCATCCGATGCTCGTCTGGTTTCTGGTCAAGCACATGGAAAACCACCTGTAGTGGAATCTTTTCCCCAAAGCAAAGATTTAAAGGAAGTAAATGAAGTGGATTTATCTTGTACAACAAGTATAGATGACCAAACAGGTATGTTGAAGATCTCATTCTACCATATAATATTAACACGATTTGCATATGAAAATCTGATGTCGTTGTTCCTTTGAACTTCTTGCTGCAGCACATTGATTTTGTTCATTAGTGACTTAATCAACATGTAGATACTAGATATTAAGATTAACATGTTCCAATGGTGCAGCATTTCCCGGTATAAGATCTGTTGCCATGAGAGATATGGGAACTGAAATGACCCCAGCGCCAAGTCAAGAACCTTCGCAGACAGCTACTCCTGTTGGGTCGGCAACTCCAATTCGCAGCCCAACTTCATCAATGCCTTCAACTCCTCGGAGAGGTGCACCAGCTCCAACGCCTTTGGGCTACACAACCGATGAGGATCCACAGTTTCGAAATGAAAACAGCAGAAAGCAATTGTCCGAAGAAGAAATGAAGATAAAGACTAGGAGAGAGATTGCAGCCCTTGGTATGCAGCTTGGGAAAATGAATATTGCGGCATGGGCAAGTAAAGATGACGAAGAAAGTAAAAAATCTGCTGGTCACGACACAGATACTCAAGAACAAGAGAGAATTGAATTTGAAAAACGCGCTGCTTTGTGGGAGGAAGCTGAAAAATCTAAACATACTGCAAGGTTTCTATTTTACTCGCGTTACCTCTAGACAAAAGTAAACCTGATTTTTGAAATGTAATTATGACATGCTAAAACTTGCAGATTAAAGCGTGAGGAAATCAAAATTCAAGCATGGGAAAGTCAGCAGAAGGCCAAATTAGAAGCCGAAATGAGAAGAACCGAGGTAGTTATACTTTTGCAGAGTCTATTGATTGGAAACAAAGTTCTTGCATATTTTACAACCTAAGTGTGATTTGAAGAGATTATAAACCATTATGAACTAAGGTCTAGTTTAGATTAGCTCTAACTTATGAAAGCTTTTCAAGTAAAATAAGTTTATCGCGTTGCCCTTATGAAAAAGTACGTATAAATTTGGCATTGTTTATGGAAAAGTTAAATCAGAGAGCTTCTAAAAATATTGAGAATCTAAAGCTAATTTCAACTCGCGCGAGTTGTTTAAAAATTTCGCTGTTATTTCTATACTCTCTGAATATTTCTCATATTCAATATAATATCAAATCCATATGGTTTTCTTTCCATTATTTAATTGCAATATGAATTTAGAGATAGGCATGTAAAAAGTATTTATTTACTGCATAAGAATGTTTACATTACACACTGATTGAAACTGTATGCAAATATAGGCCAAAGTTGAGCAAATGAGAGCACAAACACATGCAAAAATGGTGAAAAAGATTGCTATGGCGAGGCAAAGATCAGAAGAAAAACGTGCACAAGCTGAAGCTAGAAAAAATAGAGAAGCAGAAAGAACTGCAGCTCAAGTAGAATACATACGCCAAACAGGGAAAATGCCCTATTCCAATTACATTATGTGTTGTGGCTGGCTGTGATATATAACATTGCAATTAGAGGAAAATGCATCTCATTCCAAGATTGCTTATCTTTTTACCTTGAAAGATAGGGTCGTCGAAAAATTGCATATCATCTTCATACCAAAACCTTGTAATTTTCAAACACCTGAGTGCAAGTTGCTTACATAATAGCGATTTATGAGTGACAATGTTTTAAAGTTCGTATTTTTCATTTTTAAAGAGCTAATTGAATCGTTTGGTCTTATATAACATTGCTGTTAATATAAATGTACAAGGTAAACAAAGTCAATGTCCCATAAGTATGGTGTAAGAGGCTGCAGGGACATTTTATATGCTAAGGCACGGGTTGAAATCCGCAATTCCTCAATTATCAGCACTTAATGGGTGTGACTGCGACTTTTGCCCCCGATTCTTTGGAGTAAAAAAGTAAATGAAGTTGGTTGACTAACAATCAAGGTTCATACCTTAGAATCAAGATTCAAAAACCTAAACAAAACCAACAATTCATAATACAAAATAAACAATAATTTATTTTATATTTGAAAACTCGGTATCCGACCTAATGACTTGCTAATTCATGGGGCCAATTTCACCCTCCTTTAGCGGAGGGCTCAATTGAAGCTAGAACAAAACACTATATATGGACCGACCCAACAAAAGAATGTTACTACCAACTAGAGCATTTGCAGCTCAAACTTACATTACATTACTCAATAACAACATATTAGGTGGACTTGAATCTCTAAAGGTTAGCAATGAATAACGTTTTGATATGTATGGAAAAAATAACTACTGCTTCAAACCCCAAGTAAGAATGCTAGCTTCCATTTTTTTAGTCGAGATGCTCACTTCCTTTTATTGACTAGTCACCAACCAACCTAAGTTATGGCCAAATACAAGTTCCCACAACAACCACAAGGCTGCAAAAGTGATTATTTTTGAAATATTATATGCGAAACAGCCACCAAAGGTTCAAATTCCTAATGTATGAACTTGACTCTCTTCAAACCACGCGAATTGGAAAATGAAATCGAGCCTTCGAGGACCACAATCAGCTGCTCATTAGGACTGGGGACCTCCGCATGAATATTGCCATTGCAAAATCACCTATATTGTATATGATGCAAGTATTATTGAGTCCTTCCCTGCAAAGTAACATCTACAATGCTCTAAAAAAACCTGTGGATGGAAATAAACCAAATAGTATAACATAATTAATCTGTATATTTTATGTTTTTTCATTTTTAATTTAGTCATGGAACTGGATGATTGCTTTCTTCTAAGGTGCATCAAATAAGATCAAGTTTATTACTCTCTCCGTCCTAAATTACAAGTCTCTTTAAAGAAAAAAAGTGTCAAATTATAAGTGGCTTTACAATATCAACGATGCATTAAATGTCATTTTCATATTATATCATTAACTATTTACTACTCTTTTATTTTTCATTCTTTAATTTATCTTTATTATACCATTAATGGAGAATAATTTTCAATATAGTTAGATGAGCTTATAATTTTCAATATACTAATTTAAGTTTGTTTTAATTGACCTATGGAGCTTATCTGTTGTCATAAATCCTTAATTTGAATATTCAAAAATTACCCGGCCAACATTCAATCCATTCCTTCCAAAAATACAAAGCAGAATGTTGTTCATCATCCGCCAATGAATAGCTGTTATAAAATACTACTTTACACATCGTGAGCAGATGGACTCTAACCCAAACTAGAAAGAGACTGCTTACACATCGGGAACATATGAACTCTAACCCAAACTAGAGATTGAACGATGGTTACATCAACAATGTATTAGTGTGTCAAAGAGGACACGATATTGGTAACGGCTAGCTCAACTTATTATTAGTTGGAATAATGAACGACCAAAATGAATCTTGCAAAAGATTTTGATGACAACAATAAATGAATCAAGATAAACGACGAATAGTATATTTCAGTAAGTTGTTTATCAGAGCATTAAACCCCCTTTGGTTTGAGCTTATCAAAAATAGCTTATGTAAATAAATAAGCTTTTATTTTAATTTACAAGCTCTCACTAACGAAAATTGTATCTACATAAACTGTTTTTTCATAAACTACCTTAAAAACTTATAAATAATACATAAAAACTTATTTATTTGCCTAAGCTGTTTTATATAAGCTCTAAAATAAGTTAATCAAAACGGACCCTAAATCTTCGATACGATCTTGGGACGACACAAAGCAAAGCTAATTGTTATCACAACATTTTGAAAAGTTTGACTAAACTTTTGGTTAAATAATCACTTGAAAATTGAAAAGGCTGATAAGTGATACGAAAACGCTGAATGATATAATGTTTGGTAGTGCAGTCAAAGATTTTTATTATTATAATCAGCTGCATTTCTTCAAAAAAAAAGGTTTTGCCCTGGACTTTAGTTTCATCATAATGCTTTGATTGCAGTGTTACTTTCTTTTATCGAGAAAGTTAAGGTGAGAAGTTTCAAGATTACAGGAAGTCATAATTCTAATGGAGCGAAGAGGGAAGGAGAAATGAAATATCTATTGCATTTTCATCAACAAACAGAAAGTGGTAAATTACTTTTTATAGTATACGTCTATACGATGAGGGCAATGGCATTGTAAAAGGGACAACACAAGTACCCTAACAAAATCGATAGAAACCAGTGAAGATAACTCGCATACAAAACAGTTAGGCATCTTCTCAATAACAAGGGAAGTCAAGGATAAGTTAAAATTTGCAAACAAATCAACACAATAGTTGGCTACACAAAAAGTATGAATGTCTAAGAATAACATTCTACAAACTATGGTACTAAACTGCAAAGGACGACGATTTTCTAATCCCCCTTTTAGAGAGAATAACATTTGGCTATCTGAACAACAAATATATATGTCTAAGAATAACATTCTGCAACCAGCTGTCTTATATAGACTTCACTCCCCTAACTTTCAAAATAATAAAATAACTTCTCCTAACTCCCCTCCTAACCAAACACTACTTTACTATTTCAAACCAAACACTACTTTACTAATAAGATACTAAATGCAGTAATAATCAATAAATTTTAAGGCAAAAATCACTAGACACTAAAGAGACATGTCCCAACTAATTAGCAACCGTGAAGTTTAATCTTAATACATATTATGAAAATAAAACAGTTTCCACAACTTGTAGATGTCATACCTATAATTTCAAAATAACCTACAAGAGTGGAGTAATGTGACAAAATAGTGGATTTTCATTTGAAGTCAGTGTAAAACTATTTTACAACAGCAACATGTATACTATACATACTTATTATCAGTTGGTATAATCAAACTTTTTCACATTGTTAAGACTTCTCTAGCTGCACATTTCCAGAAGTATGAAAAATTTCAATCACAATTGAAATTTAAAACAATGTCTTCCATCCTCTAAACAATGTATATCACAGAAAATACGTCGCAACTAATACATGCATACTAACATATTAATCATAACATCGATTAAGCAAGATCAACACAAACTTATAAGTACGAATTCAAATCTTATAGCAACTCAAAAAAAACAATCATAAATAAGTACGAATTACAAAACATAAATCCAAGTCACAAAACCTAGGGTTTCTTCCAAGTTTGAAAAAAGTAAAAACAGCAAAAAACGATGGTTGTCGATCTACAAATCTTGAACAGTCAAACCAGGAGGAAGAGATTGCTTCAACTTATCGGCTTTGTCAGTATCAAACACACAAAGTGTGTACAAATACTTTGAGCAACGAACCTTGAACTTCACCACATCCTTACTTCTCTTGATTTTCACTGATCTCGCGTCCTTTCTACGCGCCGTCAGAAGAAAATCCTTGATCTCGTGGATCTGCTTCGCCTGAAAAAACAACACAATACATAAAATTGAAACACGAAAAAAAGAAAAGATCGTTGTAGATTCACGATACTGATTCGGTGTGGGAAGTACCATTGATGTGGTTTCTTGAGGCTGCAATGCAAATAGGGTTTCTTCCTCGCCTCCTTAGAATAAGCTTCAGAAATGGTTGTTAGTTCTTCTTCTTATATAAACCCTACTCGTTAACTCGGGTACCCGGTTTTGACCTAAAGCCCAAAATGTAATGCTTTTTGTGAACCTCTTCATATGGCCCAATCACTTCATCATTTAATAAAGAATTTGAAGGGTACTTTTTAATTTTAAAAAAATGATATCGTAAATAAGGTTTGACTAGATTATTTGATAACTTTTAAAAAAATTGTAATCAAGAGTTTGAACTATTTCTTCTTTTTATTTGTAACTTATAGGGTTAAATATTTTTTTTGCAAGTATTAAATGATTTTAGTTTAGTTTCTTTTTGTTGTTGCTAATTTTAAACCCAAAAACAACCAACACAATAGTTTTATTAGGATTTGCTAATATTAAATAGTTTATAGATTGACTAATTTAATTTTAATTTTATTAAATTTTGGTTTTAGTAAGAGAGTTCAGTAGCTCAACTGGTTTTAAATAAAGAGTTAAAGGTCATGATTCAAACCTGGATAAGAAAGAAAAAAAACTATTTTCTTTGTTGAACAAAACAAAATAAGATATATCAACAATAAAGAGGAACACAAGATGTACTAAAGAGGAACACAAGAGTCATACAAATAGGGTTCAAACTCCCCCACCAAATAAAAGGAACGTAGGTTATACCCAACCATAATAACCAAAAGCTAATTGATGTGTTTTGCCTTTAACCACCACCGGTAGGATAGAAACTTGACTTTATTCACTAGATTAAGAATATAGTCCTTCTTTTGGTTAAAAATCTTATTATTACCCTCTTTTCAATTACCCGGACACATGAAAACCAAATAACATACATAATAGATCGCCACATTTTAGAACCTCCTAACAAAATACCAAACTGTATAAAATGGTCAAAACACTTGAAAGATCAACCGAAGAAAAAACAATCCAATGTCTAACATGCTGTCAAGCGCCACCGAAGAAACTAATTTCAAACATTTTTTTTATAAAAAAAAAAAACTAATTTCAAACATATATCATTAAAAAAAAGTGCAGAAATTTAATTTAATAATCATTGCTATAGTAATCATGTGTTATAGTATTAGTAATCATCTTGTCAAAAAAAGTATTAGTAATCATGTTTAATTTTTTTAAAAGTGAAACTGAGATCTAACTTGAAGGTAGTTGACATCGTTTTTGTCGAGTTAAGCATATGCAATGGGCCTGACACTAGAGTATAACAAGTCTTTTTGGACATTTTCTTTCCAAAAGAAAAAATCTTTTTGACATATTTTTGTTGTACAAAGATTTAAGTGTGAGTTTCGGTTTGTTGCTAATGCAGTTTTATAACATTATCTAATTTCAATTTTTACCACGGATTTCTTACTTATAAGTATATTTAAGTGTTACAGATTTTATGAGTACTTATCAAATAAAAAACGGCACACAGGAGAAAATCTTACTTCACTCAAAAACATTTAAATTATTACTCATAATGTTTATTTTAGATGCAAAACATGTTTTGTATTTTGAAAGCATAACCATGTGAGCCTAAAATGTTTGCCCTTTACAAGAATAATTGATTCAATAATAGAATAAAAAGAATTAAATCAATTTTGGTTGAAAATGTCATTTTTGTAGGTGATGATATATTACATCTCAAACACTAGGTGTCCGATTGATGTGTTCTTTAATTCTTTAAAAAACAGAGAGAATTATCTACAATTTGTATTTAAGAAAGAATTGAGAGCAAATTCGGCTCCTTTGACGATGGAAAATGAATGGAATTGAAGTTGGTGACGTGATTATAGAATAAGTGAGTTGATGCAAAGAGAAAAAATGACACATTCAAGAAGCATAATGTAGGGGTTTTTATTTTTATTTTTATTATTATTGAGTTACAGTGCTGAAGTGTAAGCCAGTTTCATTCAAGAGCTAAAAAACGCCTTCGATGCTCCAGTAAGGTGTTAACCGTGAATTCAACCGCTAAGAACGATTGATTACATTTACAGCCACTAAACAATTCTTGCAGTCACTTAGCTTTGACGTATGAATGGAAATCTTTTATTCCGCATGCTATGCATATTTCTTTGTAGGAAAATGTTAACGAGTGCTTTCGGAGTACTTTTTAAGACTATAAATAGTAAGTATTTATAAAAATGCATGTAATCAATATTTTGAAAATGGAAATATTTAACATTTTTAAAGAATAATGACTTATTTTGAAATGCTTAAAGAGTGTCTGGGGGCACTCGTTAAAAAACTCTTCTTTATAATACAACGCGAGCGAAAATTTATGCTACACATAAAGAAAATAACATGTTTTTACCTCTTTTGGCTAACTTTTTCTCTTTCCAAAATTATCCTCAACTTTCGTTACAAATAGCACATATAACAAATAAATAAGAGTACATTCAAATATTAAAATAAAAGTGTAACAAACACGATATGAGTATATATATATTCAGTTTTTTTCTTTATCTTTTTTTATTTTTTGACAAAAACATAATGATATTCATTCATTCAAATAGATAGAGTACATCATTCAACACCACTAAAAACGTAAAGAATGAATTTGCGAACAAACTCACAACATCCAAGTTAATAGCATATAACAACATAATGCATACAAAAATACATGATAAAATTAAAGTGGTTGAATTTTTTTTTTTGCTAAGCCAGGAGAAAGGACATGCATCAAGAAGAGTTGTCGACATCCCAACTAGGTTGGCACCCCGAAGATACTCCTATCCTATGTCGCCAAACTCATAAAAATTTTATTAAAAAAGGGGAAAAATATATACAAGAGGGGGGACTAGGCCAAAACCCTCAACAAAAGCAGGAGTAAAAAAGAAAAACAGCTAAGGAAAACGATAATTAGGCAAGTCAAATCTGTCCTTAAAGAAATCTTCGCAAACAACCTGCGGCAACTCAGTCAACCAAACTGCATCCCGAAGAAAATGCCCCATATTCGCAAGCTTATCAACACAACAGTTGTCTTCCCGATAGATATGCGAAGATATAATCTGAACACCAAGCTGAAGCGCATTATGCCACCTATTACGAAGGGATATAGGAACCAAATAATCATTCTTAAACGACAAAGAATCACCCCGGAATACCCATGCCTCCGGATATGCAAGGTTGACGCCCAAATCTTTGATAGAATAATCGATCTTCAATATGAATCAAATGAAACCGCAACAAGACGGAAAATCAAACAACGCCGCACAAGACGAAGAACAACACACCACCACACTCAGATGGCGAAATCACGAAGCAAAAACTTAGATCTATGTGAAAATCACTTATTTAGATTGAAATAGAGAGAAAAAAAGATGAAGATTGAAGTATATCTATACTTACTTTTTCATTATCCCAATTACACCCTTAAACAACTTTTTCTATAATAAAGATTGTTGTTGGTGTCATTAGAAAAAAAATAAGAATTTAGATTATATTTTTTTTATTATATTGTTGGTGTCATTGAAATAGATAATCATGATTAATTTGATTTGTTATAACTTGAAAACAACAAAAAATTATATTTTTAGTTTTAATCAAAATCAAAATTTCATAAAAAAATACCGTTCATAATTTTCAAACATTAGCGCAATAAAAAGAGCGGAAAGATGGACACGTGAGTGCCCGTCTTTTCGCGAATAAAGTTAATAGAATTTAGATAAAAATAGGCTTTATGTGTTGCGAAAGTTACTCTCTTTTTTGTTTTGGATTGGACTATTCTTTAATCTTATAAAAAACCAAGTTTTTTTAATGATCAGTCACCCTAGGCTATCATTCCATCTTTTTAATCGAGGAGTGGGGTGCCATTCCATTTCTGTGATCAATTTTGGGTTAAATATGTTTTTGGTCCCTATAAAATTATATACTTTTAAGTTTGGTCCTTACTTAATTTTAATAGGTTTTTTAGCCCCTATAAAAAAATTTACTTATAATTTTAGTCCTTGCTAAAACAAAGTTTGTTTAATTATCCTTAAACTCTTAAATTTTTGAACGATTTTTTTGAGACAAGTTTAGAACACTATGAAAGGTTCACTTACAAAAATTTAGAATTTTTTAACATGAAACGAATTAAATATGAATTTTTTAAACCGACAAAAGTTAAAGATAAAAGTAACAAAATCTGGACGTAGAAATCAAATTTTGCGATAATTTTTTGTGGAGGAACTTTTAGTAATGTTCTTAAAACGTCTGCAAAAAGTTGTTCAAAAACTTAAGAGTTTAAGCATAAATTAAACAAATTTGAATTGAGTAGGGACTAACACTGAGTGCCGAATTTTTTTTAGGGATTAAAATAACTATTAAAATTAAGAAAATAACTATTAAAATTAAGTAATGACTAAACTTAAAAGGTCCCAATTTTATAGGGACCAAAAACATATTTAACCCCCATATTTTTATCTTTCTTCTAGTTACCATTATCTTGTTTTCGTTCTTCTTTTTTTTTTTTTGTCAAATCTTGTTTTTGTTCTTTACTGCCATTATATTTCGCCATCCTTTTATTTTATTTCTTGCCACTTCACAATTCTTGAATCAAATTTCTAAATTCGAAATATATTATAATTGCTAATAAAAAACTTACAGAATGACTAACCATAAATTTGAGTAGTCATCAAGTGATATCAATTGTTAAGCGTGTTTGGAAAACACCCAAATCATAGCAAAAAAAAAAAAGTTGGACCAAAAGCTACACAATGTAGCTTCTAAGAATCATGGTCATAGATTGATGGAAAAAAAAAATTACAGTAATAGATTGCTCTAAATTCACAACGACGATTATCCACCACTCAATCAAAAACACAGATGCTAAAATAGGTTGGTAAAATAAAAAACAGGGAAATATTAAACAAACTTATAAACTAGTTCAATAAATTATAAGCCATTTTCTTAACGTTACGTTTTTCAAGTGGAGATCATATTCACGCTGGTCCTATAGTAGGTAAACCGGAAGGAGAAAGGGATATTACTTTAGGTTTTGTTGATTTATTACGTGATGATTTTGTTGAAAAAGATAGAAGTCACGGTATTTTTTTTACTCAGGATTGGGTTTCTTTCCCTGGTGTTCTGTCTGTTACTTCGGATGGTATTCATGTTTGACATATCTTGTGTTAGGTAGTATTTATATCAAAATAATTGCTATATGTGCAATCTAGAGTAGCAATTTCGTCCACAACCACTAACTTTAGGAGCAATTTCGACACACGGTTTATGCACGTATTAAACAAGGTTGTCAGTTTGCTACAACCTTTTTGGTGAAGTTGTGGATGACAGAAAAAATATACCAGATACATAAGAAAGTGAAAGTGAGATTAAGATAAAATGCATCTTCAAAAATAAGGGTGAGCTAGGAATTGTTGGATGCCAACCCTACCTTGTTTTATTGGTGTTGGTGGATAGTGCTTTGTCACCATTCCATACCCTTAATAAAGCTCAAAACTCTGGTAACAACCCCACAATATGCATATGTACTTAGAGCTGCACAATTAGACCTCCATTCATAAATTTTGAGTTAAAGAGTCACTTTTGATCCGAGAATGTTCTAAGTGTTGTCGCAAAATATCCTTCAAATGTACCTTTTGTTAATTAGATAGATCCTCAAGTATGTTTTCCGTAAGTAAGTTTGGACTTTAATTGTGTCTTTTGTTAGCAACTTTGATATAAGAAATTACCAATAAAAGACACATTCAATGATGTTTTTGCATTTACGTTGACACATTAAGGGATTTTAGTGAAACTATATCGTGCATTAGGGGATAAAATGAATGTTTATTCTATAAATTTTCATGAAAATGTGTAGTTTTGCAATTAAAACCAAAAACAAAACATGTTTAAAGCTTGAAATCTAACTTCATCAAGAAACCGATAGTGGTCATAAATATAAAGGACACCTTAGATAGGGGTGGCATCATGCTTTTTAGATTCCAAAAATGCTTAGTACGGTGAGGAATGGACAAGCGTACAGCTTTAGCTTTGCCATTCATGGAGCAAAGCAAAGCAATCACAAACCAAAGTGAAAGTGTGAATGGGCCAAAACCAAGAATAATACAAAGCATAGGACACTTTCACATTAATTGAAGCACAAAAGTACTCTTTTTTCTCCTCCCTCGTATGATCAGAGAGACACATCACATGGTTTTGGTGTCCTCTTCATGTTCTAAATGTCACATCAACCTTCTCAAAAAGTTTTAACTATCAGAAAGGTCAAGAAACACAGCATCATCTTCAGTGTCATCTTTTATCACTTATCAACCACTTTCATCTTCATGCATGAAAGGTTTTACCAAACAATTACCACAGCAATCATCAAAGGTCAACAAATCCAACATCAACATTCAACACCATGATCTATTATACTCTTCCACTATCCTTAAATGTTCTTACATATCCTTACACGTAAGAACATCATTTTTAAATTTTGGGATCATTCTTATAGAACATTTCTTACAGAATAAAAAAATAATTTCTCCACAATAAAACAAAGCTAATGAGTTCAATCACGAGATCAGCTTAAAGTAGGTTAAGAACTTAAGTTGAGTTCTACAAAAAAGGGAGCAAAAATCCAACACGAGTTCTTGTAATGTAATACATGCCCCCAATGATTTAGCCATTGAAAGATAGAAATAGAGGTAACTTCAAACATGAGTTCCAAAAGGTTACCAATATATTGTACAAACTACAATGAGAAGATGCCATATAGCTCCGTGTTTAGCTCAATAATTGTTTAAGGCAGTAAAAACTGGAAAACGAAAGACTTATATCTGAGTAAGCTATAAACTACAACTAGGAACCACTTCCCACCCTTTGCAGAGGGTTTGAGAAGAGTAATAATAATAATAATACAAGAGAAGAAATTAACAGTATTTGTTGTCACAACATTCAGTAGTCTAAAGACCCCACAGTTGTTAGCCCGGTGCTTAAATTTCTTGAGTCCTCACGGCCAGCGTAGTCATCACAGATACCATTAGAGAGCCTCTGGGTTGGAGCTGAGTTCAGAAGCTCTAGACCATTGTTCCCCATTTGCTGCACTTCCTGAGGGGAAAGTATCTTGATGCACCATACACTATTTACAAATTCCCTGTCATCCAAAATATCACGTGACAACAAGTTAACAATGAAGTTTATGTAATTTAGTGGTTCATAAAATTACCATATGATTGAAAATAGATTCCCTAATTTATCTCTCTTTCATTATTAGAGAACAAAGCAAGGAATGTGCAGTACTTACGGCCATGGACCATCACCAAGGAGAAGAACATCATTCTCTTGATCAACAAATACAAGCTGCCAGCCTGATCTTACAGGGTCCTCCAACTCACCTTCAAGCCCAAACATACGAGCAAGCTCGCTGCGTAGCTCAGGGTAGTTGGAGAATTTGGTGATATCCAACGATCTACCGAAGGACCCTGACTTGTAAACCTGTGAATAGAGAGAAATTAAATTATCATGTAAAAATGCAGTACTTACAATAAGTAAACTTTTGTGAAATACAACAAAGTAGCAAAAGAGTGACAATCAAAATGTTGGTTCGAAAGAGATAAGTCCCAGCATAAAAAGCTCACCTTCACAAAGGTTTTGTTTTGTGGGTTTCCTTGACCTCCATTTTCTGGAGTTTGCATGAAGCCCGACTCACCAACGCCGTGTGTCAATCCAGGATTCAATGAAGAATCAGCACCTGTGGTATTCAAGTAGGTGGAGGATTGAAAAGGTGCAGTTGATGAGTCACAGTTGCTATTGACCCTCTTAAGGTTAGACATCTCACTGTAAACTATATGTGATGAGGGCTCTATGTTAAAACCAAACAAAAGATGGTTTTGTGGATCGGTGTTCCCTTCTATAGCACACTCCCTACCAGGAAATGGTGGCAAGGTAATAGCATTTTGGGACATTGTAGTCTGAGACTGCCCTAGTTGCTCCACTTGAGGCAGAACATAATGAGATGCTCCTGAAGAAAGGAGAGGATCCACTGCAACGCGCTTGGAGGGCCGTGCGGTTGAAGATTGAACTGGAACCCAAGAGTTTGGTCTAGGAAAGTTGAGAAGGTGAGATGTTTCATCATTGGGAAATGAACCTAACATATTGTGCAAAGGAGAAACTGGGTTCCCATTTGAGTCAGAAAAGTTTTGTTGATGGCCAATTGAAGAAATGGCTTGCATGGGCTGTGTTGATTGAGATGGAGGTACGGAAACAAACTGAGACATTGTGGAGACGGCATTTGACATCTGTTGATGATCTACAACTTGTTGTTGCTGTTGTGATTGTTGTTGCTGATGTTGCTGCTGCTGCTGTTGTTGTTGTTGTTGCTGCTGCTGCTGTTGCTGCAGATGATAATTTTGATTAGTGAATGAGTGCTGATGCTGAAGAAGCTGCTGGAATTGTTGTGTTTGAGCCTGAGATTGAGATGGATGCTGACTTTCTTGGTTCTTTGGAAAAGCCTGATGAGGTTGAGATTGCTGCAATATCTGATTCTGCATTAAAGCAGCATTACCATTGGGGAAATTCTGTGGCTGCTGAAATTGAAGTAAGGAAGCAGGATGCTGTTTAGAAGGATCTAAAGTCCTCATATCCTGAAGTGCAGCAGCTGCCATAGCCTGGTACATATCTGGTTGCAAATTCATCATGGACGGATCGAGCCTTGCCTGCATCCAAGGATTAACACCCATCCCTTGAAAATTAAGAGTCTGAAGCCCTCTATCTGAGTCTCGAAGCCACAATAGGGGAGAATTCATGCCAAAATCATCATCCTTCAAGCCTGCTAGCATGAATTGGGAGGATCAATGAGAATAAGTAGATTAGTAAAAGGATTAATAATAGATTATGGTCTGCTAGGGTTTACATATTTGAGCTAGATTAATAGATTATGGTCTGCTAGGATTTACATATTTGAGCTTATCTACTGGCACATGCACTTGTATGACTGTTTGGGAGAGTTTGTAGAAATAGTTTATGACATGTCCATAAGTTGTTTTCAGCTTATTTCCATAAGCTCTCCGGGATAGCATATGAAAACAGCTTATAGCTTATATGATAACAGTTTGACTTCATTTTATCTTTTGTTAAAGAAATAGCTTATACATTATGCTATAAACATGTAATTAAGTTTATCCAAACAGGGCATAAAAAGTTCTTAAATATTTTTTGGCTTAAATGTAGCAATATACATACCATGGAATGAAGGCAGTCCTGGAGGCCATGGTCTTTTAAGCCTAAGGGGGAACGGAGATGGATACATTGGAAAGGTTGTCAGTGGCTCAATTTCCCATAGAGACACTCTAGGTTGCCTCTCGCCTGCTGTGGATTCATCCCAGCCAACCTACAACTCAAGTCAAAGCCACAATTAAAAATGTTTATTCAATCCTCAATAAGACATAACTTTTTCCGAAGCAAGATATTATTGATGTTTTGTTTGGAGATACAAACAGCATTCAATTTAATGTTTATATAACATCCATGAAATATCATTATAAAGGATCCAATACAGACCTTCACTGAGCGCCAATGTGAATTTGGCCACCGGACAGAGTCCAGGTCACTGATGCCAGTTATTGTTCCCATGTATCTGCATGAGAATATATTGATATCACAAACAAACATCACCAACTTGTGACTGACAATATCTATCCACTCAATGATGAATTTAATCATATCTTTATAGAATGCACGCTTGGGCATTAGAGGGTAGAATATGTATATATTCATATCCATGTTCTTCCTTTATCTCACTACAACAAATTGTTGAACATCATTACAAAGACTAAATTTGAGTCAAAAGGTAAAGTAGCGTGCAAGCAATCTGTTTATGACACGTCTAGATAAATGAGTAAATATGTGTCTGTAATTCTGTATCCTGAATTGAAATTGAGTAACGTAGTGTAATCTATACTTGTGACAAGCACAAGAATATTTCTATTAAATTAGGCTATGACTTATGAGTTATGATAACTTGGAAAAGTAAACCATGTTGATTTTATTAAATCATATTGCATATTAAGCTCTATTAACCAACATTTCAAACATACGGAAAGCATTTCCACTATCATTTTCAACAATTATAAGAAACCTACCGCCGAACACTAGATTCCTCTGTTTCAAAAAGCATCCTGAAGCGCATACCAACTGAAACTCGAGTATGATATACAGCCTTAACATACTTCGCTAGGGGAATGACAAATTCTGATGGGCAAGCACTGAAATGTAAGGAAAAAAAATGTCAGTTTAAGTAGCCATATTCTAACTTGGAACTAATAGAAATATATGATAGGTATACCGTGGGTTATAGAAAATGGTGAAACGACTGTTTGTTGCAGCTGCATGAGCTGCAGCAGCAAGCAGCCCCAAGTGCATGCTATCACTTGACAACACTGATGAAGGCATCATATGTTGTGGTCGACTAGCACGCCGAATGCCAAGAAGCAATTGATTTTTTTCATTCCTGCCAAATAAAAAAGCACCATAAATCACACCAATTATATAATATTACAATTAACTATGCATCACAAAAAATCATGAAACCTAGATTAGAAAAACTAAGAAAATAAAATGTAACCACGCTACAATTGCAACCCATTGATGGAACATTGGATCAACATGTGAACAAAAACATGCACATAAAATGTCATAATAAGACTTATCCTATATTCTTCTGAATGGCAAAATGAATTACAAATTACATGATCTGTTTCAGAGCTGAAACAAGTCAATCAACCACTTAACTGCCAAAGGTTAAATTTCAGACATACATGATCAAAAAACTACTTACCATATAAACAGCACCGAATCACCAGCAACAAGTCTTTTAGCACTCACAAAGACACTCCACCCTGTTGTAAGCAAATGCCTCTTCGGCTGGCCTGGAGAAAAAAGACGCCAAATTTAAACCTTATAAATGGAATGTGAACTTATTTTCACTACCAAGTAATAAACATGAAAAGCTTCTAATTGAAGTAAAAATATAAAAAAAAAAAATAAGAGGCTGTTAAATCTCAGATTTATAACTTACCACGGAAGATATGTTTGAATTTCCAGTCATTACCATGCAAATCCCTTGCAATCAACTCTTGAGCAGGAGGCTGTTGTGTAAAGTCCTGTAGGTCATAATTATGAAGTCAAGTTAAAAGATTTGATGAACATGTTAACTACTATTTACAGCATAACAGTGGCAAATGTTACCAAGGGAGGAAAAACTTTTTCAGCTGCCCGGCGAGGAACAGAGAAACCTCCGTGAGTGCTTGTATCACTGGCTGTCAAAATTTTGCAAAAGTAGTTTGTTGGCTGTTTATTTGCAGTTCCCAACTCTGCAGGAAGATATGCCTCCTTTTGCTCTTCCTGAAAACATTGTAATAGCCAAAAGTTAAAAAGTTGAATGTAGCCCATATAATCCAAATATCTAATTTCAGTTAAGAAATGGAATCATACAGGATTTAGAGGTTGCAAGGTCATCTGTGCATACACTTCATCTGTCTCTGTATCTGCCTGAATCCAAAAGAAATGAACAAATTGTTAAGGAAAAAGAGTGCTGGAATAAGAATATGTGAGAGTATGAAACAAGGAAACAAAAAAAAAGTCTCATCACTGTAAAAGATTAAATAAATGAATAAATAAGCCTTACATGCATAGTCAGATTATGAAGTTGACAAATAAGTTGGGGAGGTAAGCTTGGATTTGGGATATAAGTATCAACTTCCCTGTTGGTAGATACAGCAACCTGCGCAGAAAATTGCAGATTTAGGTCATTTATGCACATAGTTTATGCAGAAAAAGAACATATAAGTTTTCAAAGACACAAATCAAACACATAAAAAGCCGATCCTTGTGCTGATTTCAGGGAGGGAGGTAGAGAATAGGGAAAGTCAATTCATTAACCTGCAACAGTTGTGTTTGTGCTTAGGATTAAGTTAAGCATTAGTATAAACACGGGTCATTTTAGTGGAAGCATAAAGTCAGTTTTCTTATTACAACCCGTCGCTTGCGTGTTTGGATTCACGGCCGGTTTGACAAAATCAGGTGGCATCGTGATTTTCTTGTAACTCCAAAGTGTAGCTTTTGCTAAAATCAGGCGCACCGTAATTCTGTCAAACTCGGCGTCAATCCGAACATACAAATTAGCAGCCCATTGCATCACAAAGACATGAAAAAGGAACCAATTATTATTACTTTTTAACACACCATGGTTTGAAAAACAAATATTGAGAGAGCTTCAACAGTGATTTTTCTCTAGGAGCAATCTAAAGAATCTAACACCATGTCTGACTCACCTGTTCACTGTGACCTTGTGGAAAGTAAACCACACGGCTTCCATCAGCTGGCAAACAAACAAGAGGACCAGCACAAGCATGCCAAAGTTCTGAATCTAGAACCCGCTTTTCTCCTACAAAAAAATGCATCCTAATGTCATCAATATGAAACAGAAACTTCATAACTCCCACCTTAAACCCTCAAATGATAAAGGAATTTTGGCATGTTCTTAGCAAAATCAAGATCTTAAAACAACAAAGTAACACCAACATATTATTAGGCATACAAATTAATATCCTCAGCAATCTTCTAAATCTAAAAGATGAATAGAGCATTTCTAATCCCCAAAATGAAAAAAAAATTGTTACCAAAAAGGATTAAGAAAGTGAAATGGAAGAAGAGTAAGCAATTGCAAACAGAAATTCAACTACCTTCTTGAGGTGGAGGACTAAACCCAGCTGAAGAAAGCTTCATTTCAGCAAATTCAAACCTTAAATGTTTAAAACCAAACCCAAAATCAATGATTTTTAAATACACAAATTCCCACAAGATGAACCCCAAACCAAAAACAAATCCTTTTGGTCCCTTCTTTCCTACCCCACAATTTCATTCTTCTTATCTTTACCCAACCAAAACTCAAAAACCCAGATACTGAAATTACTTGAACAATCAACTACAATACAAGATTCCCACCGATTTCAATGTTCAACCAAAATCAGTCAAACTATAGAACACAACCGTTTTACTTCTACCCTTCATTCAAGTTCCAGTCTTGAACCATGATACAACGTTTTTAGCTTCTATAACAAGTTTAACCGGTTAATTTTGCTTAACCACCAAATTTAGCAATAAATAACCTCAAAAACTGAACAGATCTCAGCTAAAAGAGTAACGAATTCCAAAGAACACTAGATCTCAAGAAAAAAGAGTTGAATGGAGGTGAAGTTGAAGTAGAAAGACTACAGAGGAAGAAAGTGAAGTTAACGTTGTTGTTGTTGTTGTAGTAACAGAAAACGACCAAAGATGTTTTTGAAGGGAGGGGACAAGAAAACAGTGTGCTTGAAAACTTCTTTATAAAAAAATGAAATAAAAAGTGAGAAGAACCGGGTCGGGTTTTTCTTCAGAAGGGTAATTATATTTTGGCGATGACTTTGGTCTTTTTGCGACTACTATTGTTTGACCCGTTTATTTCTTTCTCTCTCTGTGTTTTGTTTTCTGTTAGTGAAGACAGTTTCCAACCGCCATTGTTTTCGGGGGGTGTTTATAGTAATGAGAAGGAGAAAAGAAAAGAAAAGAAAGAGAGCGTGTGTGTGCCTGTGTGTGTCAGATCGGATGATTTCTTTTCTTTTTCCTTACAAAGAGAGAGAGAAGGCTTCACTCCCTTTCATTCATTCACCGTTTAACAGTTTTGCTTTTTACCTTTTTTTTTATTGTTTTCTTTTACTACTTACTATCACTTGCTCCATAATAAGGCTCCTTGATTTGCAAGCAAATGATAAACCTTTTAAAATATTAAACAATTTTTCTACATGTACTATGTTTGGTAAATAATGAACAACACAAATAAAATAAGGGAAATGATAAGGACACCAAATGATTTTTCTCCTTAATTCTTTCATAATATGACATTATCAATTTTTTCTAACTGATGGAAGGATAGTCAAACGTTGTGACAATCGAGCGAGGAAAAGCTGATTCCTTTTCAAGTTTACTGACTAAGAATGTGGGTTATAAGGATCTCTGAACGAGTCAAAGCAATGTAGAAATGTACAATGATGCTTAAAATCAAAATTCCATGTTTGTAACACCACTAGCCACAAGAGAAGGATGAGAGAGGTGGCACGATCGTGGAGGAGTTGTGCGCCGAATACATTGTTAATGAATCATGCCATGAAGGAGGAGACTAAGAGCAGAATGTGAGGCATCGTGATCCCCTCAACGAGAGAAACCAGTGTATTTCCCTCAAAATTAGTCAAGCAGAGGCTTGACACTGTAGGTAACATTGTTTGGCTAGTAGAGATAATTTTTGAATATAAATACTTAGTTTGTACATTGAAACTAACACATCTAATAAAACACAAATCTTATTATGTTATGTCTATCTCGTTGTCAGTTTGCATTTATCTATCTAGTTATGTGTTTTGTTATCTAGTAGCTCCAAACCCATAAATAATTGTACCTAATCCACAATTAAGGGACAAAGTTACCCCCTCAACGATAATTTCTCAAAGAAAAGGAAATCACAGTCGAGGTCATCATCTGAACCTTGACTAAATTCTTGCTCCATCAATAAATTTGGCACGTTTGTTGGGGCAATACAACCTTTACCGTTGCAAAAATTTAGTTCCTTAGGTAAATACTATGTCTAGCGTATGCAACTGAGTTTGAAAAGAGTCTCGGCAGTATGGTTCAACCATCAACATCGACATCTAGACGGTAAGGCCAACAACGACTGAACGAGCCTACACAAATGTTAGGTATTTATGACTTCTACTAGTGTTTCTTAGCATCATCAAAAAATCCATCGGGGACTATAGTAGTAATACAATGTCTTTCATTGGACAACATATTGACCTGGAGATACATGACTGGTGACAAATTCAACAAGTGCACCAAATTGTTCCAGGTAAAAAAGCAATAAGTTAGCGTCTCCTGAAGAATTGTTGTTTTCGACTCGGCAATTAAACTAAAATTCATGTATTAAGGCATAATTTTAGTTATATTTTTGTGGGTGTCATGGTGTATAAGATCAATTTTGTAAGGTTTTGTCGTATTGAATATGCATAGGTCTTTAAGCACTTGATTTGGTTGGAACCTTTCATAGAAATCGGATAGACTCCTCATGTTATGGTGCTGGGTTCAGACTGCTTTTTATTTTTTTTTTAAGGGTTGAAGTACCCTTTATTAAATTTTTCTTTTGCTTGTAAAAAAATATTGATTTTGAAAATTCTATTATTTGATTGATAAAACAGACAAAATTATAATTTCAATAGTTTAAATTAAAAAAAATTGAAAAAAAAATTACACTAATTTTTTTTTGAAGAGGCAAAAATTACACTAAATATTGATATCCATTTTTATATAGTTATAGCTTAATTAACTTTTTTTGGAAAAAAAACAACATAGAGAAATAAATGAATACAAATATGACATAGAAATTAATGTTAAAATGATCTAAAACTATATTGATTTGTTGTCTAATGAGAACCAGATAATAACATTATATATATTTCTTAAACACCCAATCACACACAAACTCTCAAAAGCAAATATTTAAACTACATCTCACAATACTCTAACAAGACGAGCATAAGAGAGAAACAAAGAATCAGATCTAAGTTTAGTGTTTTCAATTCGTGTATCTTGTAGCAAATAATTTGAGTCAATAAAGCCTTGAACTTCCTCTTCATTTACCTCCAAATTAGCTATATAGAAGCTGCTTTAAGATGTTTCATTCTCATCAACTCCAACAATTAAGATCTCCTGTTATTTATGATCATCTGTCAGTTGTTACTACTTTCCGGATTCAACAGCTACACATCCCTTAAATATACTCATTTTCTATATGCTTTTGTGAAATTAGGAAGTGCGTGTCATTTAATTTAAATATATATGAGGAGAAATAACTGCAATATTTCCAACAAACAAAAATACGTGTGGTATACTTTTTTTAAAAAGATAAATTGATTGAAGTGTGTGTCATTTGTGCATATAGTATACCTCAAGAGATAAGGGTGCATTGCTCGGCTAGCTATCATGATTCTGTGAAATACCTTATTTTCTTCTCTAAACTCTCAAAAAAGCTCCCTTCAAGAAAGTAAAAAGGAGGCAATTTAGATATATTAATTATGAGGGTGAAGAAAAAAAAAGTGGCGGCCACTAGAGGGTTTGAATTAAACATGCATGGAAGGATACGGAATTAGCATGAGATTTTGTAGCATCATTGCAATTTGCAAGTGCAACTTTATGCAAGAAGCACTCACGCAAAGGTAGTTGGCCTAGCATGCCTGCCTATGCTGCTATGCACTCATCCTGATAAAAAGTTCCGCACTTAGAAATTAGACCTAATAGTAATAACTAACTATCAACGTACTTGTAAAAACTTCATAATGATAAATAGACATCTTAGTTCAATTTCATTAGCTCATGTGTAAAAAATATTGACATTCTCTATGTATAAAAATTAAGTTCATATATATGTTTTTTTTTTCATAAAGGATATGCTAACAAGTGTTTTCAATATATTGTTTAAGGAATTTATTACAAGAAATTTGATCTTAAAAATCCAAGTCAAACACATGTAAAAATAATAATTACACAATCTTTTATGCAAAAGTTACCAATTTTAGTTGCTTAAACAATGTCCTAAAACACTTGTTAACATTTCCTATAAATAAAGACACCAATACTTTCCCATTTTCACCCACAACTGTTGATTTATCGGTGTCTAATTTTGTGCATTGCATAAAACTGATTTCTTTTCAAAACATTATTATAAGGTAAAACATGCGCAGTAGTAAATGTTAGCAAGTGTTTTTAAAACACAACTGTACCTATTTGGAAGCAAACAAAGGAATTAGGAACACAAAGAGAGAGATGTACACGAGGATGTGTTCATCAGATATTTTGTAAATGATTGAATACTAGTTAACCTGATACTCTCAAATCTCAATTCAACTCTGATTAGGTCCACCCAATCCGCGTTTGAAGTGCTTGTTTGTGATCACTCTACTAGTACTAGTAGTAGCTGGAGCTGAGATATCCAATGAGACAGGTATTTTAGCTAGGTCCGGTATATAAATACTCTCTATCTTATGGGTGAAATTTAAAAACACTAGCAGTAGTAATTTTTTTTTAATCTTCCTATTTTTAGCAAAAGTGAACTCTCGTAATCTAAAGTTCCACATTGAGATAAATATTTTGTTTTATATTAGATGATATGTAAGTATCTATGTTACCGTTCGTTCGTTGAGTCTTAACGTCTGTCATGATTCTTGTGAGTCTCAAAGTCCAACTCACATAAACTTTCGATTATAAGAAAAATATTACAATTAAAGAATTTGAATTAAATTTTGAGTTAGTAAAAGCACATAAAGACAATCATCTTATTGATATGAATTATAGTTTAAATGAATTAAGGAGTTAAAAGTCCAAGATTTAAGTTCCGACAAGAAAAACAAATACTAACATAACAAAATAACAATTAACATATTACTCCGTCTGTCCCATAATAAGTGAGTCATTTGCAAAAAAAAATTGTCCCAAAAAATTGATCCATTTCACTTTTCAATACAATATTAATTATTTTTTCAAGTATGACTCTAATTAATATTACTTTCATTACTCTCAATTCAATATATTCTATTTTACATTTATGATAAAGAAGAATGCACTAATACTTAACAAAGACACTCAAAACCATTTTTCTCTCTTTCACTTGTACACTTTTTCTTAATATGTGAAAAATGAACAAAAGACTCACTTATAATTAATGGGACGGAGGGAGTAACATTTATCATTAAAAATAATATGAAAAACACAACTCAAATAAACGACAGTGGATTATTTTATGTGCCGAATCGTTGATTCATACTATGCTCATGAAGAAACAAATACAGTTTAAATGCATTAAAATCCAAACTGTCAATTTAAATCAAATACTAGTAAGATTTAAGTTAAGTTTTCTTAATTTTTATTGTGAAAAGGTAACCCGACATAAAAAGTAAATAAGTACTTCTTTACAACAGGAACACCAAAATCATCATACTTATCACTTTTAGTTCCGTTATTCAAAACCTTTTGACTAAGGTATCAGAGGGTGTCAAACACTGAAACTAATCATTAACATGTCATAATCTTGATTTAGTCTTTAATTAATCATGATTAGCGTGACATACTAATAAAAAACTAAAACTTGAGTTTGAAATTGAAGTTGAAGTGTGAAGAAAACGCAATGATGTAAACAAACATGGTAATATTAATCCTACGGACAAAAATAATGAATGTACAGCGTACGGTAACAAGGGATGAATTCCATTCCATCCAATCAATCCAAATGGAATAGAGATAGATGGGACTTGGCACCACTATTTTTATTGCTTGATCGATCTTGTTGATGTCGTACGCTGAAGAAAACAACATGAGAGAGAGTACCCCGCGTTTTATTGCTCTGACCCGAATACTCAACTATTTGTTGGTGGTATTTAAGTAAATTTCTATACTTTTGACAGCGACCAATGCTTACACGAACGGAGTTTCAGATACGCGTTTGTCTGTTTTTTTCTTTATCGCATTCTTCTGTTCTGTTCTATTCTATTTATTGGTCTTTCGCCTTTGTTCTTATTATTACACCCTGTTTGTTGTATTGTAGTAGTATGAGAAGAGTGGCGGTGGAAAAATTGTGATTTTTTATTTTATTTTATAAAGATTTAAAACTAAATTTTGAATAGTTTTTTTTTATTACACCCAAGTTTTGTACCTCTTTTAGCATATAATAGTTTTTTTTTTAATTCTATGATTGGAAACGAGAGAAATGTATGCTGCAAAGCAAGCCGTTCTTACGATAAGAGTTGCATGACAACGATGATAACTAAAACAATGGAGAAAATACTGTTTGTAACGTTGTATCCATTACAGTTTGTTTTTTCAATTTGGGAAAATTAGTCTTAACCAATAGAAAAATCTGTAACTTGTGAAAGTTCACCATTAAAAATACCATTGGAGAAGACACAGTAACACAAGTGGGAGAGATGTGTAGGCAAGATTGTGCGTGAAAATATACACATGTTCTCATATCTTTTATATCAAATCTGAACCATTAAACAAATCAAACGGTGTATTTTTTCTACTTCGTTAATGATAGATTTAATTGAACCCTCACCTTAAAGTCACAATGATCTATATGGTAAAAGCAAATAGAGTTAACGAATTCATAGGGTTGTGAGTTAAGGTTATCAAATATATTTATTTAGGTCGTATAAATAACTCATTTGCTATTAGCTCGAAAATTAGTTTTCACCAAAAAAAAGAATCTCAAAAGTTTTATAATAGACATAAATTAGTAAATTATACATATATTTTAATTTTTTCTAGTTATAACTATTTTTTAAAATGAAAAATATTAGTAATTTTTTTTTTTTTCCTTCGTTTGGATTTAAACTCATCCCCAACTTCTTATTCTTTATCTCAAACTAGTTGAATTACTTAACCTCTTTAATGTAACAAATTAATTTACAACATCCATCCATGAATGTTAGTTACCCATATACAAAGTTCAAATTCAAGACCTTTCTTAATTCTGGCACATCAATCTAGTTCAGCTAATATTTCTCATTGTGGCAAAGACCATGATCAGATGAATCATTAGAAGCTTAGGTAGCATTTCATTTTCACACAGTCCGTTTGCTTTTTTTGTGTAAAGAAAGAGAAGGAAGAGAGCAAAAGCCGGAAGAAGTGAACAAAGTGAACAACTCAGGTATTGTATTGGCAACGTTTCTGGATCCTTTGAATTGAAATCTCACCCTCAATCTCTCTCGTTTTTTTATAAGCTTTATCTCTCTCTCTCTCTCTCATTGATAGAGATTATATGCTCATCTTTTTTGACACGACGCCTTTACTAGTGTGGGACTCCATCGTCAGACCACTCACTAGTTTATGATCCATTATTTTCTTGACTAAGTAATGGTATATGACCCCTAAAAAAATGGTATGACTATCAAGTAGTATCAGCCTAGTCATTTGTATATCATTGAAATTATAAAATATTAAATAGATTTGTATTTTCATTGATATTCGTAGGAATCGCAGTGAAATTAAATTGGCAATAATGGGATTCACTTGAAAGTGAGTGAACATTGATAGAGATGACTTTGATAACCGGTCTAAATATGAAATTTTATATTGATAATTTGATAACGTTAGATTATTATCTTTTCATAATTTAATTGCTTCTTCTATTTGTCAAACCCTAACTGTTATCATTTTTCTTTTTAATTTGATTTATTAGGGGGGTTGATTTAGGGTTAATTTGACCTGAAATCACCCATCCAAATTGTTTTTCATTAGTTAAATAAGTGATTTTCACATATTTTCAGTTTTCTTTCGTATGCTTTTGTGATTTCGTCGTTGTATGTGTTGATTTTCCGTCTTTGTGCGGTGTGTTTTTGATTTCCCCTCTTAGTACGGTATTTAGGTTGAAAGAGTAACTTTGATCGAGTGTAGATTAAATCAGTGACTTTGACGGCTTCAACGTTGCATATCCGGAGACATAGGTATTCCGGAGATTTGAATATAGTCACATTTGTAGGCATATGTCCACCGCAGTTTTATCCTATTAACATAGATATTGTGAGTTTGTTCGCAGATTCATCCTTTCTGTTTTTAACGACTTTGAATTTGTATTATATCGATGTACTCTATAATCTTGAATGAATGAATATCATTTATTTTTGTAAAAAAAAAGGTTATTATTTTTTCAACACATTCTATAACATCAACTTTTTATTGAATGAGATTAATGTGGATCATGTACTTTAGAAATTAGTCACACATAGAAGTATGAGCTTATATGAATTTTATCCAACAAAACAGTGAGTGTTGTAGAAATTGAAAAGATATTGTTTCTAATACTCATCATACTACTAATCTCTTTATTGTACCTTAACGATAACATGAATTAATTGTTTTTAAGAAGAGATCATGAATTAATGTAAATTATATTAAATAATAATGTTCATTGAGATGGAAATAAATCACAAATAACTTATCTACACTAGCTTTTGTAAAAAAAAAAAATTAATTGGACTAGATATGTGCCCGTCTTTTCACATTTATTTTGTATATTGTTTTTAAATTTAAATTTAAAAAAAAATATATTAGATTGTTGTGGGAAACTTTTAGAAAAAAATATCCAACTAAAAGATAGTTTGTTTTTAGATTTCTTATAATTTAGACATTGATTTATATTTTTTAAAAAAATGCATTGCTAAGGTAGTTTTGTCCTGAAAAAAGTTCAGACTAAATAGTAGTTAACAGATGGTTAATTTTGGAGTTGCCTTTATATAATGGTATGTTGTAGATATTACTTTTAAATTTAAATTTGAGAAAAAAAAGTATTAGATTGTTAGAAAATTTGTAGAAAAAATATTCAAATAAAAGATAGTTTGTTTTCAAATTTCCTATAAAGGGTAATTTTGTCTAGAAAAAGTTCCGACCAAAAACTAGTTGATATGTAGTTAACTTTTGAGTTGCCTTGGAGTGTGCTCCGCTCAAGGTCCGATATTCAATTCCCCCCACTTCCAATTTCAGTGGGCTGGTTTGGCTTCTTAAAAAAAAATTGAGTTGCCTTTGCATAATGATATAAATTTTACATGAACTTTACTTGATAAATGCATAATGGTATAAATTCTACGTCAGTTTACTTGTCAATTTCCATAGGACTCACGTCCTTTTGGACCTTGTTTTGGTGGTCGTGGGATTTCACATAGCCTTTATGAGTATGAATTGAATCGTCTCTTGCATTAATTATAGGGAAGTGGTGCAGTCCATTATCGTCTACTTCAAGAGCGAGTCTCGCTCAGGGTGGGTGACCTCGCTGGAAGCTGCATCTTCTTATGGGTTTCTTTGTAGTTTCTTCCCTTTCTCCTCCCTCTAACGGACATGGGCTTCAAGTAACATGGATGTCATAACACGTGATGGTTCATATTGGAGACATGGGATCGTTGACTTTCAACATAGGCTCTAAACCGGTAGGACTTTGTATCATACTTTATGTATTTCCCCTTTCAACGATATCACTTAATTTTGTTGTAATATTTGCCTTGATATAAAATTTCACTTTCCTGAGTAAAGTAAGCTTTCCAATGCCAAATTTTCACTGTATTTTTGTTTTTATGAGCCTATGATGTTCTCTTTTGATTTATTTCGATAAGTTTGCTCTAAGTCTCCAAGATCCGTCATTGTGAGCTATGTCGGTCTGTTCCTTTTGACCAAGTGCAGACCTGATCGGAGGTTAGCCCTCAACATAATTTCTACCATGTTTGCTTTTGCTCTAGGCCACTAGGATCTGTCATTGCTACGTATGTGGTCCTTTATAGGTCTTTGGCTTTGTTGTGGGCCATTAGGATCCGTCATAGTGTATGCCTTCTCTTATAGGCCTCTAGCTTTTTCCTTTTAATCTCGGTCATTGGTATCCCTCATTGTGACATATGTCATCCCTTGTGAGACTCTCGCCTTGTTGTCATCTATATGAACAAGTCCTCAAACAAGAGGCTCCCTTGTCTTACCTCAAGTGAAAACTTGGTTTGAGCCAGGTGAATAGGGATGTTACCTGCTTCGAGTCGGTGTTTAGCTTAGAAGTGATGCATTATTGTGCTTATCCTTATGAGGGTGAGGGGTTCCAGACGCGCTAGGCTCTGACATTACTTATCCCGCTCATAAATGAGAGTAATTTTGTCCTAGGTTTGCTTGCCCTGAAATGCTAGTATGAGAGATATGGGTTCTTTTGTATTTGAAACAACTTTACTCATTAAACTTCTTTGAATTTTTGTAAGCGGTAATCCGACTGAAGGCATCTTCAAGTTGGACTTACTCGTTGTGAATGTTAAGGTTGTAAGTAGAGAAAGGAAAAAATTAACAACAATTTGTCTTTTAGTTCGTTTACTATCTAATTGTTGTTTACCAGTGTTTTCGGTAAACAAGCGCTAGTTTTAGATTTATTACTTGCAGGATCAAACTAGAAATCCTAGGACATATTGTGCATTTGTTTCTCAGAAAATGTTTGAGTGTTCATCATGTTCTTGGGTTTAAACATAAAAAAGACGAAGATAACTGTCTTACTCGACAAAATTAAAAGTTTTTTTAGAATCAACAGGAATGAAACTTCAAAGAATGAAAGTAAACAAATTGAAAGAAAAGAATTTGCGTTGCATAAATGAAAGTTGGTACACCAAATCACACATACATTGTCTTGTTACTCTTTTCTCGCTGTAACTTGGATCTTTCGAGCATAAATAATTCTGTATTTGATTTGTGGTACTTATTTCCGAGGTTCACGTCTAAGTTGTGGTAGAGTTTGCAGGAAGCTTTGGGAACTAAGTTGAGGTTGAGTTCTGCTTATCCTCAAACTGATGGTCAGTCGGAGAGGACTATTCAGTCTTTGGAAGATTTGTTGAGAGCTTGCGTTTTGGACCAAGGTGTAAGTTGGAGTGAATGTTTACCGTTGATTGAATTTACTTACAACAACAGTTTCCATTCGAGTATTGGTATGACACCTTTTGAAGCGTTGTACGGTAGGAGATGTAGAACGCCGTTGTGTTGGTTTGAGTCGGGTGAGAGTGCTTTGATTGGACCGGAGGTAGTTCAGCAGACTACAGAGAAAGTTAAGATGATTCAGGAGAAGATGAAGGCATCTCAGATTAGGCAGAAGAGTTATCATGATAAGAGGAGAAAGGACATTGAGTTTCAAGTCGGAGATCATGTATTTTTGAGAGTGAATCCAGTTACGGGTGTCGGGAGAGCTTTGAAGTCAAGGAAGTTGACGCCGCATTTCGTTGGACCTTATCAGATTGTGGGGAGAGTTGGAGCTGTAGCGTATCGGATTGCGTTACCGCCATCGTTGTCGAATCTTCATGATGTGTTTCATGTGTCTCAGTTGAGGAAGTATGTGTATGATCCGTCTCATGTAATTCAAGTGGATGATTTGGAAGTAAGGGAGAATTTGACCGTTGAAACGAGGTCGTTGAATATTGAAGGACGAGAGGTTAAGCAGTTGCGTGGGAAGGAGATCGCTTTAGTGAAGGTTGTTTGGGGAGGTCCTGCTGGTGAGAGTATCACTTGGGAGTTGGAGAGTAAGATGAAGGAGTCGTATCCAGAGTTGTTTCCTTCAGGTAATTTCCGAGGACGGAAATTCTTTTAGGGGGGTAGAGTTGTAACAGCCCGATTTTTCATATTTTATTTATTTAATTGTTTTATGTGTGCTTAATTGTTTATTTTGGTGATTTATTGGATTTGTGGGTTGAAGGGAATTTTAGTAATTTTGGGCGAGTGGCATAATGGTAATATGTTAGAAATTCAAAATTTGAAATAATGGTGTATAAGTAATTTAGAGGGGGTGTGAGCTTAGTAAAAATGTAGTGTTATTTTTAGTGTCATGGGAATTGACTAAGCCCATTAAGGTGAGTTAACCTAGTCCATTGATATTTAAGGAAATTGTGTAGTGTTATTTTCATTAGGTCTTCACAATTAACACAAAACTAGAGAGAGGTAGAGAGAGAAAACAAGAGAGAAACTTGGAGAAAAGGAAAAAGAGGAATCTAGAAGAACTAAAGGGGAGATTGTTGATTTCAAGTGGGTTAGCAAGAGAAGTGAAGAAACTAAGGTAAGAGGGAAGATTATCTTCATTAATTAGTTTTAATAAGCTTGGGGTATGTTTGGGTGTATTTTAGCTTATGATTAATTGATTTTAATTATGTCAAATTCGTGCTTAATTGTTGATGATGAAATTGATTATGTTAAGGTTGTTGAAATTGAGTGTTGTTCATGTTAAACTTCATGGTTGTTGTTGTTGTTTTGGGTAACCTATGAAAATTGATGAGTTTTGTTGAATTTGATGAAGAGTGATAAGTGCCAGAAAGTGGTTAAAATGCACATTTAATTAAGGCACTTATGTTACTTGTTTTACAAGTTATCTTATGATAAGCTCATATTTATGGTTCAAATGCTATATTTGTGATCCTAAGTCTTACCCCATGTTATTATGCAGGAATTTCATGCTTGAACCTGAGCTGAGTAAAGGATTATGAAGTTTTGATCAAAGCCATCGCTAGAAGCGCACGCTTCCTCGCTACAAGCGAGGATAGGCAGGGAATTTGGAGACTTCATCGCTTCAAGCGCCAGATGCCACGCTACTAGCGAGCTTAGGCAGGGAAATTGGAGAGTTCATCGCTACAAGCGATGAACCGGTCGCTTCAAGCGACCAAGGGCGGTTTAATGTTCCATGCTGACGTGGAGCTTTCCCATTGGCCAGAAAACTTCATCGCTACAAGCGACCAGCTCATCGCTTGTAGCGAGCGTGCAAAATATCAGTTTTATAAAAGCATTTTTAGCTCTATTTTGAGGGAGAACTGGATCATTGACTACTTCCATTTTAGGGATTACTTTTTAATTCAGTTTAGTAATAGTTTAGGACTTAGTTTTAGGGCTAGAAGCTATGATCTTCAAGGAGCAAAAGGATTGAATTGTGGAATCAACCAAAGGCTTTGGGAAATCAAGACTTGGGTTATGATCTTCATCTTTTCTCTACTCTTTTGTATAGTTGTCATGAAAATGAACAACTAACTTCCCTTTGTTGGGATTGGAGGTATTCTTTCTAGCTTTGATGTAATACATGATTATGTGAATATATGATTTTAGCAATTTATGTGTTTATGAACTTATTCTTGCTTTTCACTCTCATGCTTGATTCAATTGATATTGACAAATACTTTTGAATATATGTTTAAGAATAATCTTCTATCAAAATAGGAAAATCTAGAAATGGATTTGGGTTTTGATAATCGCATAAAGTTTTGGATCGTAATGCTTTCGGATCGTTTGATTGATTGGGAAATCGTCGATTAAACGATACGATCAATTTCACGATGTCATTTGGGAAATCAATGACGTTGTTGAGCGATACGTGATATTTTTGCTAAAACGCTAAAATTCATATGCATGGTTTATAGATTATATTCTCTGCAAGATTGATGAACTCCTATCTCAACGCTTTTATTCCCTATTATTTGTCATTTTATTTCCGCAATTAAATTCCATTAGTTTTATGCAACCAAGGCACGAAACCCTTAACTCAAAACAATACCGATTGTTGAACGGTTCGAAGTAGCGCACCTAATCCCTGAGGAGACGATAATTGAAAATACTTACTTTTGTTGATTGAAATACTACTTCAACAAAGAACAAGATTAATGAGTGATGTTGGTGATGATTTAAGTTGAATTGAACATGATTATGTGATAAGTATGAGAATCCATGTGATTATGTGGTTTGGTTGTGAAATAAGCTGATTGTTGTTGTGTTTCGTGAAAATAACTTAATTAAGTGAAAATGATTAAGTTGTTATTGTAATGACTAAGTTGTTGATGAAATGATGTTAAAATGTGTTCTATATTCTTGTTATGATATTGGGTATGAGAATGTTCTGTTTGTATGAAATTTGAAGTGATAAATTCATGGTTAAGTTGTGATTATGTGTTGTTGTTGTTGAAGTTTTGGAAAAGTGGATAGAAATCATGATTTTGAGTGTGTAGTTGGTGTTATGAAGTGATGGAAGTGTTAATTATAAGTTTTTTGATCATGGGTAATGATTTGGGTGTGTTGGGATTGAATTAAGTGATTTAAAAGTGATTTTTGGTGAAAAACGTGTTTTAGAAACTGATTTTTGGTGGCTGACTGTCAGCCAAATCGTGTCACGATTTGGACAATCGTGTCACGATTTTGAGTCCAGAATTGGGTGTTCTGGCTCTATGAAAATCCTGTCACGATGTGAAGAAATCGTGTCACGATTTTGGTCAGGACAGAAACCCAAATTCCGCTTTCAATTGGTTTTTTCACTAGTTTCTGTTTTTTCACTGGGTTTCGGTGTAAACATGAAAGTTGTAGATATGAATGTTAGCTTTCATATGGCATTGGTTTGACTTCATTTAGATTTGTAGAACTTGAGTTATGAGTGATTTACTACACATAGGTCATGACACATTTTTCGTGAAAACTTCCGTATACTTTTCCAATGAACTATGAAACATCCCTATAATTAATGATGATCCTAAGGAAGCTTTTAGAGCTAATAAATGAATATGTATTGATGGAGTTTCTATTCATAATGATGTGCTATGAGTGATTAATGATGAGAATGTGATGGGTAAAATTTGTGAAGTGAATATGTGAATGATGTTATATATAATGCTATTGATGATGCTATTGATGATGTTTGAGTAAATGATGATGATACATGTTGTGTATTAAGTGACGATGTTTGAATACTTGACTTGATGTGTGGCCTTAGTGATTTGATAATGCGTTAAGTGGAGTTTTGGTGATGATATGTTATACGACGGAGAGAATCGTATAACAAATGATGAGTATATTTGGTGAGCATTGTCGAGTCTCTATGTGAGTCAATGCATTCATAAGTCAGTCCGGAGATGGTATGGTGATTTCATGGTGGGGTTTAAGCCTCGAGGATTTCATCGGAGATTATATGGTGAATTTATTGCGGGGTTTTAGATCTCGAGGAATTCATCGGTGGCGGTACCGTAAAACATATAGAGTCGTCCAGGAGCATTGCATAAGTTGAGTCTTATGTATTAATGAGTGATGAGAATTTGGCATCTGAGTGGTAATTGTGCATTGAAGATGTGATGTGATGAATTGTTATAATTAACTTGTTAATTGTTTATCGATGATGGAATGAATTGAATGACAATAAATGATGAGTTGATATGATGGTGTAGTTAGACTTGTATTAGAATGTGATTATGAGTTACATGTTCTTAAATTTCGGATAATCCAATTTGTTATGTTTGAATAATGTGATGATATGAATGTTGTCTGAACTACACTTGTTTATTATTTCTTATTAATGAATGTATATCTTACCCTCCAGTGGCTTTGTTGTCGCCTCATCCTTTGTGGATGTAGATTTGCAGGATTGAGTGCTTGCTTCCGGTGAGTCGTGATGGGTTGTGGCTTGACGCCTAACTCATGTTTTATGCTTTGCTTGGAGACGTCTAGAGTTAGAATGCTCTGATTAGGATGTCGTCTGAGATTTTATTTTTCGTACTCTGTTGGATTTATTTTGAGCGATCTTTATGATCCAGACACTTGTGTATTTATTTTGAGATGTTTTGAAATGACCTGAGATGATTATATGTATGTTGAGATATTCCGCTGTGATATGTATATTTATATTGATGAGATTTTCATATTGAATGTTTAATATGAGTTTTATGAAGAAATCTAAGGTTCTGATTGCATGCTAGTTGTTTATTTATTGTTGATTAGTAGTCTCGGGGATCGGGTCCTTTTACTCACCCACTCGAATAGTTACGGCAGTGGTGTTCGTCACATGATACTTCATTCTAAGATGAGCCGTAAAGGGGACAACACACAATTCAAGTATAGTGGGCCTTAGAATGATGCAATTTTATATAATATGGCAATCTATCACCAAGAAGTGGACCTTGATGGTCCTTTTTCATTCCTTATCTCAAAAGGTCACCATTAGTTCCACATAGTCCAATGGCCACGTAGTAGAGTTGTTGAGCCATTGAAGATCTGACCCTCAATAAGGGGAGAGACCCACGATGTCGGACGAACTGCCTTGATTTATCAACACCCTCCCCCACCTTACCATTTTTCATGCGTGCTCTTAGCATGAGTGAGACATGATGACTTGGGTTTCCTTTGAATAACTCTTCATCGTAGAAATATAGTGTGGTCGTCTATTTTTATTTTGTAGTAGGCATACTTCTTGGGTTGATCCTTAGATAGGCTTAATGTGTGGTTCTCTCTCTTTATTTGTCGCTGTTGATGACCATCGATGAGTTGGGAAGCTCTCGCTGGTTGTGGTATCTATCAATTGTGTTTATCTCATGGAACAATCCACTTGTATCATGTTGGGTTATGCACTTCCACGGGTTGATTGTATGGATTGACCCAACACAAAAAATGTTGGCACATATGAGATTAGAACCTGAGACCTAAAGATAAACACATTCTTAGGCCCTAATCCTTCACCACTAGGCCAACCCCTGGGGTTCTCATGAACACATCCTTAATAATTACCACAAGATAAAACGAGTGTTGGTATCCCACTTTTATGCAGCAATCGTGTAGTGATAGATTATATTGTCATCCATGTGTTACAAGATTGCACTAGTGCAACCCGCGTATGACTCAATTTATTGTCTTTCAAGTAGATTTATAATTTACCTTATCTTGTAGGGATTGAATCTTGGATAATTTATTTTTATGGAGCTCATGACGTAGATTGGGCTTTAACTTTCATAGTAGCGTGCAAGCACTTGCGGATCCGGAGAAACAAAGTAGTTTTTGAAGGAAGGATTTCAACATCCAACTGACCATTGTTTTGTTATTGTCAAGATGACTAAAGAGATTGACAAATGTTTTCATAATTTATGGTAGAAAATATCGTGAGAGGGGTGGGTGAAGCTCAATTGTGATGAATCTTAGAATGATATGTTGGGCCTTGTTGGTTTATTGAAGGACTCATTTGGCACATGTCTAAAGGGCTAACTTAGGAGCTTTTAGTTTGTAATGCTTTTCATGCAAAGATGTGGGATTAGATCTTGCTCGCATGCAAGGAATCACACGCCTTCATGTTGATAGTGACTTTAAAGTCCTAATTGATACGATGATAGAGAGCATTAACTTCAACGTAAACATACTCGCTCTAATGTGTCGTATTAGACAACTCTCAAACGAGAATGGGCAAGTCCATTTATCCCTCTAGAGAGCTTTAGAGTCTACTTTTTGACAACATTTTCAAAACTTGCATGGCTATGAATGTCCATCTAGTTTCTTTTCTTTTAGCCTTTGCTTACTTGCATTAAAAAAAAAAAAAAAGTTGACTAAATTCTCGTGCCAGACCCAGTGTCTTGATGTGGCAGAGACAAAGAGGGACATGAGAGATCGAGAGCTTTCCTATACCCATACCATACCATAGCTTTCATCTTTGAAATTCTTCTTCTTATATAACGGCCCCCTTTAAAATATCGATCACAATTGATCTTCAAAGGCGTTTATTCAGAATGAGACCCTGTCAATAATAATAATTTATAAATTGGTAGGATCTTTGCTTTTGGACAGAAGAAGTCACAGTCCCTTGTAGGTCCATAAGTTTCGGTACACGGATTGCATTAAATGGACTAGAATAAATAAAGCCAAAAATACGGATGTACTAATCTATTGAACAATCAATTTTGGGCAAAATAATAGAAATGGGAATAGCTGGCAAAATGACAACGCATGTAAAGAAACTATCCTATAAAACGTCAAATTCATGATTATGACTTTATACGATTTTTTTTCCTTAACATTCTGGTTTCTAAATAAAATGACCATGATAATTCACTGGGCAGTTAATTAGGAGGGAAATAAAGTCTATTCAACGAACCTTTTAATCAATATTTAACCTAACTTGGTGTTGATAGTTTCTTTTTATTGAAAACTAGACTCTTACCCGTGCGATGCACGGGTTTTTGTAGAGTTTCATATATAACTATCAAATTGATTATATTATTATTTTTATAGTTATATTCAATATTATGTTATCAAACTACTTCAAAAAGCAACAAAAACAAAAGATGGAATGCAATAAAAATGACAAATCAAAAGAAAAAATATATATACAAAAGTCTTCACCAAAAAATTGGTTCTAACCGCAAATGTTATTAAGTCTATAAAAATGAAAATAAACTGTTATGTAGTAATCGAAAGAAAGAAAAAAATAATGAACATGAACTCCTTTGTGTAACCGAAAGAAGAAAAAAAAGGAACTGCAATAGCATTAATGGCATTAAAAAAATGTAAAAAAATGACATTTAGTACGGTATATTCATTTTGGAAGCAACATTCTTTCAGTAAAAGTGGTAAAAGATTTAAAGTGTTGTCATGTGCTACCTAATTCAATTCCTTGCAGACCTTTTTTTATAAAAATTAATAAGGTCCACCAAAAAGGGCGGGATTATGGTTATTAGGTTTAATTGCATGATGGTGAGAGAGATGAAAGTGAGTGAGAAATGATTTAGGGATTGTGAGATCGAAAGAAAGATGACCCGAGATTTATGTTGAATATATAAAAGTGAAGCAATCACATTTCATCAAAAACATTCGTGCCCTAGTGGTAAGAGTTGTGAATTGGTAGCATATGATATCTGGTTTTATCTCTAGTAAGAGTTTTTTCATAAATTTTTTTAAAACTAAAAATTAGATATATGAAAAGGTTAAAAGACATGTCATTATGTGTTTCTCATGCAATAAAATTATAGAAAACTAAGAAAAAGTTTTTCCTTTACAATGTTAGTAACATAAACCTTTTCTTATAGAATTTCTTATGATACATATATTTTTATAATCCTTTTGGATTTAAAATTTTCTTTAAGAGGAAATTCTAGCTAGCTTAAACTCGTATATTATAGCCTGAAATCATATATTTTTATAATCCTAAAGGCATGGCGGAAAGTTATAGCGGGAAGTTAATAATAACATGATGTAGTTACCGCGGTAATAGTGGTTTTATAATAGGAACGTGGAGGGAGTGATGCTTCAATTTAATTAATTATAATTTTAATTCATTAGTATAGGAAAAAAATGTGGAAGAGAGAAGAAATGAGAAAATGACATAAATGTTGCATATTAATTTTGGAAGCAAGATTATTTCAATAGAAACTTAGGTGGCCAAGTGGTAAAACATTTGTTGTGATAGCATTTGGTGCATGGTTCAACTCTTGGTAGGAATTTGTTTTTATAAATTTTTTTCAAAACCAAAAATTAGGGTTAGTCATAGAGTTAGGTCAAGACTACCTAACATTTAGTATTATAAAGATATTCCGATTATTTTTTTTCTTCAAAAAAGATATATAGTTATTGTATTTGTATACACTTTGGAGAAAAACGATATTGAATAATTGAGGGGCCTTTTTCTATCAATTACATTTGTATGAATCACACAGAATTTGTGATTCAGATTTGTCCACTCGTATAGTTCCTTATCCACTTGTGATCAGATAGATGTAGACAGCTAGCAAACGTAGACATCAAAGGATGAAACTTTATTGGTTACATTTGATCCTTGCAATGTAAACGCAACCCAACTTTACTAGTTATGATTAGAGTCCTTTGGTGCTAGGGATAAGATGTCATAGAGAGATTATGTATAAAAATATAGTAAGATACGAGCATGATAAATTATTATCTAATCTTGTGTTTGATGCCCATCTATAAGAAATTAGACAACATATATTATTCTATTATATATTTTAGATAAATTAAATAAAAATATGATCTATATTATGTGTAAATGACAAAGCTACATGTGTGAAGTATTAAATTTGTTCAAAAACTAAATTTCATTTTTTGATGATAATTTCATTTTAAATTTAAAATATTTTTAATATTATATAAACAAAAAGTAAAAATATTAATTATTAATATTTATTTAGATTAATATATGCTTACTTATAATATTTAATATCAATTTTTTAATTAATCAATATTTTATAAGTTTTTGATTTTTTAAAAAAATTTAAAGTTATTTTATAATGGCAAATGGAGGAATAATATTCTTATCTTATCCTGCAGGATTCTAACCTAGCTTCCTTAAGATCAAATTTTAATTAGAGAGGCAAATCATCATATGATAGAATAGCTTCTCTAATTTATTGATAAAAAAGAGAAAATAAAAGAAAGAAAAGAAAAACAAAAGTACAAAAATATGGAAGGATAAAACCCATGCTAAACAAATTTAAGACCACCTATAAGTTGAGAGTTGAAATGATTTACCTTTAAATAAATTTTACTCTGTTTCTTCGATTTATATATATCTTTGTGATTTAGATGTAATCACAATAAACTCGTCATCACTCATTTCCGACAATATCTTCGGTTGATATAGAGTCATTATCTAAATCAACTTTATCTCTACCTTTCAAAATTGGACGAGTACTTCTATATCATGAATAATATTGGCATTTAAATTTGACGCATGAATGAGAACTGAATTCACATGCATATTTGCAACACTCGCCATTCATGTTGCTTAATTACGGTCACAATTTAATTCAATTATGGGGCTAGAGATTGTCAGAGGAACAAGTCATGAGACCCAAGTCAGTAGTTTTGTGATTAAATTGAGCTAGAGATTCATAAAATTGTCAAGGACGAGTTAATATTCATGTGGTACATTGTTCATGCATGTCTTTAATTGACACCTCTTCAACTTGCTTTAGAATGTAAAATAAAGTTTCAACTATGCCCGAAACAAATAAATAATTTCGTACTCAATGTGACATAAAATGCACATCCTTCTCATTCTATCAATATGTGATCATTAAGAGTTGCACAAAATCAATATCAATAAACATATGAGCAATATGTGGCCAATGCATTTGGAATTGGTTGCTTCATTCAATGATAAGGAGCCTCCATATCAGAAGAAATTGTAAATTGTTGGCCTCCAATAGTCCCTTGGAAGATTATGAATTTATCCAACACTCCACGTTAGCGTTCTTAATTGAGTTCAAATTGAAATATGGGGTCTAAGATGATGATCGCAATAATTCCGATTTGAGACTCTATGCGTCAGCAAACCCAAACACTTTATAAATTTTCCTTAGACGATCAAGAGAATTCATAGAATCATTTACGATTTAAAGTATACTTTTGACCCTCTATCTTTTCAGATGTTGCGATTTTGACTTTTTAATAAAAAAATGACAAATGTAGTCCTTTATGTTTTGCCCCCTTTGCAATTGTGGTATTTTTCTTCAATTTTGACCGAGTCAACCACTACGTGACATGCCATGTGTGTATTTACTAAATTAAAATAAAATAAAATTGCCATGTAATCATTTATGAAATTAAATAAATGAGAAAAATGAAAAAAAAAAATCATGAATCTTGGTAAACAAAATAAAAACCCAGAAAATCATTATAAACGAAATCACCTTCTACAATACATTGCTTCCAGAAACGCTCCATGGCATCCCAATTCTCAACATGACCATGCTTAATTAGGTAGGTGAAAATGAAAACATATTGTTTTTCTCTTCTCAGTTAGGGTTTATCGAAGAATGAAGGGTTGAATGAACGAGGAAGGAATGAAAATGTATTGTTTTCTCTCTTCTCTGTCGAATATCACTGATTACAGAGATCCCAACGATGTCATGGTTTTGCCACTACCAGTAAGAGGAAGAACGAACAAGAAAACCCCATCTTCGTATACCTTCAAAATAAACATAGTTTTTACAAATTCAACACAAACCCAATTCAGCTACATCAATATCAAACACAATTTCAATAAAAAAAAAACTAATAAGATCTGATTCACTATTGTTGTTATTATTATTTCCTTTTTTAATTATGTGGTTGATGATGATTTTTTGTGTTTTCTCATTAAGATTGTTGTTCTTGTCGCTGCAGATTGTTGTTGTACATGAAGATTCATAATTTTCTTTTTTTTTTTTATTTTTTCATTTATTTAATTTCATAAATGATTATGTGGTAATTTTAATTTTTTTAATGCAATAAATACACACGTGGCATGCCAAATAGGGGTTGACTCGGTCAAAATTAAAGAAAAGGACCACAATTGCAAAGGGGGCAAGATATAGTAGGGGACTACATTTGTCTTTTTTTTTTATTAGGGGGTCAAAAATGCACTTAAGCCAATCATTTACCAAGTGGAAGCAACCTTCACTTATCAAGGGACTTTCAAAGCTTTAATATATTCTAGCTAAATATAGGTACAAAGAATTGTGGGTTGAAAGTCCCTTCCTTGAATATCTTCTCGCTAAACATTGATTAATATTATATATCGGGTGATTTTTTATTTTTTTTTTCTCAATTTTTTTGCAAGTAGTCAAATAGTTAGACCCACACAGAATAAGTGTGAAAAAAATGAAAAATCGGAGTTCAAACTTCTACCTTTACATATCAATGTTCATAAAGCTATCAACCAAGCTGCACTTAGATAATATTTTTATTCTCGAATTTATTTATTTTTTGGTCAGGAACTTTTTTATTCTCGAATTTACTATCCAAGAAAAATACATCAAAGTGCAACCCTAAAATTCATAAAAAAAGAAAAAAGTGCAACCCTAACAAAATACTAATACTAGTGTGTTGTCCAAAATGAAAAATCTACTTGTGTGGAGCCCAAATATCCTAGTCATGAACCACGATGGAGATAAGACTAATTAATGTATTGACAAAGAAAGGTTGAAAGGGTCATTAATCAAAATTATTATCATTAGTACTAATAAAAAGGGTTTAAACGTGTCTCTTTTCAATAAAAACAAACCATAACCAGCCCATGGAGAAGAGCATAGCATTGCTAGAGAGAGATGAACACAGAATGAAACATGTTGACCACTTTTTGTTTGCCATATTTCAAAAGGTATATGTATGTACTGGCAGTGGCAGTCAGGGGGCACAGCCAAAAAGCATGCCAGCAGCAATTCAGATCTTTTCTCTTGACCATGTTTTGGGTGACAAAATGGATTCCAACATATCAAAAGGAAAAATCCCATTAGGAGTTTTGTTTCAATAGTAAGACATGTTTCCTAATTAATCACATACTAATCATTTATGTATTATCCTGATTAGTTAAAATGGACCTACATCTATCTTGTCTTTTAATTGAATTAATTGAATTAATTGAATATTGATTAAAAATCAATCCTGTTAAGCTCTAATCTCTTTTTCTCACTCTATTGTGATGATACACGTGTGGCGACATTGCATTGGATTACCAGTCTGTATCTATCAGCAAGCAGAAATGAGTCACCCCATGATGTATACATGTGTCTCCTTTACACTTTCAAGTGTATATAGTTGGAAATTTTTGAATAAATCTAAACTTAAAACTGTTTCAGCTTTGGATAGCATATAAAATATTCAGTGTTACGTGGAAGAGGACAAATATATTCCTCAAGAGGTGGGATGGTCAACATTTCTTCTCATTGATTATTGCCTTTTGAGGGTATTGATATTCTCAGAAGAATTTAAAACTACTGGAGTATCCCTTAAGATACACACTTGAAAGCATCGATTGTTGTTTCAAAATTGAGTGTGAAGGCCTATGTATAGGAATACATGCCTTAGTAATGGGACCACATTCCAAACATAGCTAGTGAGTTAGACACTTAGTTAGAAAGTGTTAAGACATAGAAGGTGCTAGTATTAATTAATTTGATAGAGAATCATGCTAATAAGGTGCTAGTATTAATTAATTTGTTTGACTATTAGCACAATAGAACTACTACAATTGTTGGTATTTAAATTAAATACTGTACTATTGCAAAGCACTTTTTAGATCTAGCTGAGGAGATGCCATGGAGAATAAAATAAGGTCTATGCGTATAATGGAACAAACCTAGGATTTGATTAGATTCCACTTAAATACAATGAAAATATTTGATTATATTCTTACTTGATCTCTATATTCTTCTTCTAATTTCGTCAACAAAAAAAATATTCTTATTCTAATATCGAATATAAGCAATAAAAAGCTATTTCCGCTGGTTCAAAATATAAATAAATTTATACAATACTATTGACATTAAAGTGATATCTATACAATCTTTTTTCTGGAGTTGCATGACATTAAAGAATGTGGATCTCATAATATTATTGATCTTCGATCATTTGTGGAAGAAATGAGTTTGATTGTTTTTTTTTTGGTCAAGAGTAAACTTAGTGTATTTCTTTCATGATAATTGTTTCGATACAAGATGAAATTCTAATGAAAATACGGAAACTAGCATAACATGGAGCTTCCCAAGCTAGACTATGAGCAGCTTCATTGGCTTGTCTCCTAATAAACCTCACATCAGAGGTTGCTAAATCTGAACTAAGCAAATTTCTACATTCAGTAATAATTGCGTAGAAGTCTGATACCCCTTGCTTCTTCTCGTAGATACTATCAACAACTGTTTTGGAATCCGTCTCAAAATCCATATTGAGCAAATGGAGATCACGAACCCATTGGAGAGCGAATAACAATCCTAAAGCCTCTCCCATATCCACATCGACCAAAGGTGAAAACCATTTCGTCTTGGCTAAGACATAACACCCTTCCTCGTCTCGGATACATATGCCAATTCCTACCCTGTTCAACGACCTATCAAACGAAGCATCAACATTGCATTTGTATCTGCCTGGGCATGGTTTCGTCCACTTCGTCTCGTCACGCCTGTCCTCTTGAGTACCTCGCTGGTTTCTAATTGCCTGTGCATTTTTCCAACCATTAAGGAGATGTCTTGCTCTGTCACAAATTGTTTGAACTGATTCTGTTATGTTATTCCATACCTTGGTGTTCCTGTGCTTCCATAAGCTCCATAATGCAACCCCGAACAATTGCTTTGAGTTTGATTGTTATTATTTCTATATATATGGCTAGTGGTGATACCGTTTTAAAATAGGAATGAGGTATGTCCCAACTCATGATATTCATGATTGTATCATTTTAATTTTGATTTTAAGTTAATGAAACTTCTTTTAACGTTAAAAAATATATAAATAAATTTTAGCTAATTTTCTTGTACATTGATTTTATTTTTAGAAATATTTTTATTTTTATAAAATAACTCATAAAATGTACTACCTCTGCCCCAATTGCCAAAAAACAAATTATGATTTAAAATGAATGTAATTTTATTATTTTTCAATTGTATGTTATAATTTTTTGTGAACAACTGTATATTCTAATTAATGTACATGGAACACACTTAATTCAATATCTTCAATTTAGAAGTTTACATTTATGTTATTGTGAATACATTCATTCCTTCTTATGCTTATATGGTAAAATTATCAAATTAAATTTTTAAAATAGTCAAAATGATAATAGCCATTGAAAACTCACACACATAGTGTGAAAGAGTTGGATGCAAATCTCGATCACGATATTCGGTCATTTCAACATCCTTACCGATATAGATAGAACATGTGGACTATGAAATTAATTGAATGTAAATCTTACTTCACATGTATTAAGAAAATGCTATATACTCTGATTGGTGGAGTATACCATATATTAAAGAAAGAAAGATAACATATATCTTTGTCAAGTAGCCTAGTGACTAAAAATTCACCTTTCAAAGTGAATAAGTGGGGTGTATAGGGTTCGAATCTCGACCCATGCAAATATAGTGCAATATCTCTACCAATTGAGTTAAGCTCACGGAGACATATAACATATATCTTTCACAGTAGATTTTTCTTTCTTTTATTTATATAGTATAATAATAATAATATTTTAATATGCTTGAAATGAACAAATATATTATTTATGGTGAGTCAAAAGAGTGTAATTTAGATAACACAACTAATTTATGGGTGGTATAAGTTTTGGTTAGATTTTCTTACCTTTCGACCCTCTGAATTATCATGTTTTCTTTCCCTAAAAGTCGGAGGACTAAACAAAAAGATAACACAACTAATTTCTTATTACTGTAAATAAAATAACATAATATAAACTACTTTTTTAGAACGTGTGAAATATTTATTCAGTTTGTTTATATTACGAGAGTATAAGGATTAAACTATTGTAAAAAAAAAAAGGACTAAAGGGAGTACACTTTAATCCTTTACAATATTTGGTTTATGACTTTATGTTTAGGATTAGGACTAAAAAAGTGTGTATATACTTTGTCATATTATCTAATATAGGGGTTTAAGTCTAGACAATTCATGCGTTAGAATCACAAAGGGCACTACCTGTATACCGAATTATGGTACTACTTCGCCAAATACTTATATAGGTGGATGAAACCACCAAAGAGAAAAAATTGCCATAAGGATCAATGTTAATATATCGAAAGTTGATGTGAACTTTGACTCTTAAAAGGATGACAAAGTTTAGAGTTATGTTAAATAGATAAAAGTGTTAAATGTAATACCTAATCCAAGAATCTTTCCCATCTTATAGACTACTCTTTTTTAATTAGACTCGACTTAGGTGGAATGGTTTCAGGGTGTAAAAAATATCAACAAATGCTACCTTGCCTGGCACGAGAGAAAAGATACGAGAGGATCCAAATCCCTATTATTTGCTTTATGGGTTGGGCAGCCTGAGAAAGTTGAATGATGCGGCGCATGATTTTGTTAGCCAGTCAGAGATTAAATTATCAAAATTAAGTGAAGCACAATCAATTATTTGTACTCAAAAGAAAAAGACTTAAAAGTTAAAAAGAACAGTAGCTGGATCTGCAAAATAACAGTGGTAGTGATGGTATATGAGAAAAATTGATTTATCCAAAGTGAATTTTCTTCTGAAGTCCAAACCTACATCTATAAAGGCCCTTTTCTTTCTAGTAAGCCACCAGATAATCTAAACTAAGCACGCATAATCTTGTTTTATTCATTCTCTTTAGTTGTGTAATAAACATTATTCCATTCAATATTTAATGTGTTTTGAGTATGTCGCAAAGTTAACTTAATTTCGTTGGGATAAAAATCAGTAATATCCGTTTTTGTGACCTTAACTCAATTCGTAGAGATAAATGATAATACATTTTATTATGTAGAGACCGGAGTTCGAACCCTTGACATCTAATAGTTCACTTTAATTAGTGAATTTTTAAACAAAAAGAAAAAAAAATCAGTCGGGTCATGGGCATGAATATATGGCCTAACCTAAATATTATTTAAACTTGGACATTGAGGGTTTTTTGTAGAGGTGTTAATACAAACAAGCGATAACAATATTTTACTAATATTGATTTTTTTTTAATAAAAAAATTCATAATTTTGTTTAGTTTTTTTTTTTTTTTTTGTTTTCTATAGATTTCTTTCACAAGAGATAGTCTTATAAGTTTTTTTTTTTCCAGAGGAGATAGTCTTATAAGTTATAACTGTGTACATGCATATTTTTGATATTATTATCTATTTGATTTGAGATTTAAGTGATCGAACTCAAATCATTAATAAATTTCAGTTAATGACGAACCATTTGCAAAAACTTGAGTTCGAATCACGACTAAAACAATTCATAGTCAGACTTATCTATCTCTCAACCGAATTCTGACTTATTAGAATCTTCTTCCTCGGAGAATTAAGACCCAAAAAAATTTTTTTGAGATAAAGAAATCAAACAGATGGGCTTCTAAACAGACCCAAGCCCAATCACTTTGTCTTGGAGAGGCCCATCATATTCATCGCTGCCACTTTTCCCTTGTGTAGTATCAGAAACAAGTTCAATCGGAGAAGCACTAAGCTCAACGTGGCCGTGAAAAGTAAAATCTCGCCGGCAAACGCTGCCGAAGTTGATCTTCGACCGCTACAAACTGAGAAATTCGTCCAGGTTTTCCTCTTTTTACTATATTTATTTATTTATTTATTTTTTCAAATTTTCCTTCCATTCTCCTGTAGTATAATCACCGCGACACTGTTTCCATGATGCTTTGTTTTTAACCATACTGTAGTATAATCACTCCGCAACAAATGCATAGACTCAATGTGTCAATGAACCTAGTTTTATTGCTAATTATTGAAATTGTGTGCATGCATGTAAGGTGTTTGTGAAAATTCCTGACTAAGTTTTTGTTATGATTATCATGTATACTGGCTGTACAGGGAAGATAAAAAGGGTTATGGCAGGAAAAGCTGCTAGTTCGGCGGCAAAGGTGATAGCTACAGAGTATCAATATCCATGGCGCGAGAAGTTAGTGAAATACAAGGATGAGTTTGCCAAGGGAGTGTGGGGGTATTGGGAGCTAGGGGCATGGAAGCCTCTTAGTATTAGTGCTCGGCATAGGGCAAGAATTCGTAAAGAAGTTCTTCTTGCTGGAGAAGATTGGACTTTTGATCCTGAAAGGAAGGAGATGAAGACGAAGCGAAAAGGACATAAGGTTGATAGAATAGCGGCCGAGAAGAGGGAAAACACTGCTAGGTTGATGGATAAGATGCCGGATATGTTGCTTGCTTACAAGAAGAAAAAGTGGGCGAAGAAGATGAAGGAAGAAGAGAAAGGCAAACTTTGATTTTGCTCCTTTGGTATGCCTTTCTTTGTACTTCAACTCTTTGTTTAGTTTGGAAGGATTTACGACTCACTGTGTCCTAAGAAATTGATTTACTCGTGCAATGTTACACCTGTTTTTTTGGTTTTATTGTATGGAGTTTTTAGGTTTCATGGATGATTTATGTTTTGTTGTATTTCAATCTATCCATAATAACCCCTTACAAGAGTTTGGCCTTCCGATTATCATAGGGGAAAAGGCATACTCCATGAAAGTTGTTGTTACTTAGTTTTTCTTTTAATCTGCTTTGATGAATGCATGTTGGAAATTGTAATTTCCTGTTAGGTACTCTGTGCTAAACTCCCTTACCAAGGCCAAGTTCTTGTTCTTGTGTTTAACCTAGGGATATTATCAGAATTGGAAGTTTGGGTTACTGTAATGTCATTTTTCTTATATATACTCCATTTTATCAACTAGTTGGCTTCTTTTTGTGTGGGTGAGAGTAAAATGAAAATGCTAACTCTAAGCAATTGAGCACAGTGAGTAAATGAGAAGTGCAATTAACACACTTTTTTTTTATCCCTGAGTGAATATTATGTAGGTTTCATTGAATGATTTTGGTATATCGCTTAATATTAAATGTGTGGTGGGAGAAGAGTATCAAATAGTAAGTTGCTAAATATTCTATTTAAATATGGTATAGTGTGATTATTCTTTTTCAGATTAACTTTTGGGTTGGATTTTATATATCAATTTTACGTTCAATTGTCCAACTAGGATCAGAACGTTGTAATAAAAATTTACTCACATGGTTAAGAGTGTAGGCCAAACTCTAGTTTGAACTGCACGGGGCAAGGCTCTGCAAGATTTGGACTTTGGAATACTAATTATATGTGTATATTATAATTGCAAATAATGAAGCTAGTACTGGAAAACTTAGATTATACATTGAAACCATAGCATGCTAGATGCAAGCTATCATAGAAGACTCAGATGAAGCAGCAATACAAGCTTTGGTTAAACAAGTAGCAAATTTTACTTGTACCTTTATAATAATGACCCTTGCTTAAAGGTAGTATAATTTTGGGACCGTAGTCAGTTCCTTATGTAGTAACAGTCATTTATCGCCATGTTATGTAAACTTTCCAACTTACTAATAAAGCCGAGCCAAAATATTGGCAAAGTTAAGTTAACTAAGGTTCTAACCAATAGGATCCTATGTGGTAGGGTCAGCCCGCTCAACCCGATTTAACCCGGTCCACAAACACCGGGTTGGGTAACCAAGTAACACTAGTTTTCATTTTGTCTAACTTATCTCCTTTGGGGTCAGATATTAGGTTCAGTGATTTGAAACCCGTCCAACCACAGCTTGATCGGACATAATATAAGATTTTTTTTCCTTTTACAATACAATAATGAAGTGATTTGTACACCCTTTTTTATTCACTCGTCTATTTTCTCAAGTTTACTTTTTGTTTCTCTTGTGCGGCTGCATGTTATTCACCCCCAACGTCCACCGTCGTACAAGAAGTCTTCATCCACTTTTGTTTGTCCTGACACTATCGTTGTATTGGTTTCGTTTGTTTGTCATTAGTTGTTTGAGACCCAAAGGTTTTAAAGCTAGCCTCAATTCTGAGATCCACCATCAACCCATCAAGTTCGATGGTATCCACGTCTCCCTGGTCTCTCCTTCCCTTGAGCCCATAAAAGTTGGCCAAGCCATTGTTTACTCTGTTAGATAGGTTGCTGATTGTGTTCTCTATGACCAATGTTGTTGTTTGAATCAATTATGAGTTTGATGAAAATATGATTCAGTGTAATATTGAAAAGGGTGTGAAAAGTATGCATCGATTTCTATCTCAGCTGTATTTTTGGTGCGTTTGTTGATACTGTACAAGAGGCAATTTTTTGACTGCTGCACCATCATTCTTTGATTTTTGGCCGATGCAACAAGACAGCATTTTGGCCTTCAGAAATGCTCTAATTTCAAACTGACACGTGATTATGTAAATTTATTTTATTCACAAATTAATTTCTCCAACCTTTTTTAGCATTTAGGGCTTTTAAAATCATGTTATAGGCCACATAATATCTTTCTAGAAAACATTTTTCTAGAAAAACTTAGACCAAATAATATTTTTAAAAATATCATAATGAAAAAATGAGCTTATCTTTCATGCATAGGAATTAGATATAAAGAACATTTCAATTATTTCATCTTTGTCTCTCTATAGGTTTTCTCTTTCATTTTATTCATTAAGGGGATGGTTTTGGGTCAATTTTACCTGAAATCACCCATCGTAATCTTTTTCTCCTTATTTTAATCTAAGCAATTGATTTTCAAATAGATCTAGGTTTTTTCTTCTTCGTCATTTCGTCCTCTTTTGCAACGTTGTTTGATTTACCGTCTTGTTGCGGTGTTTGTTTGGTTTCCTATTAAAAGATTGGCTTCAGACAATTACATATTCAATCGATTATTTGGACATCAACATTGTAGATTTGGAGGCATGATATTCCGATTACTTTGATTTTATCATATTATTTGTAGCATTTTGTCGTTGTATGTTTGAGTGATGTGAGTTTGTTTGTAGATTATCATTTTCGTTTTTAACGATGTTGAATATGTGGTTGTATTTAATGTAATCTATCAATTTAAATGAATGAATACCGTTTTGTTTTTTAATAAAATAAAATGAAAAAGTTGTTGAGATTTTATTCAATTAGAGTATGCGAGATTTGATAATTTAGTCTATTTTATTATTATTCAACTCAGATTTTATCATTCAATAAACATATATCGTTTAAGCTCCTCTAAAAAAAATCGTTTACGCCAAAAAAATAACAATAACCATTAATTATCAAACAACTATATAGATTGTAAACCTCTCATATTTAGCTTTAATTTTAAAATAATTACTTTCAAGACCAAAATAAGTTAGGTCAAGGGGAAGCACTATACATCAGATATACTATATAAAGAGAATAGGAAATTCTTTGTTGGCTTTTTCGTTATTTTAATTATACTCTTTAACAAATTTTGCCTATAATAATGTTATATTGTTTGTGTCATTAAAAAAGATAAGAATTTATATTATATTTGTTATATTGTTTATGTCATTGAAAAAAATAAACATGGTTTGTTGTGTTTGTTATAATTTGAAATTTACAAACATTTAATCTCTATACCTTTAATCAAATTCAAAATTTTATAAAAATATGTTTAGGAATTTGCAAATGATAGGACAATAAAAAGAGTGGAAAGACGGACACGTTTTTCCGCTAGTGTTAATATAAAATTCTAATAAGGGTATTAGTATTGAGTGTCTATCTTTACGCCAATGTTAATATGCTAGTGTTATTAATATAAAATTCTAATAAGGGTATGAGGAGCGAGTGGTCGTTTTTAATTTAGTGTTAATAATATAAAACTCAAATAAGGGTATTTGGAGTGATTGCTCTCGATGAGCTAGGCAGAACTGCAGCTGCAGCGGCTTGGAGGGAGAAGGGCGGAAGCAGTGTGATTGAATATGTATATCTAAACTAGCAATCAAAAGTTGCAATAATCCCATATTAAAATTTAAATTTTACCCTAATTTTCTATCTAAGCTCTATCAATATTGATCAGTTCCTAAACTATTCTTCTGTTACTTAAAGATTTTTGAGTGTCATTTTAACAATCAATTTCTAGTAAGTGTAATCAATCTGGTCTATATCTTCTCTAAATTCATTTATTTCGTACATCTATTTCTGCTCTTTGGGCTATTTATTTTTCTTTGAAGAACTCTTTTGGCTATTGATTTTATGAAGGACCCGATTATATAGTCTTATACTTTTATTTTGGTTTTCTATTTGTTTGCATTTATTTCGCGAATAGTTTGCATCCATTTTACTTTTTTTTATTGACTTGCTTCTAGTTTACATATATTTTGCTACTGTTTTGCATTTGGTTTTGCATTATGTTTTCACCATCATTGTCCAACTTCTCTACCGTAATCCATAACTTTTTCCGTTGTTGAACTCTAACCAAGTGTCACTGAAAGAGACACACAAGTGAACAAGTTAGAGAAGAGCTCCGAGATTAAGGGACAATATTTATGTAATTTTTTCGATAGATTTCTTTCATAAGAAGTAATCATATTCAAGGTGCATAACTATATTTTTGCATTTAATTTTTTCTTTTTCGAACATCAAGGGACTAAACCGAAGTATTTTTTATATTAAATATAAGAACGAGATAAAGTGCAAACATTCCACTTAACGTTATTCCAACAACTCAAAGTAACTAATGGACTAGCAAAATGAATTAGTACTAGATTTTTATAGTTCAACAAGTAGCGAAGCGAAAATATGTTAATAATTTCAGGACTAAATTTGTTGTTTATTTAACGTTAAATTATTCTGCAGATCTCTAGAAACTTTTTAAATAGGTCTCAAAATTAAAAAAAAAGTTATAATTTATTTTAATTTTTGCATATAAATAACAAAAAATTGAGTACACTTAAATTTTGTTTACATTTAACAAAATATTAAAAAAAAATCAATTTGGTGCATTTTAATGTAATCAATTTTAATGTACATTTTAATGTATTGGCTTGGGACCAGAGTATGCTCCTTCATAAGGTTTCAGATTCGATTCTCTCCGATGACAATTTAGATGGACTAATTTAGTTTCTTAAAAAAAAATGGTCACTAAAGTAAAAAATTTTGTTGTTTTTTAAAAGTTAAATTCTTTTATTTTATTTTAATGTAAACTATTCTATTTTTTTAATTATTTTTAAATGTAAACTAATTAAAGTGTACTCAATTTGGTGCATTTTGTTATTCATATTGTTCTCCAATCAGGCAGTTTCATCAAATAAAGAGTTAACAAGTTTATATTTAGGTGACAACTTGTGTATCCATCAATAAAGCGGGTAGTATTATCCATAGTATTACCCACCTTTCCAGGGTACGAACCACGACCCTGCATATATTATGCACCTTTTATTGATGGGTAAACACTTTTATTGACAAGAATATACCATATATTTACAAGGGACCAATTTTAGCATGATTTCGTTTTTTTTTAAACCACAGTAGTATCTTCTTCAAAATATAAAAATAGTTAATACTTAAAAAGGATTTTCCGCAGCCGGGAATCGAACCCGGAAATTCTAAAATGTGAATTTAACCGTGTGAGCTACTGCGGATGTTTATCTTAGTAGCCAAATAAACAATTATTATATTGTCACTAAATGCTAGAACTAGAATCACGTGTTTTTTACTAATAGAAATGGAATCACGTTGTGAACACCTAACACTACAATGATATAATTTTTCATTAATTTGAATATATTAATATAGTACTCCAGCCATCTAAATATGTAAAAACCAAATTAATGACTCAATCAAACAGAGGGGGTCTTTGTTAAAGAGCAAAGAAAAATAATTGTATATACCATGCAACCTTTTTCTCTTCAAAATGCTATGTGTTAGTTGAACGAAGCTTGCTCTAGAGTCTAGATAATGTATCTACCTCATGTGTAAATAATAAATAAATGTCTTCTAATAAAGATATTTATGATGGCAGAACTAAGTCATTTCCTAACCTCATATTGCCATACGATGTACTCTCATGCATTAAAAAAAAAGTCGGGTACTCCCATTTAAATATGTTGTCATTTCATGTGAATTTTGGTTTCACTTTCCCCAAGGTTTAGTCTTTCTATTTATAGTTAAAACTAAGTTAATTAAGGCTATTTAGTGAAAAGATCAATTGATAGTTAAAACCAAGTTATTTGGTTTCACTTTCCCCAAGGGTTAGTCTTTCTGTTTAAACCCTTGTTTGCATAAACGTTTTACACACAACCTCGACCCTTTATGTTTTGTTTACATAATCACACTTTTAATCTTCAAACGTTTTACACGCTTGTAATCTTCAAACCTCTTAAACCTTTAACATTTAGGAAAAATTAGAAAATAATCAATCAAACTTTGTTGAATCTTCATCTTCCTAAATGATCATCTTTTTAAATTGTACGTTCAAAGAGATTCTAAATTTCCTACAAAACATGAATCAGTCTCAACAAATGATTCAATTTCAAGGGACCTAGTTTTATTATCCTTGGATGCCACGGAGAACAAGAGAAATCAAATGAGGGTGTGTGCTTTCAGACATTGGTCTTTTCCCGAAAGTTTCTCTGCGGGTTAAAATATTTGGAAGACCCGCTCTCGTGACAAGGTATTCTTTATCATGATTGAAAAGTGTGTCACGCTCAATCAACAGTCGAGTTCCATGTCATGACGGAGACTTGGTTCAGATGCAAGTCATCAACGCTTCATGCAAGCAGCACAAGTTGATGATCAAGACTGATAAGTTTGCTTGATTCTCAATTAAGAAGATGAACCAACAATTTTGAGTATCACTTCATTGTTGTTGCGGGGTTATCTATGAGATAGAGGGAAAGGGAGAAAGAGTCGAACGATGCTTGCGGGACGAGGCTTGATTAAAGTCGTAAAAGGGGGATTGAGTATTTTGTTTTCCAGTGAGCGATAAGGAAAAAACATATTATAATAATAGTGTTGGTTGTATATGTAGTAGGCTTAGCACTTATTAGGCCGGATTTTGTTTGAAATTTTGTGGAATAAAAGCCCGAAAATTTTCAATTGTGGGGGAAAATTTGAATTTATGTTAGTATGAAAATGATGTTAGATGATCAAGGAAAGCTAAAAGAGGTTACAAAATTAAATTTTAAAAATAATGATGCGCAAGGATGTGTTTAGAAGTTGACACATAATTAAGGACGCCTAAAATAAGTTGCACATGTTCGCTTGCTTGATAAATGCGTTCAATGTCCTACTGACTGTCTGAGTTGTACTTCTACTCATGAAGATCTTGCTCACGTTTTTTTCCAATGTCCTTTTGCTATCCAGGTGTGGCAAACTACAGGCCTCTGGGGTGCTATTCAGCATGCTATGTCCAATAGTGTTTCAGATTCTGCTATCATTTTTCTACTGTTGGAAACTTTACCTGCTGAGTATGCGCAAAGGTTGGCGTCAACTTTTTGGAGCCTCTGGAAGCATAGAAACCTCAAGGTCTGGGATGATATCACCGAAACGAGTGCTACGGTTGTGGAACGTGCTAGGAATTTGGTTTTTGACTGGCGGATTGCAAATAATCCGATGACAGATGACCCCACACCTAACCCACATGCGCAGTCTCTTATCGCTGTTGGATCAAGTCATGCACCCTTGCATACAGGTAACATTTCGACTTTGGATCCGATCATCGGTTGGCAGCGTCCATCTCCAGGTAGGCTTAAGTGTAACATTGATGCTGCTTTCTCTTCCCAATTCAACCGTACTGGTATTGGTATATGTATTCGTGATTATGAGGGTACCTTTGTGTTGGCAAAGGCTTTTAGTTTCCCTTGTATTTATCCAGTTGAGGTTGGTGAAGCGTTGGGCTTACACTCAGCAATGCAGTGGTTGAGCGATATGCAACTTGACAACATTGATTTCGAAACAGATTCGAAGCTTACCTCTGATGCTTTCCACGCTGCTAGAAACGACACGTCCGAATTTGGCTGTATTATTACTTCTTGTCGTTCCCTTGCCGTCTCTTTTCTCACTAACTCTAGGGTGGAGTTTGCCAAGCGACAAGCAAACGGGGTTGCTCATGCTCTTGCCGGAGAAGCCACGTTATTAGCTAGTCCAGCTGTTTATTTTTCTATACCCGATTGTATTGAACATCTTATTATTAATGAAATGCTATAAACATATTTCCCTCAAAAAAAAAAATGTGCATTTTTTAGTGGTCATTTATGTGCTCGTCGGGTGAATGGATGTTTCTTCACCTTTAAGCCTTTGCCAGCTCAGCCACTTGGATCATTAAACCACCACAATTTTTAAGGCGAAGTTAATATTCGCCATGATGAATCTTCCTTGTTTCGGACTTCATCTTTATGTTGTTATTTCACCAGGCATTGCATGGTTCTTCAGGCGAATCAACTAATTAAACTTCGACTTCTTTGTTTCTTTTATTGACTAAGGGGTATAAGTAAGAGGATTTCATAATTGACACAAAATTGGGGGGGGGGGTTCTTGCGAAATAAGTTCATAAGTTCCCTAAAATATATATGTAAAATCACGTAATTTTGGTACTCATCAATTGCGTTAGCAGCCAAGGTAATGCACCTATTTTTTTCCTTTTGACATACTTATGTTGCTTCAAAAGCAATATTGTGCTTGACACCCTGGTAGTGCACCCGTTTCTCCCTCCCCCGCTAGCTCCTCAATATTTTTGGACTAAAATGTGGTGTTTCAAAACCACTAGCGCATTGCACAAACTTCATCTTACTGCCTTGATTTTGGGCAGAATTGTGGTGCTTGAAAATACTACTGCACATGAATTTATTAATGATCGATGCAACTACAAGCACAAGATATGTGAGTAAAGATACAAAATGTACAATAGAATACACCAAGCACCAAAATAATACCAACAACTGATGATACTTCACACCCCTAACACCATGGAACAAACAAAACTCCCAATACCAGCAACCGTAAAAACTAACAACACGCCTAAAAACAAGCATCCAAAAAATATAACCACCCAAACAGATAATAGGATATCAAAGACATACAATACAATTTGTCCTTGAACTCCACGACAATCAAATATATTCAAGAACATTATAACCAACACACATGCTCCCTCCATTCATGATAAATTCTCTCATAATAAATAACAATGCTCATAATTTATTTGACCGAAGCATTGTTTATTTATAGACCAAAAAAGTGAAGAAAATGTCATTCAAACAATTCTAAGTAACTAATGGACTGACAAAATGGGTTATAAAATTGTTTAAGGACTTCTTAATAGTTTTTTATAGTTCAAGTAGCGAATCGAAAGATAGTAATAATTTGAGGATTATTTTTATCATTTTTGTTTTAGGGGTTGAGGACTAAATTTGTTGTTTATTTTATTTTGTTCAGAATTTGTTGTTTATTTAATTGCAATGGAAACAATTATCTATTTTTGTTATTTATATTTAAACAATTAATTTTAATGTACAGAAGTTTAGGTGTACTCAATATTAGTAAAAAAAAAAAAAGGTTTACTCAATTTGGTATCTTTTGTTTGTTCTGCAACTTTTTTAATCGCTTGCGATAATTATGATGGCATTTTACATGGGAAAGGACAAAAGTTTTCCACCATGGAAAAGATAATTTTAACCACTAGATCAAGTAAAAACATTATTTTATCATACACTCTCAACATCAGATTATTTTGTGAACTATCTTCCACCATCCATCCATCATCTCTCTCCATCATAAATTAAAAACCCATCCTCAACTATGATGTAATCTAATTAAAATCATACAACTCAAATAAATGAAATCAAATCTCGAAAAAGGAAATGTCTAGAAAATGAAGGAATTTAATTTCATTTATTCTAAATCAAATATCAAGCGAAGAAATACATTTTTACACACAAAATCAAATATGGATGTGAGCATTTGAGTTTTTGTATCATTACTTTCAGACACCATTTCCGGCCACCTTGAACATGCTCAAGAAAAACATACATCAGATTTGTGTTCTTCGTGATGAGATCTTTCTATTGTTCTAATTCTTCTTGCATTCTTGACACCTTCGCCGGACAACCACCGCACACCACCGCATGCGAGTTTCCGGTCGGAATTGAAGAACGAAATTCAAATAGACGAGAACGATCACTAACGCTAGAAGTGTCAAATAGGCTGGTCTGACCCAAGAGGCCAACTACATAAATGGGCAAGACCGGCCTGGTTCATTTATGATTGGGTCACATATATTTGAGCTCGTCCCAATCAATGTGGACCATGGGCCAGTCCGGCACAACCCATTTCAGTTTCTTTTTTTTTTTACTTATTCACTTTTTTATGCCTCTTTGATATATTAGTTCCTTATAATTATCTATTTCCTAAGTTATGATTCGATCTACATAGAAATGTAAATGATTTATACATTAACATTGATTATTGATTAAATTCTAGATTTATTCCTTCAATTGAATCAAATTAATAATTTAATAATTTATAAATATAATTTTTTTAGCTAAATTTTTCATTTAATTAAGTTTACGTATTTAAATATCTTTTTATTAATAATTTTTAAATTAGTTGATATTTTTTTAAAAAAATGTATTATTTTTCAACAAAAAAACAAATAAAAATGTTGATAATGGGCCGGTCCAAAGACCAATTGACTAGCTCGGCCAAACCCAATTTTATATGGGCCAAATGGCCTAAGGCTAATAAAGCCCGATTGCACTTGGCCTAACTTTTTGAGGCCCCACCCACCTAAAGATATGGTTTAATGGACCAACCTATTTTGATATCTCTAACTGACGCATGTCCAAGTCAAAATCTAGATACATAGTGAGTGACCTCTTGTTGAACCCTCCAAAAAAAAAATTAAAGAGCTACATGACGCATTTGGGTAACATTTTTTTTTTAAATTCCAAAAATTAGTAAATTTGAATATTGTTTCTACTTTCTTTTCATTTTCTTTCTTTTGCTTTTTTTTTTCAAGGACTAGACTGGTACTTTTGTTTGTTTTTTGGGACCAAATATAGATTTTTTGTAACGTGTAATACACTAACAATCGTACATTTTTCTTTTTTGTTTCATTAAAGTTACCAAATCGAAATACACAACATACTAACAATTGAAACATAAAAATTCAAAACATTGTAGCCTTATCAAATTGAAAAGATAATTGTATCAACAATTATAACTTCAAAACTTAAAATATTATACTACCAACAAAAAAAAAACCAGACTGCTATGGTGCCTTCAAATTCGAAGGACAATCTTACCAACAGTTACAACTTCAAAATCCAAAATGGTGATACGATAAATTCTTAAAGACAATTGTACCACCAAGTACAACGTTAAAATCTAAAACAAACTAAAATTTCAAAACGCAATGGAACCAACAATAGCAAATATCTAGATGGACCGCCGTTGTGTAAATCTAGAAGTGTACTTTGCAGAGGTTGATCATTTCATGGAGGAAGAAATTGAGGGTGTAGTGGTACCGAAGAAGAAGAACTTGGTATAATAATAACCGCATGAAGTAAAAAAATATTGATTCATTTACTATATTGATCCGATTTATTTTTGTAAGATATTAAAAATAGATATTTTTGTTAACTGATATTATAAATGAAACACCAATAACTTAACATCCATATATATAATCATTTGAGAGAGGGTTTACCGAAAGAAATTCGTTCAATGACAATATTGGGCCGGTTTATTATTCTAAGGATCAAAATGAATTTGGCGACAATTTTAGTAATCATGTCAAGGTTTTTCCTATGCTCCTGCAACATTTCTCTATATTCGTCAATCTCATTCTAGGTATGGATTGACTTTTCAATTTCCTTAAAAACATCGGAGTTACATATATTTGAATTAAGTTTTTATTTAATTAAGTCTAAAGTTTCATATTCCTCAAAAAACATGGGAGACTATAAGTATTTGATTTAAGTTTCTATTTCCTCAAAAAACATGGGAGGCTATAATATTAGATGGTCACTATTAGTTATTTAATTCCTTACTTCTACAACTTACTAATTCCTCTACTAACATGAGTCTATGTCATATCTTACGTGATTGTATACAGTTAACTGACTAAATATTTTGCCACTTTTTACTGATCAATTCATACAACACGGGAGGCTATAAATATTTGATTTAAATTTTATTAAAAGTCCAAAGTTTCATATTTCTTAAAAACATCGGAGTTACAAGTATTTGAATTAGGTATTTGAATTAAGTTTCTATTTAATTAAGTCTAAAGTTTCATATTCCTCAAAAAACATGAGATACTATAAGTATTTGATTTAAGTTTCTATTTAATTAAGTCCATTTTTTTTTATTTTGTGATTTGCTCATGTTATGTGTAATGCAATTAATTTAGAGTACAAAGAATGTTACAACGTTAACAACTTTGGTAAGGTAATTAATATTTTAATTTAATATCATATATCTACATTCTTAATACTTTAAATTTAAATTAATTTGTGTGTTATTAAACAACAAATTTTATTAAAAGGAATTGTAAATGGTTGCTTAGGAAGAGATTTCCCTTTTTAAATGGAAAAACACGGGGGCTATAAATATTTGATTTAAGTTTCTATTTAGTAAAGTCTAAACTTTCATATTCTTAAAAAACATATATTCTTAATACTTTAAATTAATGTGTGTCATTAAAAATATATTTTATTATAGAGTTTAAAGGCAGCCCGTGCATTGCACGGGTACTAATACTAGTTTCTCTATATTCGTCAATCTCATTCTAGGTATGGATTGACTTTTCAATCTTATTCTTTTTTTTTTTTTTTGAAGGAATTGACTTCTTCAATCTTATATTAAACATTTCTTCTTTTATTTACTATATTTTATAGGTCTTTAATCCACGCATGAACCAAGGGACGTTGTTTTCCAATCGTTTCGATCCTAAGATCTCCTCAACAATTCCTCGTAATTACTCGTAAGTTCGCAATTGTTTGGGTTATTTCAATAAAATTAGTATTCATTCTTTGAATAAATCAAGTGTTTTTGACGGAATTTGTAACGTGATTATTGAATTCTAATATTATCCTAATTATCTTGGATGAATGCTCTTATGTAGATGCATAGCAAGTGTTTAATTTTTTTTTTCTTTGAAAGAACATAACAATAACAAGTGTTTGATGAAAGGTTGATTAAGTTCACTCTACAAGACACGAGTAGTGCTAGTCACACTCATTTTTAATTATTTTCAACACATACTTTCTTAATTGATGAAATTCATATGTATATTACAATTTTGGTAATGGAGAGCTTTTAAAGAGTGATGAGTCCTGCATTAATTTCGTCAAATATAAACGCAAGTGTTGAATAAAGAGTGTTAGAGCGAATATTGATAGCACTACTTTGTACTATGATTACTAGAAATAAATTTACAAACAAACAATCCTTAACAAACTATTTCTAATTCATTGAAATTTAAATGAAACCTACTAAAATATATTGGTTCCACAAAAATTTGATAGAGTTCCTATAAATTTTAACCGATAAAAAATGGGTTAAAAAATGTCTGCTAAAAGTAAGTTGTTAGTACTTTTTTTTCTGGACAAAAGTTGTTAGTACTTGTTATCACAAGTAACAATATCAATGTGCAAACTAGTCCCCTCTGTACGTTTGGTGCAATGTTAGCATTGTTCTTATCACAAGTAACAAAATCAATGTGCAAACTAGTTCCTAATTTAATTAACATGTAAATGGTAATTTTAAAATATAAATAATAATTTTTTATCTTAACTACGATGCTTGTACTTATTAATTTATGGGTCAAAATATTAAATGATTTTCAATATCCAATCATATGTTTTGCTTTGTTTTACTCAATATACTAGAAATTACTACATGTTTGATTGACTATGATCCTTTTTTCACACACAATATGCATGAATTAAATTATATTTAAAACTGTTTTATGTGCACTTGTATCATCATATCAAAATCTTTTAAGAAATTAAATCAATTTTTTCAAATTACCATATTAGTTTCTTCAACAAAAGTTGTTAGCACTTAGAGTTGCATCTCATAAGTATTTCTAAGCTCCTACCACTCTTTTTACCTTCGGTAACATACTATTACTAATAGTTCCTATCAAAAAGAAAAAGAAACATACTAATGCTTGTTGGTGGGAAATACAATTCAACGAATTTTGACGAACAACTACCACCCATGTATTCCACCAATGAATGTGAATGTTGTATTATTAGACTAATGCTTTTATTAGGGAAATATTAGACTAATGCTTGTTGGTGGGAAATACAATTCAACGAATTTTGACGAACAACTACCACCCATGTATTCCACCAATGAATGTGAATGTTGTATTATTAATTTTTATTAAAAAAATTAATTTTAACTCTACCCTTCCGTCTATTCAAGAAAATGGAAGTTATATTATTATGTCTACTACTCTAATAAGAAAACTAATTACTCCCAAATTTTCTTTATTACCCTCCCCTAATCTCATAAAATCACTAATATGGTGGAGTAAGTTGTCATTTTAAGTTAATTCTTCAATGTTGTTATTTTGCTACGATTTAGTTGTTCCAAGTAATTATTACATTTGATTCCCAAGCTCAATTAAAATTTCTAAGTAGTTATTACATTAGGAACGTCTCTACGTGTTCTGCATGTCAAAGCTTTACTTCTTGCCATTCCATTTCACTGTTTGCTTTTGAATTATTAATCAATTTTTATTGTTATTTCAAAGGAAGGCTTTATTGAAATTGAAATTTTAAGTTTTTATTTTATTTATCACGTGAAGACTTCACCTATCAAAATTAAATGACATAACAATCTACTTACAATATACTTCTTCCGTCTCAAAATAATAGTCTTTTAAGGCTTGTGCACAATTGTTGCATTAGTATCATTTATTAAAATGTTTTTATTAATTATAGTTATTAGAATAGTTAAGTTGGATGAAATTGAATAAATAAAGGTATATAATAGTGGAAAAAAAATAACAAATGTTGCATTGGTATTTTTTTTTGGTAATGTTACAATGTAACAAGACAAAAAAAGAAAAAAAACAGAGGGAAACGTCGAAATTAAGTTCCAAGCTTTTCTCTCAGGATGAGAGATTCCATGCCAGGCGGAGGGCTGTTCCAATGAGTATAACACCTTGCATGTGATCCTTCCTTAGTCATAAAATATGCACACATATTTTGTTCCCTAAAAACATGCACCAATGTTGTATTGCCATTTTCGTGTAAAACATTTAATATGAAGGATGTCAGTACCATAAGTGTGCAATGTATGATCACGACTAGCAATAATCAGGTCAACGTCTTCTAAATAATCACTCTCACAAATAATGTTGCATTGGTATTCAAAAGTGACAATTATTTTGGGACATAGAAAAAATGCTAAAAAGACAATTATTTTGATACGGAGTGAGTATAAAAATCGTACTAATATATATAAAATTTGTTTATGCACATTGAACGGTGTTGTGCAACAATACTCATATTATTAATTTAACACAATTAAACAATTTCAAATAATGATATAATTTTTAATTATTCTTTAGCATTTGATATAATATAACTTTAAAAAAAAAGTAAAACTATCAAAATGTTTATTTTTTTTAAAAAAAAAAGGTGAGAGGGGTGGTTCGAGTAATAAATTTTTTTCTACGCAATAAAAACTAAATCCAAACTAATTGTTAAAGTTTGCTTTGAATTTAACTTGTAATGTTATTCCTGCATTTTGTTTTGTTGCCTGTTAAGCTGATAAAACTAGTACTACCCCAATAAAAACTAAATCTAAACTAATTGTTAAAGTAGTACTTTTTTTTCCAAGTGATTGTTAGTTTGTATTGTTGTGCTGTTAGGGGATTGTCCCATTTTTTTCTTTATAAAAATGTTTGATTTAATTTTTTTTGTTAAGTAGTCTAGTGACTAGAGCTCACACATTTTAAATGTGGAGAAGTGGGTGTCCGGGGTTCGAACCTCGGCCCCTGCATATAATATACAATATTCCTACCAACTAAGTTAAGCTCACGGGATGATTTAAATTTTAAAAAGGTTAAAGATAATTAATTATCTAAATAAGTTGAAAAAGATTTCATCGGATGAACACCCCGCTTAGAAACTAATGTAAGATATAAGTTGGTGCCAGCTGTAAGCAATTCACAATAAAGTCATTCTATATGTATCATATTATTACTATAAAATATCAAATAAGGAAAATATTTAGATTTTATGTTTTCCGGTAAATCCAATTTGTATGCATTTTTAAAATTAGTACAACTGAATTAAAAATAAATAAAATAACACAAACCCAAAACATTGAGGGGCAATTTTGTAAAAGAAAAATGATAATTAAACATTTCTATATTAGAAAAAACAATGTCCATAAGTGAAAAACGAAGGATTTTAAAATCAATATTAGACACAATGAATTTTTTTGTAGAGTGTATATATAAATAGGGGAATAGGGGTAGCATATACTCACAAGCGTTACAATCACTCTTCGTATCTAAACTTGCGTTCTTTTTGTTTTAATAGGTAGTTGTGTGAAACAAGTGAAAGAATCATGGGTCGTCGCAAAATTAAGATTGAAATGGTGAAAGATCCCAACACAAGACAAGTCACATTCTCAAAGCGTCGTACGGGCTTATTCAAAAAAGCAAATGAATTATCCATTTTGTGTGGAGCAGAAGTTGCTATTGTTGTGTTCTCTCCAGGGAGCAGGCCTTACTCTTTTGGACATCCAGGAGTTGATGTTGTTGCTGCAAAATATCTCCAACAAGAGACTGAACCAAGTGATTCCCAAGAAAACCCCTCTTCTGGTGCTCCAGATATAGAAAAATTGAATCTAGAACTTGGTGAGGTGTTGGCACAAATTCGAGAAGGTGAAAAGCAAGTTGAGACTCATGATGAAATTCTAAACCAAAACGATGTGACAAAACTCTCCGAGCTAAAAGAATTGAGAGATTCATACAAAGAGTTGCAAGATTGGATAAAATTGCGTCTTAGTGATATCGAGATATCAGAATATATGATGCTTCTTGCTCAGGATCCAGTGGTGGGAATACAAATGAAATCTGCAAAGAGAAGAAGAAGAAGAAATTGATGTTTTGCGGTGCAAAAACTAATTTTAATTTATATTCTCCTTTTTCTTTATGAATTGTTTAAGTTTTTTCATCTCTTTGAAACCTTGTTGTGCATGTCCCTCATAGTTAAAGAGAGACCGACTGAAAACAATATGAGTGATGAATAAAGTATTTATTTTTGTTACATTTTTTTTATTCGTAGAAATTGAACTCGGTACACGAGATTAATAGAAATATTCCACAATTTTTAAACTTGATTTCTCACTGTTGATTATAATAAGGTGTATCGAATTATTAAAGATGGAATAATACCTTATTTAAATATAGAAAATACAAGCCACAAAACATATTTCTAAATTTTGAGTAAAACAAAATGTCAATATGTACGAAAATCGTCAGATTTATCACTCTATATTATCTTTTCTCTCTCGCTCTTTCTTTTCACTTATTTCATTGCTTGATTTTCATAGGTTAATTTTAATTTGATAATCTTTTTATTGTAGATGATTTTGTCCTTAAAAGAAATTTTCATAGATATCTTCAAACATTTTGTTGTGATATAGATAAACCTTTTTATATTGAAATTTGTCAAAAAGAAAAAAACCGAAAAGATAAATTCGTGTCTTATTACGCTTAAGACAATTATTTTTTATGTTTTAAAAATATGAATAACTTTAAAAATAAATTTAATATTTATAAAAAAAAATTAATTAGAAGATAATTATAGAAACTTGAATAAGTAAACTTTTTAATTTTTTTTCCTAACTCTCTTTTTCAAAAGGGAATTTATTCTAGACATACAAGGAAGTCGGTGCTTGATTATACAAATTTAACATAAAACAATAAATAAGATATGATAGTAGTTTAAACATATGTCTAAGTTTAAAACTACGGCAATGCCAATTAGCGAGGAAAAAGCCCACATCATATTCATACATTTTTTTTTGTTCTAGTATTCAATGTTCATACTGTTTTTGTTGTTAAATTATTGATATGCATAATTATTTAATAACTTAAAGTTAAATGGTGGAGTAGTTCGAAAAATTAACTAAAATATCTGGTTTGAGGCTACTCCTTAATAGATTATCCATCAAGGATAATTCTAAAACCTTAAAGGTGTGAGGCTGAATTTTTTCACGAGTTTTGTGCTTAATGGGAGTGTTGTTTGTTCCATGGTGTTAGGGGTGTGAAGTATCATCCGTTGTTGGTATTATTTTGATGCTTGGTGTATTCTATTGTACATTTTGTGTCTTTACTCACATATCTTGTGCTCGTAGTTGTATCGAACATTAATAAATTTCATATATCACTTCAAAAAAAAAACTATTGGAGAGGAATTTGGAAATCTCATGCTAATAATTAATGGAAATCGCTAGTTATCGTGACAGATGACCTCGCAAAATTTCACGAGTGCCTATTTACTAAAATCTTTCCTAAACTATACCCACAAGCTTCCATGTTTTTCGGACATGAAGAAATTTAATTGGCTAAATGAGTTTTCCTGATCCATTCATGATAAATTCTCTCATAATAAATAGCAATGCTCATAATTTATTTGACTGAAGCATTGTTTATTTATAGACGAAAAAAGTGAAGGAAATGCCATTCAAACAATTCTAAGTAACTAATGGACTGACAAAATGGGTTATAAAATTGTTTAAGGACTTCTTAATAGTTTTTTATAGTTCAAATAGCGAATCGAAAAGATAGCAATAATTTGAGGACTGTTTTTGTTATTTTTGTTTTAGGGGTTGAGGACTAAATTTGTTGTTTATTTCATTTTGTTCAGAATTTGTTGTTTATTTAATTGTTAACGGAAACAATTATCTATTTTTGTTATTTATATTTAAACAATTAATTTTAATGTACATTAGTTTAGGTGTACTCAATATTAGTAAAAAAGAAAAATAGGTTTACTCAATTTGGTATCTTTTGTTTGTTCTACAACTTTTTTAATCACTTGCGATAATTATGGTGGCATTTCACATGGGAAATGACAAAAGTTTTCTACCATGGGAAAATTAATTTTAACCACTAGACCAAGCAAAGAACATTATTTTATCATACACTCTCAACACCAGATTATTTTGTGAACTATCTTCCACCATCCATCCATCATCTCTCCATCAAAAATTAAAAATCCATCCTCAACTATGGTGTAGAAATCAAATTAAAATCATACAACTCAAATAAATGAAATCAAATCTCAAAAAAAGAAATGTCTATAAAATGAAGGAATTTAATTTCATTTATTCTAAATCAAATATCAAACGAAGAAATACATTGTTACACACAAAATCAAATCTAGATGTGAGCATTTGAGTTTTTGGATCATTACTTTCAGACACCATTTCTTGCCACCTTGAACATGCTCAAGAAAAACATACATCAGATTTGTGTTCTTCATGATGAGATCTTTCTATTGTTCTAATTCTTCTTGCATCCTTGACACCTTCGCCGAACAGCCACCGCATGCGAGTTTCCGGTCACCACTTTCGGTCGGAATAGAAGAACGAAATTCAAACCCAAAAGGGACGATGGATTTGATTGGTGGTGGTGGTGGATTATGCATCAAATTTGTCAAAACAGAAACACTTAAATGCATCAAATGGGTCAAACAACAATACAAACTTTTAAAGAGTATTTAATTGCATTATACAGTGGAGTTAGAATTTGGCCGTTGGTACTTTTTTTTGGATCATTTTTTTTTAAGATCCTTTTTTTTTTGTTACATGGCTAACCAAAACAAAATCCATTTTAGTTACTTTGTGTTTTTTTACTTCTTATGGACAAAATTGGGACCGTAGATTTGATATTGGTGATAAAGAATAGGGTTGGAAGATGGTGTGGAAGAATAATACCCATATTTTTAACGTTTATACCTTTTCATTTAAATATTTTAAACAGTAGTATTTTCTTCAAATGACAAAGTTAGCAACTTAATAAAAAAAAGAATTCCGCAGCCGGGAATCGAACCCGGAAATACAAGTTGAGAATTTAACCGTGTGTGCTACTGCGGATGTTATGGTTTCATATTCGAATTTTATATTATTATACATTTATACTTCCTCTATTACAAACAAAAACAATGACCCAATATATGACCGAATATTCAATCTAAATCAATTAAATTAGTTCGTTTTTCCTTCACGTTTAGGTTCAAATCAAACCAAACCCGACCTTTATGGGTTCAGTTATTGATTTTACGTCATTCATAACCTACCACTTAAGACTGAAATCAATCCATTATATTTTATTATTTCTTTTATTTCACACTATATTATTAAGGGTTAAATAACGTTTAAAAATTTAAATTTAATTCATATTTTTTTTTAAAAATTCTAAATTTTATGGGAGAGATCGTTATTATATTATAAACATCTTGTAAAAGTTCATTAAAAAAATATGAAGGGTACACATTAATTAACTTAGAAACAGGGATTACAAGTCATGACGGAAAATATTTGGGAGACCAAAACTTGTCAAAAGAATTTAGAGGAACTAAAAATAAAATTTGAGATATTTGTAGGGACCAAAACTTATTTTGTTATGGTAAAAATCATTTTGGGTTCATGTATTTTAAATTGTTATACATTATTTTTCCTTGTTGTAGCTTATATAATTTATTTTAATAATATAGAAAATTTATAATGTTTGAAAACATGTTCTTTTTTTTAAAAAATAAATTAAAAATAAGTTTACTAACTATTTAAAAATGTCAACTCGACAGAACTAAATCTAACATACTTTTTATTCATCGGATTGGTTTTGTTTGAATTTCTTGAGAACGAATTACATAAACCAAAACCAACTATTTGTGCTCATGAAGAGAGAGCCAATGATTTAATTATTGTCAGATTTGACAAAAACTAGGGGAAATAAAACAATATCATCTAAACTGCACTTATGTGATCAAAATTTAACCCTAGATAAAATAAGTCTAACTTTACATTAAGTTATATATTTTTTATGTACACATTAAGTTATATCTCATAAACCTACTAGCATTTTATGGTCCCAACTTGATCCAACTTATTTCAATCTAAGATCACACAAATTAAAATTATCACAATCAAATAAAAATAGGGATACCATTTCGTAATAATCAATTTAGTTACTCTTTGTGTCTCAGAGTGTGATCTTTACTAAAAAAAATTGTCTCAAATTATTTGTCCATTTTATAATACAAATACAACATTTATTATTTTTTCACTAACATGCCATTATTTGTTGCCTTTCAATCATTTTAGATATTTCACATACTATAATTAATATGAGTGTTTTAGTAAATGAAACGTACTTTACCATTAAAATCAACACTATAATTGTTTCATTAATAACAGTGTAAAACTCAAAAGAACATCTAATTTGAGATGGATGAAGTATTTAATTTCCAGATTAAGTGTACATGTAAGCAATCAACTTAGACGGGAAATAAACAATAAATAAACATCCTTCCAAAACAAAAACAATAAATAAACCAAAATATACTCCATTTCTTAGGTCATCCCTCTAGTGTTTTACAAAAGGATAATAATCATTTTAGTCATTAAATGTGTAACGAATGGTCATAATAGTCTTTCAATGTATCAAAATTTCAAAATAGTCTCTGATTATGTCCTATGCTAGTCAAAATAATCCCTTACGTTAAAATGTCTTGCTAATATTATCATATTAGTCCCTCGATATACTTATTTATTGTCATATCAGTCTCTATAAGTACTTATTTACTATCATATCAGCTCTTATATGAAAAGAGTTGATGTCGGCGTTGAGAAACTATTTTAACGTCAGAGATTATTTCGACTAATGGAGTGCACAATCTCGGACTAATTTGGAATTTAGATACAAAAAATAAAATCCAGGATGGAACTTACACTTCCAAATGCAGACGAGATAAATGGCTACAGCTTACAACTGTTCTTTGTTCTTTTTTAAAGAATCGCAAAATGTTAACTGTACAAAAAATAGAGTTTAGGGTCGGGTTATTAATTGATCATACATTCCAAAAAAACAAAACAAAAAAGAACTAAATTCTATCTAATTCTGCATCATTGTCTAGTATTTGATCGCTTGCAAACAGAAGGATTGTAGCTTGTCTCAGCCCTCCTTTTCTGAAAGAAAAAATATATAAATATCATTTAATATTTCAAGACATGAACCTACGAGGCCCGGAAACTTGATACGATACGGATACGATACGACACCGATACGGAAAAAATTTAAAATTCACGATACGATACGGCCGAGATACTTTAATAAAAAAATAAATTTAAACTAGATTAAAACTCATAATACAAACTATGGACTAAAATTCAAAAACAAAAAATAGCCGCAAAACCATGATCAAACATACATAGAACAACAATAAGGCACAACAATGAAATTGTCTTCACGTGACAATCAACAATACCAGCGTTCTCAAAACAACAAGAGACAACATATAATGAACAACAACAAAAATATAAATATAAGTAATATTGATAATAATGAAAGTGACAATTAGTCAATTACATATATCCAAAAAATAATTGAAATATCACGTATCCCGCGCGTATCAGTTTTTCATCGCATAGCCCTCACGTATCCCCGATGTATCTGAAAAGTATCGACAATTGTTTTTTTTTTTAAATAAAATTTAATCTCCGGATACTCTTCTGATACGTATCGGGCAGATATCAGTGCAGGATACGTCTCAGATACGGTATGTCATGCATTTCAAAGTATTTGTGCTTCAGAGCATGAAACTATGTAAAAATCCACATGACTTTTTAATGTAAGACACAGCGCATGACAATGAATGAAGGACTAAAAGAGCAAACCTTGTCTTGTTGATTCGGCAACGGCGAAGGGTGAGAATTATTGTGTCTAATTGTGTTATTATCAACACAACTTCCATTTTTAATTCGTAGTAGCTTGTGCTTCTCGTGTTTTTCACGCTTTTTGTTCTTCCTTTCATTCTCTCTAGATTGGTTTGCCGAGTTTGGAACTGCATTTAGTAGCCCCTTCTTGGCCTGTGTAGAACATATCGGTGTGACACATTATACCAGCCAAACATGAGGACAAAATTTGAATTATTCAGATTTGAAATGCTCAAATGTGCAGCCAGACAGTGAAGTTTAAAAATCTTACACAAGAAAGATGATTTGGATCCATTTCTCTTAGACGGAAAGCTTCACTTAATACATTCAAGTCAAAAGGAGATAAGCTTTGTTTTTTCTCATTCATTTTGGTGTTCTTACACAGCTGATCCAGTTCCACCCCTTCTCCCTTCTTGATTTTTGTGTCACCAACCACATTGCGAAGATAATGTGTCTCTGAAATCGACAATGGAAGTGACCTCTTGCAGAAGAATTCATAGTACGGCCAAAGCTTATATTGACTTACGAGATCATGAGCACCACCAAGTTCTCTAGTGCCTGCTTCCAAGAAATAACCTTATTAAAAGTTCTCTATACATTGAAAGAAAGATGACTTCATGCATTGATTACACAAAAGAAAAGAAATAGCTAAAGAGACATATAAATCATTTTTCCAATAGGAATTAATCAGCAAGCATAATAACAGGGAATCAAATGTGACAATTTCAGAAGTAAATCAGATCAAAATACTCAAACTGAGCATCTAAAAGAGGTTCAATACTCTCAGAGGTAATGCTGTATAAAGTTATGAATGTGAGATCTGAACCAGGCAAACCATTTAACTACGGTGGGAGCCTCATGAACCAGGCCAACCATTTAGCTATACAGGTTATGTTATGGGCTATGGCACCTGTTGCAGAATATATGTCTTGGTGGCTAATACAATATTAACAGGGTCGGCATTTGTTAAATATCTAGGTTATTTCTTTAAAATTTTATTTGGAGTGGAGTAAATTACGTCATTATACATTATTTAAAACGGCACAAAAATAGAACTTTTATTGAGCTTCCATGCCTATAACCTGTGGCTTGTATGGATATAAATTTTTCCCTGCCAAACTAAATCAAGACTTCATTTGAAGCTCTCTAGACTTGCCCGATCCGTTCAATTTTCTAAACTACCTAGCCTATAACCATATCTTCTACATGATATCACTAATAAGAATGTATAGATACATAATTCCATTCCGCGTTACGGTTAGAAAAAAGAGGCATACATGTATAGAAATCATTGTGCTCCAATCAATGTATATCACCACAATATTTTAGGCTCCAAAGTAGGACACAACCAGTGCTTACATACCAAGAACACAGAGAAGGTGGATAGAAACTGGATTCTTTATTATAAAAGAATATTAATATAAATCTTATATCTGCTAGATAGAACTTTAAGGTAAGGAGATACTACCCCATTCCAATTCCAAGGTTTATGATAAAACCAACTGGTATATTATTGCTGAAAATGACAATGGCAATGGAAGCACTTCGAAGATCTGCCTACCTTCCAATGCCAAACGGCCCTATTCCCCTCAATGACAGGATCCTTCCCTCTTCAATCCTTATAGGCAGCATGCCTTATTTGGCCTAACTACTTCTCAACACACCCTTAACTAATTAACTAACTAACTAACTAACAAACTCCTTAACTAAAAATAACAGGTCTATCAATTTACTTATCGGCTTCCCCTGTACTGAATCACGGCACTATTCCCCTACCCTAAAGTTCTCTCTCACACAAAAAGATAAAGAGTTATCTTGGGCAAAATGAATTACTTCCAAGTCAAGGCATGGAAACTGTCAATGATCAAAGTATACAGAAATTAATCTAATATCATGACAGCCAACTGAACCATTTAAAAGTTTTTTCTACAAGACAAAGAATAAACTATACTACTGGCTTTTATCCATATACCCATAAGAATACAAAGAGGCAACATGACCGCTAGTTTATCAAATCAAATATACAACCGAGGATAAGTAGACCTACGTATAAAGTGAGCATAAAAACTAGTTTATATAGTCATCAGTGACTCCTAACGTCGAAAGAAAGGTGGGTAATTCACACTTTTAAATGTAAGAGCAAGTCTTCAACGGGATTTTTATGAGCGATTACTTCACAATCATAAAGGTCCCTTAAGCTCTATTTGCTATATCACCGAGTTTAAACCTCACAAAATTCTATGAACGTGAGGGTCTAATATAACAGTGAATTAAGAAAACAACAAAGTTTTGCAGTACATAAAACAAAGAAAAGAAACATTTTTCTGTGCTACGGTACAGAAAGCTCTGCCAACTCCTAAGTTTTGTTTTCAAGAATGTGTTAGTTTAGTTTAGTAGGCAAATATTAGACTACGTCAACTATAGTAAATCCAATCGTATAACCTTGGCCAAACAAGACCCTGAAAATGAATAAGAGAATGTGTCTGAAAATGGAGCAGAGCTAATGATTGGGACGATGTTAGGTTATTGTTTGTAAAATTTGAAACTAGACAAAATTCTTCATTCTGCATCTTTTTTCTTTCTTTTCATTTTTGACATGAAAATAATAAACCGTATAATAAAAAAGAAATATTTTTTATTAAAATTAAACTGCAGAATATTTTTTTGATGTATCTATAGACCAGATACCTAAGTTATTGAATGAACCTTAAAAGTGGTTTTTTTGCTTATAATACGGGGTTTACATCATATTAACCTATAAATGCATAATCAATCTTCCCTTGCCAGTTGCCACCCATCAATTCTAAACTACATAGCTTATTGCCATATCTTACACATGATATTGCTAAAGAACAATATATACATGGAGCCAGTTTGAATTGACCTATTTTTGAGTTTATGAAAAATAAATTATGCAAATAAATAAGCTTTTATGTTAATTCAAAGTTCTCACTAAATTCTTAAGCTGTTTTTCACAAACTACCTTGACCAACTTATGAATAATACATAAAAGCTTATTTATTTGCATAAGCTCAAAAATAACTCAATCCAAATGGACCCTTAATCCCATTTCACATGGGAATAAAAGGCATCCTTGTAAAGATAAAATCATTGTGCTCAAATCCAATCAATGCCATTACCACAATATTTAAGTTTCCTTACTTTAACCAAAACATCTATAACAAATTATGAAACACAGATCCAAAGTAGTGAACCAAGAAAACAACAATGGTAGGTAGCAATTATATTTGAAACCCAAAAACAAAAACAATCAATACGCCACATGTCAAGTTCTTACCCCTCCCAAAAAAATTTCCTTCAAGATCCATCTTTTGGATAATCTCACTGAACGCACCTCCCTTAAAAGAAGAACACTCGCGCGTAACAGAGAGAAGAGCGTGGTGGTGGCGATGTGAAAGAGAGAGTAGAAAGGTTAGGTTTTGGTGTCTGTTTGTCGCCTACGGGAATGGGAAGAGAAGATGTTAGGTGTTTGTTTGATTTGTTTCTGAATTTCTATGCAAAACACTCTGCTCTTATTTATAAAGGTTAACTACGTTTTTTTTCTACAAGTTCGGGAACTACTGTTTTTTTAAGTAACTCGTGCTAGGATAATTATATAAAATAATTATATAATTATATAAAAAATAATTAGATTGATAATATTATAGAATGTTTATAGATATTAAATGAAAATTATGAGTATTAATGTAATGTTTTAAATATATAAAAATTTGTTAAATAGTTGAGTCACACCAGTTATGGATTTTATTTGCTTATATATGCATAAACAAATTTTTATGCAGATATATGTGAAAGTTGATATGATATATTTTTGAAAATTCATGACTATTTTCAAAATCAAAATTAATTTAGTGTTTCTATTAAATAACTTTTTTATTTTATATGCAAAAGACTGTTCAATGTTTGCACCGCACTCGTTGCAGATTTTATATACTTATATCTACATAAACAAATTTTTATATACATATATGAGAAAGTCGATATGATAAAATTTTGAAAATTCATGACTATTTTCAAAATCAAAATTAATATATTGTTTCTATTAAATAACTTTTTATTTTATATGCAAAAGACCGTTCAATGTTTGCTCTGCACCCGTTGCAGATTTTATGTACTTATATCTGCATAAACAAATTTTTATGTACATATATGAGAAAATCGATATGATAAAATTTTGAAAACTCGTGACTATTTTCAAAATTAAAATTAATGTAGTATTTCTATTAAGTAACTTTTTATTTTATATGCAAAATAATGTTCATTGTTTGCACCGCACCCGTTGCAGATTTTTTGTACTTATATCTGCATAAACAAATTTTTATATACATATATGAGAAAATCGATATGATAAAATTTTGGAAATTCAATACTATATTACTATTTTCAAAATATCAACATTAATTTAGTGTGTCAATTAAATAAATTTTTATTTTATATTTAAAACACCGGTAAATATTTAAACCGCACTCATTGAGGATTTTATATGTTTATATATGCAGAAGAAAATTTTTATGTACCGATATGTGATAATCGATATGATAAAATTTTGAAAACTCGTGACTATTTTCAAAATATTAACATTAATGCAGTGTTTCTATTAATTAAATTTTTATTTTATATGAAAACACCGTTCAATGTTTGCACCGTTGACGTTGCAGAGTTTAAATGTTTATATCTTCAGAAACAAATTTTATATACATATATGAGAAAGTCGATATGATAAAATTTTAGAAACACGTGACTATTTTCAAAATATCAACATTAATGTAGTGTGTCCATTAAATTAATTTTTATTTTATATTTAAAACATAGTTAAATATTTAAATCGCACTCATTGATGATTCTATATGTTTATATATGCAGAAGAAAAATTTTATGTATTGATATGTGATAGTCAATATGATAAAATTTTGAAAACTCGTGACTGTTTTCAAAATATCGACATTGATGTAGAGTTTGTATTAATTAAATTTTTATTTTATAAGCAAAACATTGTTCAATGTTTACTCTTTGCACCGCTTCCGTTGCAGATTTTAAATGTTTGTATATGCAAAAACGTATTTATATACTTATATGTGAAAGACGATAAGATAAATTTTTAGAAACTCATTACTATTTTCAAAATATCAACATTAATATAGTGTGTCCATTAAATAAATTTTTAATTTATATTTTAAACACAGCTGAATATTTAAACCACACTCATTGATGATTTTATATGTTTACATATGCAGAAGAAAAATTTTATGTATTGATATGTGATAGTCGATATGATAAACTTTTGAAAACTCGTGACTGTTTTCAAAATATCAACATTAATGTAGTGTTTCTATGAATTAAATTTTTATTTTATAAGTAAAACACTGTTCAATGTTTGCACCGCTCCCATTGCAGATTTTAAATGTTTCTATCTGCAGAAATGGGTCACGTAACATTTTGCAAAATGACCATTATGCACAAAAATTAAGGAGATCATGAGTTTTGATAAGGACGATTATGAAATTTTGTTGGACTTTAAATTTTATATATTGTTAGTAGATATATGAGAAAGTCAATATGATAAAATTTTAGAAACTCATGACTATTTTCAAAATATCAACATTAATGTAGTGTGTCTATTAAATAAATTTCTATTTTATATTTAAACACTGTTAAATATTTAAACCGCACTCGTTGAAGATTTTATATGCTTATATATGCAGAAGGAATTTTTTATGTACCGACAAGTGATAGTCGATATAATAAAATTTTGAAAACTCGTGATAATTTTCAATATATAAACATCAATGTAGTGTTTCTATTATTTTTTTTATATGCAAAAATCATTCAATGTTTGCTGGACGATTATCTACTAACAATATATAAAAATCGAAGTACAACAAAATTTCATAATAGTCCTAATTAAAACTCATGATCTCCTTAATTTTATGGGCATAATGGTCATTTTGCAAAATTTAATTTATTTGTTTTTAAAAAATTAATTACGGATAATGTTCATATCTACTAACATCTACTAACAATATATAAAAATCAAAGTACAACAAAATTTCATAAACAAAATTTCATAATCGTCCTTATTAAAACTCATGATCTCTTTAATGTCAATATTTTTGAAAATAGTCACGAGTTTTCAAAATTTTATCATATCGACGACTATCACATATCGATACAAAAAAATTTCTTCTGCATATATAAGCATATAAAATCTTAAACGAGTGCGGTTTAAATATTTAACGGTGTTTTAAATATAACATAAAAATATATTTAATAGACACGCTACATTAATGTTGATTTTTTGAAAATAGTCATGAGTTTCCAAAATTTTATCACATTGACTTTCTCGTATATCTATAAAAAAATTTGTTTCTACAGATATAAACATTTAAAATCTGCAACGGGAGTGGTGCAAACGTTGAACAGTGTTTTGCATATACAATAAAATTTATTTAATAGACACACTACATCAATGTTGATATTTTGAAAATAGTCACGAATTTTCAAAATTTTATCATATCGACTTTCTCATATATTTATATAAAAATTTGTTTCTGCAGATATAAACATTTAAAATCTGCAACGGGAGCGGTGCAAACATTGAACTGTGTTTTGCATATAAAATAAAATTTAATCAATAGAAACACTGCATTAATGTTGATATTTTGAAAATAGTCACGAGTTTTCAAAATTTTATCATATCGACTATCACCTATCGATACATACAAATTTTCTTCTGCATATATAAGCATATAAATTCCTCAACGAGTGCGATTTAAATATTTAACGGTGTTTCAAATATAAAATAAAAATTTATTTAATAGACACACTACATTAATATTGATATTTTGAAAATAGTCATGTGTTTCCAAAATTTTATCATATCGACTTTCTCATATATTTATATAAAAATCTGTTTATGGAGATATAAATACATAAAATCTGCAACTGGTGCGGTGCAAACATTGAACGGTGTTTTGCATATAAAATAAAAACTTATTTAATAGAAACGCTACATTAATTTTGATTTTGAAAATAGTCATGAGTTTTCAAATTTTTATGTGCACAAAAATTTATTTTCGCATATATAAGCATATAAAATTCATAACTGGTGTGACTTAACTATTTAACAAATTTTTGTTTATATAAGAGAAAAAAATTAATAGAAACATTAAATTATTACTCATAATTTTCATTTAATATCTATAAACATTCTACAATATTAACAATATAATTATTTTTATATAATTATCGCAATGTTACATGACCCGTGCGAAAGCACGTGTCTTTTACTAGTAATTAAGAACGATTATGAAATTTTGCAATTTTTTTTTGACAAAAACAACTTGTTACACTTGTGATGACCATTATCTGTAATTAATTTTTTAAAAAACAAATAAATTAGTTTCATAGTTATCCGTGGAAATTGGTTACACTTGACCATTATCCGTAATCAATTTTTTAAAAAATTCATTAATTAGTTTCATAGTTATCCGTGGAAATTATATGTGTCGCGTCGCTAAAAACGCTCGAGCGTACTAACGCTCGGAATAACTACGGAGTCGCCACCAAAGTTTTATTTTTAAAGGGAAACGTTGATAAAACCCTTGACGGTTTGGAAAGATGGTCATCGCAACCATTAACGGGTTCGTGAGTCGATTATGCAAGGGGAAGGTATTAGCACCCCTCGCATCCGTTGTACCCAACGGGAACCTCCTAATTAGTTTAGGGTTAAAAGGTGTTTTGAAGGGTTTCTTGCGGCATTTTAATATTTCAAAGAAAAAAGAAAGGGGAAATTTTTTTTTTATTAGTGTGCTTGACAAGAGTTTGATCCTGCTCCTACGTATCTCCTGGTGCGATGGAGAATTCAAAGCTACGTAGTTCTTTGTAGTAAATATTTGTTTGTTGGTTGATTTTAAAGAACGGTGTTTTTGATCGTATTCTAGCGGTTAAACGTAGCTTGTATGCTCGCGCGTGGGAGGCTTAAGCGTTTGTTTGTATTGCGTTAGAATTGATTAAACATTGTCCGTTTGTGAAAAGAGATTTGATTTTTATTTGACCGCGGGGGGCCGAAAATTAGTTTGGTGTGTTGAATTTGTTTATTATGTTTTTGTATTTTGGAAATAGAATGACGATTGTCCGAACGACGAGACATGCGTCAAGTGCTCGTGCAACCGGGGAATGGAAAGACATACGTCGGACCACTCCTTTTTCATTCAAATTTGTTATCGAAAATTAATATATTTTTTGTATTTTTGAAAAGAAATGACGATTGTCCGAACAACGAGACATACGTCAAGTGCCCGTGCAACCGGAGAATGGAAGTTCATACGTTTGACCATTCCTTTTTCATTCAAGTTTATTATCGAAAATTAATGATAAACTACAATTAAAAGCAATAACACTTGTTATATTTTTTTATCTTTGAATCAAATAAAATGAGTTGCAGCCCCTTTAGAATCAATTCGACTCAGACTATGAACCTTCAGAACCTTCGTACTCAGAACCTCAGATTCCGAACCTTCAGACTTAGAACCTTCAGACTCTGAACCTCAGACTTCAGAAGCTCACTTCAGAAGCTGACTTCAGAAGCTCACTTCAGAAGCTCACTTCAGAAGCTCACTTCAGAAGCTCACTTCAGAAGCTGACTTTAGACTCTGATTTCAGAAGCTCACTTCAGACTCTGATTTCAGAACCTCAGACTTAGATTCTTCAGACTCAGAACCTCAGGGGTAAAACGTTAAAAACAGTAAGAAGAAGAGACAAACCATTTCTGCTTTGGTGATTGTTATAATCTTTGTGATTTTTTTGGATTTTTGTATGATTTTTTAGTGTAAAAATGAGTTAAAATGACTAAAAATGAAGAGTATAAAAAATGCAGAAAAATATGCAGCAACAGCAGAACGCAGTTTCTGTGATTTTTTCTCAACTTCTCAGTTCGATTTCTCACTCAGTACTAGACCAAATACGAAAGTAAAAACATCACTGTAAAGCTTGCCATGAGTACTACATCATAGTGGTCTTAGATCTACCAAAAGATGTCCTAAAACTAACTATATTTCGGCCTTAAGTCATGCTCATGAACTTATGGTGAAAAATGCATTTTTTTTTTAAAAAGCTACAAATCCCTTAAACAAATGCGAAAAATGAAATAAAAGGGTCCAAGATACTTACAAAACTCCTAGCAAAGGTGTAGATGCACGAAAATGAAAGGGGGCTTTTGAGTGGTTGTGGTTTTTGTTAAAGGTAGAGGTGAAGAAAGTGAATAGTAGCAAAAAGGGTATTTTTGCTACTAATCTCCTCTCTTTTTGTGATGTTTTTGTGTGATTGGTTGTTGTTTTTCATTCTTTTGTTCCAGACTAAGAATTCTTACCCTTGCTTCTCTCACTCTAGGGTTTTTTCTCTCCTTTTTTCAGCAAAGAAATCCTTCCCAACCTTTGATTTTGGTCCTCAATTTATAGGCTCAAATATTGCATTTTTGTGACCATGGGACATGTTTGTGAGTGTTTTCTTTGAGGCTTTGGCAAAAGTTTTGGACTTGGTGAGGATAGAAAAGGGAAAGAGTGGCTTCACTTTGCCTTTGCATGTGCAATTAGGCAAGCTTTTAGCCATATTTGGCACAACAATGAAGAGTCCAAGTAAAAGGGGAAAAAGGGTGATGGGAAAGAAGAAGGAGTTGTTGAAAAAAACAGCAAAGAGAGGGCGCCCCCTCCTCCCTCAATTTCCAATTTTTTCTTTTTTTTTAAGTTTTTTTTTTGCTTTATTATATATTTATTTTTGCAATTTTTGTTGGGATATAATTTGAACAATTGATCATTGGACTTGACTAAATTAATTGACTCAAATAAATTAATTTTCATCTATGTCTTTTGTAAAAATAAATTAAAATATTACCACTCGTTATACTTTTTTAAAAGACTTTTAATTTGTCCGGACAAAATTAGGGTACAACAACTGCCCCTACTTAATTGTGTCTTCGCATAGAGAATGCGAGTGCCGAGAGCACCTCGCAAACTCTTTGTGAAGAGCAATTAAGTATAAAAAGGACCCAAATTTTGTCCTTCAAAGAAAAGACTAGAGAAAAATGATGTAAGAGACAATATGAAAGTATTAAAATGAGGAAGTATGGACACAAAAGTAAATGCAGGATCGCCTCTAGATTGGCTACTGGTTCATATACTGAAAAAAATAAATAGATCGTCGCCTCGGGGGGTGCTTAGATCTAAAAGACAAGTCGTCGCCTCGGGGGGTGCTTAGACTGAGAGATAAACATATCGTCGCCTCGGGGGGTGCTTAGATCAAAAAGAAAAGTCGTCGCCTCGGGGGGTGCTTAGACTGAAAGATAAACAGATCGTCGCCTCGGGGGGTGCTTAGACGGAGAGATAAACAGATCATCGCCTCGGGGGGTGCTTAGATCTAAAAGACAAGTCGTCGCCTCGGGGGGTGCTTAGACTGAGAGATAAACAGATCGTCGCCTCGGGAGGTGCTTAGACTAGAAGTTAAACGGATCGTCGCCTCGGGGGGTGCTTAGATCTAAAAGACAAGTCGTCGCCTCGGGGGGTGCTTAGACTGAGAGATAAACAGATCGTTGCCTCGAGGGGTGCTTAGATCTAAAAGACAACTCGTCGCCTCGGGGGGTGCTTAGACTGAGAGATAAACAGATCGTCGCCTCGGGGGGTGCTTAGACGGAGAGATAAACAGATCGTCGCCTCGGGGGTGCTTAGATCAAAAAGAAAAGTCGTCGCCTCGGGGGGTGCTTAGACTGAAAGATAAACAGATCGTCGCCTCGGGGGGTGCTTAGACGGAGAGATAAACAGATCATCGCCTCGGGGGGTGCTTAGATCTAAAAGACAAGTCGTCGCCTCGGGGGGTGCTTAGACTGAGAGATAAACAGATCGTCGCCTCGGGAGGTGCTTAGACTAGAAGTTAAACGGATCGTCGCCTCGGGGGGTGCTTAGATCTAAAAGACAAGTCGTCGCCTCGGGGGGTGCTTAGACTGAGAGATAAACAGATCGTTGCCTCGAGGGGTGCTTAGATCTAAAAGACAACTCGTCGCCTCGGGGGGTGCTTAGACTGAGAGATAAACAGATCGTCGCCTCGGGGGGTGCTTAGACGGAGAGATAAACAGATCGTCGCCTCGGGGGTGCTTAGATCTAAAAGACAAGTTGTCACCTCGGGGGGTGCTTAGACGGAGAGATAAACAGATCGTCGCCTCGGGGGGGTGCTTAGATCTAAAAGACAAGTCGTCGCCTCGGAGGGTGCTTAGACTGAGAGATAAACAGATCGTCGCCTCGGGGGGGGGGGGTGCTTAGATCTAAAAGACAAGTCGTCGCCTCAGGGGGTGCTTAGACGGAGAGATAAACAAATCGTCATCTCGGGGGGTGCTTAGATCTAAAAGACAAGTCATCGCCTCGGGGGGGTGCTTAGACTGAGAGATAAACAGATCGTCGCCTCGGGGGGTGCTTAGATCTAAAAGACAAGTCGTCGCCTCGGGGGGGTGCTTAGACTGCCCTGGGGATAAATGTATCGTCTCTAGACGTGGCTAGTACTTAGATGGTCGGAAAAGAAAAAATGAGTGTTGATGCATGATATGCTTTAAGTTGCTTTATGTAGTATGATATGATATGAGGTAGATGATAAGTGCTTAAAAGTAGTTATCTTTTGATATATTTTTAGGCACTTATGTTACTTGTTTTACAAGTTATTATAGGATAAGCTCATAATTTATGATTAAATGTCAAATTTGTGATCCTATGTCTTACCCCATTTATTTATGCAGGAATTTCATGTTTGGACCTGAACTGAGCAAAGAAAAATGAAGTTTTGATCAAGCTTCATCGCTACAAGCGAGCGTAGGCAGGGAAAATCAGAGCTTCATCGCTACAAGCACAGGATGCATCGCTACAAGCGAGCCTACGCAGGGAAAAATGGAAAGTTCATCGCTACAAGCGATGGATCGGTCGCTACAAGCGATCTTAGGCAGGGAAAATTGAAGGTTTCATCGCTATAGCGACAGATCTCGTCGCTATAGCGACCAAGGGCGGTTTAATGCTATTTGCTGTCGTGGAGCTTTCCCATTGGCCAAGAAATCTGCCGTCGCTACAGCGACCAGCTCATCGCTTGTAGCGAGCGTGTTAAAACTCAGTTGTATAAAAGCTTTTTAGCTCATTTTTTCTGGAGAATAATCTGATAATCAATTTTCATAACTTTTAGAGCTTAAGAATTTTAACTTCCAGAAAGAGGATAGGCATAAAAAGAGGCAAACTTCATTGAGCAAAAGTGATTCAAGTGAAGATTAAACTGAGCAACTTTGAGAAATCAAGTCTTAGCATTTGATCTCCATCTTCCTTTCTACTTTTGTACTGTTGTCATGAGAATGAACAACTAATCTCCTTTGTTGGGATTATTAGGTAATCAATCACTCTTAGTTGTAAACTTTTGATATTTTAAATATATGATTCTAGCCTTTTATATATCATTGAATTTATTCTTGTTTTCCATTCTTATATTTGGTTTAAATGATATTGAAAAATACTTTGAATCTAGGTTTAGAATAATATTCTATCAAAATAAGAAATTCTAGACATGGGATTTGGTTTTGATAATTACACAAAGTGTCGGAACGTAAAGCTTTCGAATCGTTTAATAGATTGAGAAATCGTCGATTAAACGATACGATCGATCTCACGACGTCATTTGGACACGAATGACGTTGTCGAGTGATACGTGATAATGTCGTATATAAGAAAAGCTAGAATCCATATTTATGATCATTCGAATACAATCGACGTTTGATTGACGTACTTTAATCCTAACACTTTTTATGCCCTATTACTCTACGTTTTATTTATAATGTTTTTAAAATCGAGTAGTGTTTAGTAAACAAAAAGATGAAACCCTTAACTTAAAATGATAATCGACGTTGAACGGTTTATGATATCGCAATAATCCATGTGGAATCGATATAAAAATATACTTGCTTTTGACATAACATCAGTAGACTCATTAGGGAGTTTCTGCTGGGGAAACTTAATAGCCATAGGTAAGTTTAACGAGAATTGGGACAGTTTGTGAAGAAACCTACTGGGGAAGTTCTTGAAAGAGGGCCACTGAGGAACACTGAGATAACTTGTTGGTGAATGTCGGTGAATATGGGATACTCACTGGGGAGTGTTTGCTGGGGAGCATGAGAAATTGTGAGGAAGCGTATGATATGAATATGAGATGCATGCCAATGAATGAGTTTGATATGATGCATGCACTATGCTGACATGTGGGATAAGCAGATGACATGTTGAGCTTCGGTTGTGATCGGGTGCCGAGCATGGTTGGGCTTTGGTTATGATTAGGTGCCAATGACGATTGGGATTTGGTTGGAAATTGCGTTTGGGAGTGCCAATGAAAATTGGGCTTTGGTTGGAAATTGTGTTTGGGAGTGCCAATAAAAATTGGACTTTGGTTGGAAATTGTGTTTGGAAGTGCCAATGAAAATTGGGCTTTGGTTGGAAATTGTGAGTGCCAATGAAAATTGGGCTTTAGTTGGAAATTGTGTTTGGGAGTGCCAATGAGAATTGGATTTTGGTTGGAAATTGTGAGGGAGTGCCAATGAAAATTGGGCTTTGGTTGGAAATTGTGAGTGCCAATGAAAATTGGGATTTAGTTGGAAATTGTGAGTGCCAATCGAAAATTGGGCTTTGGTTGGAAATTGTGAGTGCCAATGAAAATTGGGCTTTAGTTAGAAATTGTGAGTGCCAATCGAAAATTGGGCTTTGGTTGTGATTATAAGGATCATCTTGAAAGCCGATCGATATCCAGCCTCAATGGATGAAAGAAATGTGGGGTATGTTTTATTTGGGGAATCTCGTCCTTCCGACACCCGGGATCTTTATGTTTCATGTACCGTGAGCTGCGCACTTGTTTCTGCTGAAGAGTAAGAATCTTAAAATGACTGATGAAGAGTTTCAGGCCTTGAGTCCTTTGATGCAATATTGGAGACCAACGAAATTCTTTCAACATTTAAAAATTCAAGTAAAATACATTTTTTTGCAAGTTTTTATATTATTTCTCATATTTCAATGCATTATTTATCATGAACAAAAACAACATTTTACATGCAAGTGAGGACACAAAACAATGAAAAGGCTTAAAGATGATTTTTATTCAATGAAACTTAGTCCCTTGAATGGGTAACAATACATGAAGATGTAATCCCTGTAAGAGGTGATTACTAAGATAGAAAAAACAAATGAAACAAATGGAGATTTGCGTGGGTTTCGCTTTGATACAACACGTGCTACTTTCCCTATGACTTCGAAATACTTTGCCTCTGAAAGATGATAACGAGACTGATTCTTCCCCTCTTGAATTCTGTCAAAATCTTGTGTGCTGCAGCCTTCTGCCTTTCTCATTTGTTTTGAAACCCCTAATTTTTACCTGGACCGCTCCTTCGAGTTTTCAGTCCACTGGGGTATATTTCCTTTTTTGATGTCCTTAATTTTTGCCTAGACCGCCTTTTCAGGTTTTCGATCTACCAGGACGCTCTCTATTGCCTAAACCGCCCTTTTGAGTTTTCGATTTAGCGAGCTTTTTTTTAGGCATAGTATTTTTTGACTGCGTAGGAGTTTATTGAGAGTGGGAACTCCTCTCCATCCATAGTAGTGATAATTAAGGCTCCGCCAGAGAAAGCCTTTTTTACCACGTATGGTCCCTCATAGTTAGGAATCCATTTCCCACGGGGATCCTTGTGGATGAGTAATATGTTTTTCAGCACTAAGTCTCCTTCTCTGAATTCTCGAGAACGAACTTTTTTGTCGAATGCCTTCTTGAGCCTCTTTTAGTACAACTGTCCATGACACAATACTGTTAGGCACTTCTCTTCTATGAGGTTCAGTTGGTCGAATCTTGTTTGGACCCATTCGGCTTCCTCTAATTTAGTTTCCATCAAGACCCTTAATGAGGGAATTTCAACTTCAATGGGAAGCACGACTTCCATACTGTATACCAAGGAAAAAGGGGTTGCCCCAGTGGAAGTGTGAACTGTCGTTCTGTAGCCGTGTAGCGCGAATGGAAGCATCTCATGCCAGTCCTTGTAGGTTTTTACCATCTTCTGGATGATTTTCTTGATATTCTTGTTGGCCGCTTCTACCGCGCCATTCATCTTTGGCCGGTATAGTGAGGAATTATGGTGCTCAATCTTGAAGTCTTTGCATAACTCTTTCATTGTGTTGTTGTTTAGATTTGCCCCATTGTCTGTGATAATTTTGTGGGGAGTGTCGTAACGGCAAATGATTTCCTTCTTGATGAATCGGGCCACCACTTGTTTTGTTACGTTTGCATAAGAAGCCCTTCAACCCACTTGGTGAAATAGTCGATGACAACCAGGATGAATCGGTGTCCATTTGAAGCCTTTGGTTAAATCATTCCAATCATGTCTATGCCCCATATAGAGAAGGGCCAGGGTTCTGTCATGACATTCAGAGGAGTTGGTGGCACGTGCACCTTGTTGGCGTAAATTTGACACTTTGACATGTCTTGGCGTAGTGAAAACAGTCGGCCTCCATAGTTAGCCAGTAATAACCCGTCCTTAGGATTTTCTTTGCCATTGTGTGTCCGTTGGCATGGGTTCCAAAAGACCCCTCATGAATTTCTTTGATGAGCATGTCTGCTTCACGTTTATCCACACATCTGAGTAAGACCATGTCATAATTTCTCTTGTAGAGTGTACCCCCGCTGAGGAAAAACTGCGATGCCAATCTCCTGAGGGTTTTCTTGTCTGTTTGTGAGACATTCTCTGGATACTTTTGCTCTTCGAGGTATCGTTTGATGTCGTAAAACCAGGGTTTGTTGTCAAGCTTCTTCGACTACTGCACACACAACTGGTCTATCCCTACGATCCATCTTTATGATTGGTGTCTCGTTATGGAAATTCACTTGGTACATTGATAATAATGTAGCTAAAGCATCTGCCACCTGATTCTCTTCTCGAGGTATATGATAAAAAGTGATCTCATCGAAATGCTTCATCAATTTTACAACACGGGCATGATAGGGGATCAAATTGGGATGTTTTGTTTCCCATTGATAGATGACTAGTGCTGAGTCCCCATATACTTCCAGGATTTTGATCCTTAGGTCAATTGCTGCTTCGAGGCCTAAGATGCACGCTTCATACTCTGCCATGTTATTGGTGCAGTCAAAACATAACCTTGTTGTGAAGGGCTGATACCCATTTCTTGGTGATATTAGGACAGCCCCGATCCCGTGCCCCATGGCATTTGAGGCACCATCGAAAGCGAGCTTCCATCGAGTTCCCGGTTCAGGCCCTTCATCATCATTTATGATCTTTTCGTCATTCAAGGCTACAACGTCTTCATCGGGGAAGTCAAATCGTATGAGTTGATAGTCTTCCAATGGTTGGTGAGCAAGGTGCTCGGATAGCACGCTCCCTTTTATAGCCTTTTAAGTAACATATTGGATGTCATACTCGGATAGCAACATTTGCCAACGGGCTATCTTTCCTGTGAGGGCGGGCTTTTCGAAGATGTATTTGATGGGATCCATCTTTGATATCAACCAAGTGGTGTGAGTCAACATGTATTGTCTTAAGCGTCGGGCAGCCCATGCTAAGGCGCAACAAGTCTTTTCGAGTGAGGTATACCTTGATTCGCAATCGGTGAACTTCTTGCTTAGATAGTAGATGGCGTGCTCCTTTCTTCCTGTTTCATCATGTTGTCCCAGCACATAACCCATTGATCCATCAAACACTGTCAAGTATAAGATGAGGGGTCTACTAGGGACCGGAGGTATCAAAATCGGTGGCTCTTGCAGGTATTGTTTGATCTTATCAAACACCTCTTGACAGTCCTCATTCCACTGAATAGTTTGATTTTTCCTTAACAATTTGAAAGTTGGTTCACAAGTGGCCGTCATATGTGAGATGAATTTAGCGATGTAGTTCAATCTTCCTAAGAACCCACGGACCTCCTTCTCAGTACTTGGTGCTGGCATATCTTGTATGGCTTTTACTTTGTCAGGATCAACTTCAATTCCTTTTTGGCTGACTATGAACCCCAATAACTTGCCGGACCTAACACCAAAAGTACACTTGTTAGGATTTAGGCGTAGCTTGAACTTTCTCAGGCGCTCGAACAACTTTTGCAAATGGAATATATGATCTTCCTCCGTCTGAGATTTGGCAATCATATCATCGACATAGACCTCTATCTCCTTATGAATCATGTCATGGAAAAGAGTCACCATTGCTCTTTGATATATTGCCCCAGCGTTCGTTAATCCGAAGGGCACTACCTTGTAGTAGAAGGTCCCCCATGGGGTGATGAATGTGGTTTTCTCCATGTCCTCTGGAGCCATTTTGATTTGGTTGTATCTAGAGAAACCGTCCATGAAAGAGAAGACTGAAAACTGGACGGTGTTGTCTACCAATACATCAATGTGAGGCAGTGGGAAGTCATATTTTGGGCTCGCTCTATTCAAGTCCCGGTAATCCACACACATTCTGACTTTGCCATCTTTCTTTGAGACTGGCACAATGTTGGCAACCCATTGTGGATACTTGGTCACTGCTAAGAAGCCGGCGTCAAACTATTTTTTGACTTTCTCTCTAATCTTGAGAGCCATGTCGGGTCTGGTTCTTCTCATCTTTTGCTTTATTGGTGGGCATTCTGGCTTGAGTGGTAGTCTATGCACGACTATGTTGGGGTCTAGTCATGGCATGTCCTAATATGACCAAGCGAACACATCTACTTACTCTCGCAATAACTTAATCAGCTTTTCCTTCACGTCTTCTTGCAGGGAGGCTCCCACTTTGACCTCTTTCTTGTCATCTTCGGTCCCTAAGTTGATCACTTCAATTGGTTCTTGGTGAGGTTGTATTACCCTATCCTCTTGATCCCCAAGCCTGGACAATCCTTCAGGAGGTTCATAATCGTCCTCCTCATCGCCTTCCATTTGGTTAATTGGAAAATCGAAGTCGTAAGGGATTATAGCAGTGTTATTTTCGGTGGGTGTATTTATGGATTTGTATGAGTATGATTTTTATTTTATGGTTGCGGAAATTTAAATTTAGTAAAATATTGCTATTAAAGAAACAAAAGAAAAAATGAACTCAATTGAGCACAAAATGCAATTTTATTAATGATAGAAATAACTTGAAACATGGGGGCCCCACAAAGCTAATCATTTGCCTTGGGCAGAGCAAAAATGTTTTTTTTTTAAAAGCATGATAAATTACTTGAACAAGGAAATGATTTCTGGAATTTCTATGGCCTTCCAGTTGCTCGGGATCTCATCAGAAACGCAACGGTACACCAGGTCGGGTACTTTTGGGGGGAATGATATGAGTGTTTTTCTTTAAAATGCATGTATGCTATGTAGATGAAAAAACATTTTTTTTTATTTTGCTTTGGGAAGGAAAATGTATATGCGAAAATTATTTTCATGGATGCAAATGTTATGGCATGCAGAGGTGTGGTTAAAAGAGGTCAAGGCATATGTTACCAAGGTAGGAACGTTCAATACTACCCCCTATTCTCACATGTAGGTTCTAGATTTCAAAACGGTTCCTAGAGTCATAGATCTAATTTGAACATATTGTTGCCATTGCAAATACTTGCAGGACAACAACACTCCAAAAGATCTCCTCTAGGTGAGGTTTTCATGCCAACCCTACAAGACATATGTCAGGAAGGTCAACACTACGCGACCATCGACTCTTGTTCTAATCGGAGGTCCCTAATAACATGTTTAGGTTATAGACTGGTTCAAAAAGGTCCCCGGAGTCATTGATCCTACAAGAAAGTATCGCTACCATTGCCAATACTCGCAAGACAACAACGCCTCCAAGAGAATCTACTCTAGGCGGGGTTTTCATGCCAACCATGCAAGACATACGTCAGGAAGGTCAACACTACGCGACCACCATCTTATCTTAAGTTTTTTCTCAAAGCTCGGGTATAGAGCTTCACTCATGCGACAACCCTCAGTTTACATATATATATATATATATATATATATGAATATAAAGCATAATGAATAGAGGCGGGAGAGAAAAAAAATGAAGATAAAGACATAAGACAAAAACATGCAAGCAAACAAAAAACACTTAACCTAAGAACTAACTAGGATAGGCCTGACTCGCTAGTGAGAAACAAAAGTCCCCAGCGGAGTCGCCAGCTGTCGCGTCGCTAAAAACATTCGAGCGTACTAACGCTCGGAATAACTACGGAGTCGCCACCAAATTTTTATTTTTAAAGGGAAACGTTGATAAAACCCTTGACGGTTTGGAAAGATGGTCATCACAACCATTAACGAGTTCGGTAGTTGATAAGTGCCTGAAAGTGGTTAAATTGTTCATCTAATTAAGGCACTTATGTTACTTATTTCACAAGTTATCATAGGATAAGCCCATATTTATGGTTCAAATGCTATATTTGTGATCCTATGCCTTACCCCATGTTATTATTGCAGGAAATTTATGATTGATCATGCTGAGCAAGGGAAAATGAAGTTTTTATCAAAGCCTCGCTACAAGCGCACGTTTCCTCGCTACAAGCGGGGATAGGCAGGGATTTTGAAGGCTTCATCGCTTCAAGCGCCAGTTGCCACGCTTCAAGCGAGCCTAGGCAGGGATTTTTAGAGGTTCATCGCTACAAGCGATGGACTGGTCGCTTCAAGCGACCAAGGGCGGTTTAAGGCTCCATGCTGACGTGGAGGATCCCCATTGGCCAATAAACTTCCTCGCTACAAGCGACCAACTCATCGCTTGTAGCGAGCGTGCAAAAATTCAGATTTTAAATAGCATTTTTGGCTCATTTTCAGATATAACCAGTTGGAGAACTTGGAGACTTTTTACTTCCAATTGTTAGGATTGCTTTAATAGTAGTTGAGGACTTAGTAATTAGGGCTAGAAGTAGTGATCTTCAAGGAGCAAAAGGATTGAATTGTGGAATCAACCAAGGACTTTGGGAAATCAAGACTTTGGGTCATGATCTTCATATTTTCTCTTATCTTTTGTATAGTTGTCATGAAAATGATCAACTAACATCCCTTTGTTGGGATTAGAGGTAATCTTTCTAGCTTTGATGTAATGAATGATTATGTGAATATATGATTTAGCAATTTAAGTGTTTATGAAGTTATTCTTGCTTTTCACTCTCATGATTGATTCAAATGATATTGACAAATACTTTTGAATCTATGTTTAAGAATAATCTTCTATCAAAATAAGAAAATCTAGAAATGGATTTGGGTTTTGATAATTGCACTAAGTTTCGGATCGTAATGCTTTCGGATCGTTTGATTGATTGGGAAATCGTCGATTAAACGATACGATCGATCTCACGATGTCATTTGGGAAATCAATGATATTGTAGAGCGATACGTGATATTTACGCTAAAACGCTAAATTCATATGCATGATTTATTTATTACATTCTTTGCAAGATTGATGAACTCTAATTCCAATGCTTTTATTCCCTATTACTTGTCGTTTTAATTCCCGCATTTACATTCTGTTAGTTTATGAAACCAGTTGTACAAACCCTTAACTCAAAACAATACCGATTGTTGAACGGTTCGAAGTAACGCACCAATCCCTGTGGAGACGATAATTGAAAATACTTACTTTTGTTGTATGAAATACTGCTTCAACAAAATGGCGCCGCTGCCGGGGAATTAGTGTTTTGTTATTTCGATCATTGCAATAGTTGATAGTGTTATGAGCTTTTGTATATACCTTGTTAATATTTTTCGTTTCTTTTGTATATTAAACTGTTTGGCATTAACCCTCTTTGCTATGCAAAGAAAAGTTTCTTGTTAGTTATTTGTGTTTCAGATTCTCATTGAAATAAATCATGGCTGATCATCATGATTATTTCAACTACTATGATCCATACGAGTATGATACCTATCAACAATTTCAACAATATCCGTCTGAAGAAGAACAAATGGCAAGAACAGAGAATATTCTGAATATGTTCATGCAACAATCCATGATCAACATGCAAAACACCAACCATAGATTAAGAGCTTTGTCATGCCAATTGGAGGTTTTGCAAGTTCAAATGAATTATCTACCAAGAATCATGGATGTTCAGACCAACAATCAATCCACTTTGGAATGTGGAGAGATTGTTGAAGATGATGTTGATGAGAGTGAGGAAGAACCAATGTTTAAAGAATGTGGTATAGAGCCATTAGTGGAAGAATTAGAGATACCACACAAAGATGAACCTCCTCAAGAATGGTCAGATACTGAAGAGGCCAGTGTTGTTGATAGTGAAGAAATTATGGAGATTGAGAAGCCGGAACCGTTTCTTAACAAGGAAGAAACTTCTAAGGATGAGGGGATAAAAGTGAGCAAGGTGGAACTTGAACGTGTACAAGATTGCTTATGTTCCTTGCTCAGATTATTCTGGATAGGGAGGTTATGGACTCCACATCAGCGGTTCTTCAAGTTCATGGAATTCCTCCCACTGCAAAGGAGTACTAAACCTGATGTGATCTCCGTCTCATTCTGGCCACCCTAACGAAAAAGGCGTCGAGCTAACGGCGTAAAACAAGCGCTTGTTGGGAGGCAACCCAACTGTTTAGGTTTGTTTTTAATTAGTATTTTAATTTTTAACATTCATCCATGCATGTAGGGACAGTGGCAAGAACTCAAAATTTTATTTTTCTGTTTCCTGTCATAGTCGCTACAGCGACCAATTCATCGCTGTAGCGATGGAATTTGCACTACGTCGCTGTAGCGACGCACTTGTCGCTTGTAGCGATGGATTTCACACTTGCGCTTGTAGCGCCACACCACGCTTGTAGCGATGGGCTTAAAGCTTGTCGCTGTAGCGACAGGTCGCGCGCTTGTAGCGACCGTATCAGAAAACAGTTTTATGTTTCCTAGGCCACTACTGACTCTTCAGTTAACTCCCAACCACCCATTTATTGTTGTAGCCGTTGTTGTCTTATATTTTCGCAACCTATTACATCAGTAAACATTCCATATTTCATTCCTGCATTTTATCATTTCAAAATTCTGCACAATCCTGCAATCCACTCTTTACCTGTGTTTAATCCACATCAATCAACTTCCAGGTATGTATTTCGTCCATCTCTGTCACTGTTTAGTTGCTTTTTACTGCTTATTAGTGCTTGCATGCTGATTTGATTATTTAGGGTTTTAGGGTTTTAACAATTTTGAAACTTAATGACATACCCTGTTGATTAACCATGTTTATACATAGTTTAAGCTTTAGTAAATGAACGAAAATCACTTAGAAAACTCCCCTTTAATCCTCTTGTTCATAGAAATCGTATTTTGGAAAAAACCTTTGTAAAAATTCAAAATAAATTAGGTTTTTGAGGATTTAGGAAGTTTAGGTGATTGTTATTCATTTATTTTAGCTTTAATTTTAATTTCGCATGCTACAAGTAGGTTCAAATCCAGAAAAACATGAAATTTTGAAATGGGTCTCCTCGCTAGAACATCGCTAGTAGCGAAGGAAACAGGCATTTTCTGGGTTCGCTCGCTACAAGCGACCAAGCTGTCGCTGTAGCGACGAAACCCAGAATTTGTTTTATTTTTATTTTGATTGAAACTTGACTTGTGTCCTACCTAATTTTCATCTGTTTTAAATCATTTTGTAGGAATGGCACCCAAATCCTCTTCCAAACGACAAAGGAATGTTGAAAGCTCGTCTTCTCGACCAAGAGCCAACATTCAACCACATGACGCGAGTCGTTTCCTGAGTCTGAGGAATCAAGAAAGGTACGAGGAGCTGAAAACACGGAGAATCTGGTCTGAGAAGCAGTTCCAGATATCAGAAGAGGGAGAGTACGGAGGCATAGCTCACATGATCAACGAAAGGAAATGGGGAATTCTGTGTACGCCACCCAGGAAGATTAATTACGACATCGTGCGCGAATTCTACGCGAACGCGATCCCAGCAGACCCATCGGATGACTTCACCTGGACAACATTTGTCCGAGGCCGCACTATCATTTTTCATAGGGATGCAATCAGCGAATATTTAGGTAATCCCCTGGACCTTACTTTCCCGGATGACCTAATTAATTATAAGCGGTTGTGTGCTTATCACGAGCATCAAAGAGCGGGGAATTGGGATCATGAGCTTATTGCACGAGAGATCTTCCAGGAGGGGAAGTACTACGATGTGAGTAAGGCTTCGGGTAAGCCTTTTAGAGCATTCAGGGACGATATGACCACTCCTGCTCAGGTAGTTCTTACCCTTATTGTATATAACATCCGGCCAAAATCACACACCTCTTCTACCACCCTCGACGTTACACCTCTTCTTCATTATATCCTTACTCAGCGTCAGGTTGACGTTACAAGGATAATAGCAAATGAGATGAGGGTAGTAGCTGAGAGCGGCATTTTACCCCCGGGCAAACCCAAATGCCCACTGACCTTTCCCGGATTAATTATGGGACTCTGTAGACGGGCTAGGGTACACATGCCAAACCAGGTAGATGAAGAAATTAAGAACCCTATTGATGACAGGTACATCAATAGGTACTGCTCTACCCCCGCACCTATTGCCCCACCTCCTTCCTCAGCAGGACCATCCACATCAGCCGGTCCTTCTCATGTACCACCACCACCACATCATACTAGCCACCCTAGCCACCCGACCATTCCACCACTGGATTTCTCGAGTTGGGACTCTTCTACGGTGAGCTCTTTTCTGTTGGCGCAGAATGCGTCTAATCACCGGGCTCTAACGACTATTCAGAGTCATCTGCATGACAGTGGCCAAAGCCCATGGACGCCTGCTTTCTTCTCTGAGCACATAGCTTGGCCTGGGGACAGGCCTTTCTTTCCTGGAGGGGCAGCTGCAGCAGATGCTGGTGATCAGGATGCCGGTGATGATGGTGACGACGATGCTGATGTTGATGACGATCTTGGAGATGATTCATCGGCAGCCACAAATAGCATTGACCGGATGGCAGCAGACCTGATAGATTCTGAGGATATGGATTCAGATTCAGACTGATGATGATGCAGAGCTGCAGATTTTGATTTGTCATCTCTTTCGTTTTATTTATACAGCTTTGTACTTTTATAACATTTTTATTTATGCTTTGTACTTTGATTATGTTTCTTTTGTACCATGGATGATGTTACATTATGTTTATGTTATTTATTTTGGGTATTACATGTTAGTATAGTTTATATTTTATTTATGCTTTAGTATTTATTTATGTTAAAATTTTTTGAAAATATCCCAACAATTTGGAATGAAAGATTCAAAAGCCAATGCTTGAGCTTAGAATCATTTGAGTGATAATGATAGAATGAGTGTTAAAACGCGCAGCTAAGGTACTCGTTTTTTTTGTTTTTCTAGGTATATTCTTGAATGTGAATAAGTTCTTTACACACAAGTTAATTTATTCAGTTTTTAAGCAAGCATTTGTTTAGTTTTGAACCAATATAGAACTAGCCAAAATGTGAGGTATCCTCAACCATTGTATACATATGCAGGAGACCAACATTTCGTGTTTAACTCAGTTATTTTATGTTAAATCTTTTGTTGTTTTAATTTGTATAAAAGCATTGAAGTGATCAAGGCAATTTTTTGAAATTGAGTGAAATACTTGACCAAATGAACCTACCCTGTGAGATGTGTGAGTATCTGTTAACCCATCTGAGCCTATTGAATCAGAATTGTTAACTGTGGACTGTCAATTTTAATAAGCTCATCTGCTTATTTAAATTGCCGGAGTTTGTAAAAAAATTCAGTTCATAGTTAACTCTTTATTGAATTCTGATAGTTGTTTTCTTGTGAACCCTTATCCATCGTTTTTATTGACCTTTGCCATAATGATAAAGGAACATTCGATTAGGGTGTCATTGAAATAAGTTGGGGAGAAAGGGAGGTTATGTTTATGTCAATGTATTGGTGAATGTGTTAATTGATCTTGACAACAAGAAAAGAAAAAGAAAAGAAAGAAAAGAAAAGAAAAAAAGAAAGAAAAGCAAACCAAGAAAAAGAAAAGAGAAAAAATGAAAAGGTTTGCAAGAATTCAAAGAAAAAGTTGTCAAGATCAATCAAGAATAGAAAAGTATGAAATTCACCAAGTGTTGTATTGGAAAAAGAAGGAAGTGTAATTAGATTGAATGTTTCCTTTTGCTTGGCCATTTGAATTCAAATATCCCACATATGACAATTCTTTTGTAACCTAGCCCAATTACAACCCTTAAAGACCTTTTGATCAATGCCTTTTATGCTTTTGAAAATGATAATTAGATGGACACATAATTTAATTGGAATGTTATCATGTTTGTTGGATGAGTGTTCATACCCTCACAATAGATATCAAATTGTTCATATACTTTATATAGAAGTGTGTTAGGTTTGGTTCAATTTTAAACATGTTGCTTGTTAAGAATTGTGTGATTAGATGCTTTGTGTTTAGAACTAGTTCACATTCATAGTATGTATCTCGTTTTATGAGAAACTTAACCCTAGTTTGCGCAATCACTTTTGAATCATTCATTTGACACTTATTTGCTTCAAACTTTTGATTCTTTTGCATTCTTGCTCAAAGCCATGGTTAATGCTTGTTTCCTTATTTGTTGTGTCCTTTGTTTGAGGACAAACAAAGATTTAAGTTGGGGAGTGTGATAAGTGCCTGAAAGTGGTTAAATTGTTCATTTAATTAAGGCACTTATGTTACTTATTTCACAAGTTATCATAGGATAAGCCCATATTTATGGTTCAAATGCTATATTTGTGATCCTATGCCTTACCCCATGTTATTATTGCAGGAAATTTATGATTGATCATGCTGAGCAAGGGAAAATGAAGTTTTTATCAAAGCCTCGCTACAAGCGCACGTTTCCTCGCTACAAGCGGGGATAGGCAGGGATTTTGAAGGCTTCATCGCTTCAAGCGCTAGTTGCCACGCTTCAAGCGAGCCTAGGCAGGGATTTTTAGAGGTTCATCGCTACAAGCGATGGACTGGTCGCTTCAAGCGACCAAGGGCGGTTTAAGGCTCCATGCTGACGTGGAGGATCCCCATTGGCCAATAAACTTCCTCGCTACAAGCGACCAGCTCATCGCTTGTAGCGAGCGTGCAAAAATTCAGATTTTAAATAGCATTTTTGGCTCATTTTCAGATATAACCAGTTGGAGAACTTGGAGACTTTTTACTTCCAATTGTTAGGATTGCTTTAATAGTAGTTGAGGACTTAGTAATTAGGGCTAGAAGTAGTGATCTTCAAGGAGCAAAAGGATTGAATTGTGGAATCAACCAAGGACTTTGGGAAATCAAGACTTTGGGTCATGATCTTCATATTTTCTCTTATCTTTTGTATAGTTGTCATGAAAATGATCAACTAACATCCCTTTGTTGGGATTAGAGGTAATCTTTCTAGCTTTGATGTAATGAATGATTATGTGAATATATGATTTAGCAATTTAAGTGTTTATGAAGTTATTCTTGCTTTTCACTCTCATGATTGATTCAAATGATATTGACAAATACTTTTGAATCTATGTTTAAGAATAATCTTCTATCAAAATAAGAAAATCTAGAAATGGATTTGGGTTTTGATAATTGCACTAAGTTTCGGATCGTAATGCTTTCGGATCGTTTGATTGATTGGGAAATCGTCGATTAAACGATACGATCGATCTCACGATGTCATTTGGGAAATCAATGATATTGTAGAGCGATACGTGATATTTACGCTAAAACTCTAAATTCATATGCATGATTTATTTATTACATTCTTTGCAAGATTGATGAACTCTAATTCCAATGCTTTTATTCCCTATTACTTGTCGTTTTAATTCCCGCATTTACATTCTGTTAGTTTATGAAACCAGTTGTACAAACCCTTAACTCAAAACAATACCGATTGTTGAACGGTTCGAAGTAACGCACCAATCCCTGTGGAGACGATAATTGAAAATACTTACTTTTGTTGTATGAAATACTGCTTCAACAGTAGTCGATTATGCAAGGGGAAGGTATTAGCACCCCTCGCATCCGTTGTACCCAACGGGAACCTCCTAATTAGTTTAGGGTTAAAAGGTGTTTTGAAGGATTGATTGCGGCATTTTAATATTTCAAAGAAAAAAGAAAGGGGAAAAAAGTTTTTTTTATTAGTGTGCTTGACAAGAGTTTGATCCTGCTCCTACGTATCTCCTAGTGCGATGGAGAATTCAAAGCTATGTAGTTCTTTGTAGAAAATATTTGTTTGTTGGTTGATTTTATAGAACGATGTTTTTGATCGTATTCTAGCGGTTAAACGTAGCTTGTATGCTCGCGCGTGGGAGACTTAAGCGTTTGTTTGTATCACATTAGAATTGATTAAACATTGTCCGTTTGTGAAAAGAGATTTGATTTTTATTTGACCGCGGGGGGCCGAAAATTAGTTTGGTGTGTTGAATTTGTTTTTTATGTTTTTGTATTTTGGAAATAGAATGACGATTGTCCGAACAACGAGACATGCGTCAAGTGCTCGTGCAACCGGGGAATGGAAAGACATACGTCGGACCACTCCTTTTTCATTCAAGTTTGTTATCGAAAATTAATATATTTTTTGTATTTTTGAAAAGAAATGACGATTGTCCGAACAACGAGACATACGTCAAGTGCCCGTGCAACCGGGGAAAGGAATGACATACGTCTGACCATTCCTTTTTCATTCAAGTTTATTATCGAAAATTACTGATAAAATACAATTAAAAGCAATAACACTTGTTATATTTTTTTATCTTTGAATCAAACAAAATGAGTTACAGCCCCTTCAGAATCAATTCGACTCAGACTCTGAACCTTCAGAACCTTCGGATTCAGAACCTCAGACTCTGAATCTCAGACTTTGAACCTCAGACTCCGAACCTTAAGACTCAGAAACTTCAGACTCTGAACCTCAGACTTCAGAAGCTCACTTCAGAAGCTGACTTCAGAAGCTCATTTCAGAAGCTCACTTCAGAAGCTGACCTTAGGGTACAATAATATGATGATCGTTATCTGTAATTAATTTAATTTTTTTTTATGCAAAATGACCATTATGCACATGAAATTAAGGAGATCAAGAGTTTTAATAAGGACGATTATGAAATTTTGTTGGACTTTAATTTTTATATATCGTTAGTAGATTTCTTCAACTTTTAAGGTAAACTCATATGCAGAATTCATATTTTTGAATAAAATTATGCAGAAAAATTTATAATATTATAAGAATCCCTCTAAAAAAAATAGAATTTTTTAACAAAACATGAATTAAATATTTATTTTTAATATAAAAATTCATATTTAATTCATGTTTTGTTAAAAAATTCTTTTTTTTTTAGAGATTTTTACAATATTCTACACATTTTTGCAAAATTTCATGAAAAAAATACAAAAATTGACTTAAAAATAGGGACCAAAAGTATTGATTGAAAATTTTACGGGGACTAAAAGTTGAAGGAAAGTTTTAGAGGGGCTAAAAAGAAAAGTTGGTATATTTATAAGGACCAAAAATATATTTAACCCTATTTATAACAAGAGATATTTGGATTATCAAAAGTTTGTTGAATCTAATTTTTAAATTTGGATCAAATGCATTAAGTTTTGCCGAATCAAATACCTCTTATAAATAGAATTGGAGGGAGTAGATAGTACGTAAACTTTTTTGATTTGCATCTTTTTCTCTGAATATGTAACGAGTAGCCAAAATAGTCCATATATGTATCAAAATTTCAAAATAGTTTTTTATTGTACACTTTGTTAGTCAAAATAGTCGTTGATATTAAAATACTTTGTTAATATTGTCACATTTGTACTTCAATATACTTATTTATTGTCATATCGGTATTTATAAGTACTTATACTTATTATCATTTCAGTCCCTATATGAAAAGAATTATTGTGAGTATTGAGGGATTACTCTAGCGTCAGAGGCTATTTTGACTAATAAAGTGTACAATCAGGGACTATTTTAAAATTTTGATACATTGAGGGACTATTGTGACTACTTATTACAAATTTAAGGACCAAAATGACTATTGCCCATTTTTCTTTCTTATTTCTCGAAAATTTGTTTGTCTTACCCTATGGTTTATGGATTGCACCTTACCCTAAAAATATGAGATACCCCAATCATACTAAGACTTGGACTCATTATCGTAAAAAAAAACACGTAGTTTCATGTTGTAGTTAATCTCGATCATTGATTTGAAATGAATTGATTGATATTTTAAACTCAATTTTACACAATAAAATAATTTCAATCGTCGATTCAAGATCGAGCAACCTAAATTTGTTATAGTGTCTTGTTGTAACTGCACCAAATCTAGTTCGATCATATTTTACTGTACCCTAAAGTTCTCTCTAACAAAAAGATAAAATAGAGTTATATTGCTCAAAATGAATTATGTCTCTAGTTCAAAACATGAAAAATCTATATGATCGGAGTATAAACAAATTAAGGGGGTTAGAAAAAGACATCCAAACTTTGCCTGGTGTGTGGAACCGGGTGTGTATGATATTGTGTCTGATAGTTGGGTGTCTAGTGCAGGTCTGCAGGTGGTTGACAAGCTTGAAATTTGTGCAAATGACTTGAGTTCTTGGAGCAAAGCAAATGGTAACGGCTTAAAGCATGAACTTGATGACTGTCGGCGTGAACTTAACCGTTGTCGTAGCCAAGGAGCAGCGGCTGACCCAACCATGTTGACGAATTTGAGAAAACGCATGACGCAGCTGATGATTCAGGAGGACAAATATTGGCGGCAGCGAGCTAAGACTCACTGGTATCGTGATGGTGACTTGAATACAAAATTCTTTCATGCTTCTGCCACGTCCCGTAAAAAGGTAAATCGTATCACCTCTCTGGAGAATGATGTGGGGATTCGAATTTCTGATGAACAGGGTATGCGACAGGTTGCAAAAGGTTATTTTGAAAATTTATTTTTAGAGTCTAATAGTACTCGTGCACCGGTTGTTGACATAATAAGCAAAGTTGTTTCTGATGATGATAATGTGTTCCTAACCGCCCCCTTTCAGGCATATGAGTTCAAAGACGCTATGTTTTCCATGCATCCAGATAAATGCCCGGGTCCGGATGGTTTTAATCCGGGTTTTTTCCAGCACTTTTGGTCCGTTTGTAACTCTGATATTTTTCAGGAATGTTGTGCGTGGCTTAATAATAATCAATTTCCGCCGTCGTTGAATTCGACAAATATTGCTTTGATTCCTAAAGGTAATGAGCAGAAATCTATGAAGGACTAGAGGCCTATTGCTTTGTGCAACGTCTTGTATAAATTGGTGGCGAAGGTACTTGCTAATCGTCTCAAGAAAATCTTACATAAGTGCATTTCTGAAAGCCAATCTGCCTTCGTACCTGGGCGCTCCATCCTAGATAATGCCATGATCGCTATTGAAGTGGTCCACCACATGAAAGTCAGTAAGAGGGTACGAGATAAGTATGTTGCCTTGAAATTGGACATTAGCAAGGCTTATGATAGAATCGACTGGCTTTACCTCAAGGAAGTGATGCTTCAAATGGGATTTGACAGACAATGGGTTCGTTGGATCATGATGTGTGTCGAAACAGTGGACTACTCGATTATTGTTAATAATGAGATGGTGGGTCCGGCCATACTTATTCATTCTTTGTGCTGAAGGCTTATCTTCTCTTATTCGTAAAGCTGAAAGACGCGGAGATATTCATGGCATATCCATATGCACTAATGCACCTACTATTTCTCACCTTTTGTTTGCAGATGATTGTTTTCTTTTTTTTTTCAGGGCCAATGAGAATGAGGCACAGGTGATGAAGGATATTCTTCGCACGTATGAGCGAGCATCTGGACAGGCTATTAGTCTTCCAAAATATGAAGTTTTCTTTAGCAGTGTTGTCCCATCTCCGTCGAAGGACGCAATCACCAACATCTTAGGGGTGCGAGTGGTCATGGGAACGGGTAAATATCTTGGTCTCCCTTCTATGGTGGGTCGAAGCAAAGAAGCAACTTTTGGCTTCATCAAGGATCGTATTTGGCACAAAATTAATAGTTGGAGTAGCAAATGTTTATCCAAAGCTGGCAGAGAGGTAATGATCAAATCAGTCCTCCAATCTATTCCATCTTATATTATGAGTGTTTTTTTACTCCCAAACAAGCTCGTTGAGGCCATAGAGAAAATGATTAATGCTTTTTGGTGGGGTCATGGGGGTAACATGCGCTGTGGACTACACTGGTTGTCTTGGGAAAGATTGTCCGTCCATAAGAATTTTGGAGGTATGGGCTTTAAGGATTTGACTTCGTTCAATGTGTCGATGCTAGGTAAACAGGGGTGGCGGTTACAAACTGACTCTACAAGTCTTGTTTCTCGCTTATTCAAGGCGAGATATTTTCCTAACACTGATTTCATTGGGTCTAGTATTGGTCACAATCCTAGCTATGTTTGGCGGAGTATATTTAGTGCTAAAATTGTGGTTAAACAGGGTGCCTGTTGGCGAATAGGCTCGGGAGCTTCTATACCTTTTTTAGGTGCTCCTTGGCTAAAAGATGGTTTGTCTTTATCAGCGACTAACCCAATTTTTGAGCCATTGACGCAGGTGAAACTTTGTGACTTTATCGACCAGGATCTAAAGGCTTGGAAAACCCCTCTCATATATAACATGTTTGATGCGCCTACTGCTCAGTTAATCCTTAATACGCCGCTTCAGCCTCTCGTTACGGAAGACAAGATGATCTGGAAAGGGGAAAAGAATGGTAAGTACTATGTCCGAAGTGCTTACAGAATATGTGTGACTGAAATTGCAGATAACTCACACCTGCATGTTCCTGGCCACTGGAACCTCATTTGGAAGTTAAAAGTGCCCCCCAAAGTTAAGAATTTTCTTTGGCGTGTGTGCCGTGGCTGCCTTCCAACATGCGCCCGACTAAGTAATCGAGGTATCTCGTGTCCACTTGACTGTGTTCAGTGCAATAATAACTATGAAGACAACATCCATATTTTTATCACATGTCCTAAAGCTGTCCAACTGTGGCGTCACGTGAATTTATGGGACACAATTGATAGGGTGCTTCACCAAAATTATAATATGCATGCCCTTATTTTTACTCTCTTGCACCACCTTTCTTCGGGTCAATGTGAGCTTATGGCAATGATCATGTGGAGTCTTTGGAAGAGTCGCAACACGAAACTTTGGCAGCAACAGAATGAAACTACTTCGCAGGTGCTCCAACGCGCAACCCATCTATTGGATGAGTGGATAGCTGCTCAACACATCAGGACTCGTAGTAATGCACATGCCGTCACCTCACAGGCGCAGCTTACACGGCAAGAGGAGGAAACATAGACGCCCCCGACATCTGGTAGGTACAAATGCAACATTGATGCATCCTTCTCCACTTCTCTTAACAGGGTTGGCTTGGGTATGTGTCTCAGGGATGATGTCGGTGCCTTTGTTCTCGCAAAAACAGATTGGTTTGCTCCCCTGTGTGATATTGATGTAGGGGAGGCCGTCGGGTTACACACAGCTTTGGAATGGGTGTCTAATCTCCAATTCGACAATGTGGACTTCGCTCTCGATTCCAAAAAAGTTGTGGACTGTGTTAACTCATGCATTGATGATAGTAGCGAATTCGGATGTATTATTTCTGCTTGTAAACAACTTTTAGCTGATAGATTTCAGAACTCTCATGTTGAGTTCAACAGGAGGCAAGCAAATGGGGTCGCCCACGAGTTAGCTCAGGCAGCCCCATATAATCCTAGCCCCACCTAATCGATGATGTACCTACATGTATTTGGCACATTTTAGCTAATGAAATGCAATGATTTTCTTTTTTAAAAAAAAAAAACTTTGTCGTGGCAACCAACCGAACCATTTTGAGGTTTTTTCTAAAAAAAATAAAAAATAAAACAATCCACAGTACTGCTTTTACCCAGTAATAATAAGAAGGAACACGGGCATTAATTTGTCAAAGAATCGATTGTGGATAAGTTGACCTAGGTGATAAATATAACATGAAAACAAGTTTATATGGTCATTGGTCACCAATGACCTAATGTCGATATAATGATGGTGATTCACAATAACCTCCCAAAATGCACCTCATATGCATCTAACAATTATATTAAACCTAAAAATGATAAAGTTTCAAACCAATAAAATTCTACATTTTACGTAATCATGACTACAATATTAAAATATATAACACATGCATTCATCAAATTAACTCTCACAAAGAATGAAGGGAAAACCCATATTAGAAATTAGCTTTCCCAACCGCTCAAATACACAATACATGATTATATCTATCTAATATGTAACAAAGTTAAAATAAAATTAGTGTTGGATGTAAATTATGTTAACAATATAGGGTTTCAATCGAGAATAATAAAGAGACAGTTAGGGTTCCAATATGATAATCATAACATAACATTACAAGAGGTTATAATAGAATATATAATAAAACTTAATGAACTCTAACTTATTAATAGAAGGCTCAATAACTTAAGTCCAATACTTTATTATCTAAGACCTACCCTCAAACCCATGAAGTACCTTACATTTAAACTATCATTTTTTTTTAAAAGCGTAGATTAGCTAAAGATGAAGTACCTTTACATCTAAAAAAAAATTGATATTTTATTTTTAAAAGCGTAGATTAGGTCTTAGTCCCTTCTTAAACATTGACTATTTTTTTATTGATGAATAGAGCGCTAAAACACGGTGTGAAAGCTATGAAATTTAAACTATGTTGGCACCCTATAACTCTCTTATATCATTTGCAAGCATTCTAAAAAGATTATTAAAAAAGGGAGAAAAAAGAACCTACATAAAACAAAAAATCATAAAACATGTTTACTAATGACTTCAAATACCTCTAAAATCTTGTCCATCATCAAAATGTCAATTTACGAAACAAGGGAAGAGAGAACAAAACAAAAATCTAAGGAAGAAAGAGAGACGAACACGACTCACGTCAAAAGACCGACTTTTATAGGATATGTCGACTGAAAAGCACACAAGATTTTTTTGCATTGCCATAACTAGTGGCATTGTTCAGCTGTAAGTTTTGGTTGTGCTACGGATTGATGCAAGCAAATGCTACTTTGCTTGTTTCAATCAATTCATACGGATGTTTCATTGAGGCTATATATATATCATCATATATATAGCATATGCACCAGCATATGCTCGGGTAAATTCGAAATTATAACCTAAATTTTTTTTATACTTATAAACTCTTATTTTTATTAATATATTCTTCATCATGTTGCGTTTGATTTATTTATTTTTAATTACAGAGATTTATTATCAAACTAAACTCATTGTGGGTATGAATGTGGGTACATCCATATTGATCTTTTTGATCATACAATTATCTGTACCTGCATCCTATAGTGTCATCATTCATGGTTGGTTATGTACTTGTGTATCCATCGGTGTCTTTACACAACCTTTGAGTATTATGGTAAGTCAACTTTCTTATCATAATTTTTTTAAATTTTATATTGCAAATTTGCCACTAACTTTATGTACCAATCATACATGTAGTTCAGAGGCATAGTGTGCAGTCCATGCTATTTACTCTGTCACTATCCCTTACCTTCATCATAATTTTCATCTCCCACCTTCGTCCCAGCTTCACTTTCATCATAATTTTCATCTTAGCAGCTTCATCTTGCTTACTCGGTTTTTGAGATCATTAAAAATATTATTTTCTGTCACTATTTTAATCTTAATGTTTCATTACTGATTTATAATAAGGTGTATCGAATTATAAAGATGGGATAATATCTTAGCTTAAATATAGAAACAAGCCATGAAACATTTTTTTATAAATTTTGTGTAAAAGAAGAATGCCAATTTGTACGAAAATTGTAGATTTGTTAATCTCTCTTATAACTTACTTCATTCCTTGATTTTTATTGGTTGATTTCAATTTGGTAGGATTTTTTTATTTATTTTAGATTCTCGACTCGTGTATTCTTGTACTTTTGTTATTAATTTTTTTATTGTAGATATCTTTAAACATTATTAATTTGTTTTTTTGAGGGATTATTAATTTGTTATAGATAAACTTTTTATTGAATTTTTACAAAAAAAAAAAACTCTGTCTTGAATAATCCCAAACGACAAACTCTTTTCTCATTACATGTAAATTAATTTTTCATTCATATTTCTTTTGTTTTTTTAGATGAATATTCAAAGTAAATTTTTTTAATTAGAAACTAATCATAGAAATTTGAATGGGGGCTTGGTAGCGATCAACTAGTTTGAGCCAATGGTTATAATGAGTTGGAAGTCAATGAATCAATTTTTGGGAAGGAGTAAAAACTAACACGACATTTAACATAGTAACATTTCTCATTAAAAATAAATTATAAAAAATTGAACAAGTAAAATTTTTAATTATATATTTTTTCCATTAATACAATTAAATTAAAAAAAGACAATATTACAATCGCAAAAACATTTATGGGCAATTTTGTAAAATTAGAATATCTCTTAACGTGACCGAGTTTGACTTTTATTTTCAACTATTTCTGATCTCACATCATCACACATCTCCCCGTAAATTGTGTTTTTTTTTTTATTCTTATGGCTATTCTCATCCTTAAGCATAAGCTAACACACATCATCAACTGGACACACCAGCCTAACCACCACTGTCTAAAAGACTTTTGATACAAAAAGTTGGACACTCCATCTTAACCTAAAACCTTAAAACATTAGGTTTATGAGTCTTCTCCCTTTTAATCGTGTCTGTTTCTTAAATATTGCTATTTTATTTTAAAAGATAATGGCGAAATGCATAAGGGGAAATATCACGTTTTAATCTCAAACAATTGTGTCTCATTTGGGTTTAACTTCAAGCTACATAATACAAGGCAATAATATCATGCTTGCATTGGAATTTAAGAAATATGGTACTGATAAAGACTAATAACATAAGTAGCTAGCAACCAATAACAAACATAAAAAAATTACTAATTTTTAGTAAAATTGGTACTGATAAAGACTAATAATGAAAAATTGAAAATGAGAATGTTAATACAAGTTCCCCTCGAAGAAGCAACTAAAATCATCTATATATTAATTATTTGTATGGAAGAAGCAAACTATAGTAGAAATATGCTTTCTTTTTATCCATTCTTTTTTAGATTTCTGATTTTAATCTATATAATAAACTTATGCTTATGTCAATGTTAATGTTAATGTTAATGTATTATTAGTCTAGCATGTTAATGCTGAATATGGTTTTTCAGAAACTTACCAACAACTCCCATTCTCTTCTTTGGCTTCCATTACTGCTGATTCTACTAAGTAGTGTTTCAGTTAATGGTGCTGAACAAAAGGCAATCAACAAATTTCTTCTTCTTCTCCTCCTTCATTCCCTATATTAGCTTTAGATAAATTTGATTTCTTTCAATTTTGAGCTATCTCCTAATATGCTAGTTTTTGTGTTTTATTCTTTATTAACTTAGGCACAATTTGACTTGTTTGCAGAACTTTTACATTGTTTTCCTAGGAGCTCACCCTGTTAGTAGAGAAGTAGCAATAGAGAGTCATTTAAATATTCTCTCAGCTGTTAAACAAAGGTGGACTAGTCTATTTAATTTGTCTAACACTCCTCCTTCACAGTTCAAGCCTAAAATTACTTAAAAGTGACATATATAGCTCATGTTCAATCAAATACTATATAGTACCCTATTTGGAATTTGGATAAACAATTTAATTAAGTGTTTATAATGTAAATGGTTATCATACAAGTCAAACTGCTTTTGTATAAGTTATAAATTGTTTTTCTAATCTATCCTGGAGAGAGAGTTAATGAAAATAAGCTGAAAACAGCTTATGGACATGTAAGAAGCTGCCTCCATAAACTCTCATAAACAGTATTACAAGTGTTGTCAATAGATAAACTCAAACGAGTCAATCGAAATAGGCCTCTAGTTTCAAAATTAAAGGCATTATTATCACAATGTCATCTGAGAGAAAATAGTTAGATTATTCTGTTTTAATTTCTGTTCCATTTTTTTAATCTTTGTTTACTTAGCAGCCATGTTGAAGCCAAAGAATCCATTGTATACAGCTACACAAAGAGCTTTAATGCATTTGCTGCTAAACTGTCTAAGGATGAAGCCAACAAGTTATCTGGCATGAGATCTTTTTCTCTACTAGTCCCTTGATATTTTTTCAAATTGCATATTTTTAGTCAAATTTTTAATCTTTTTTGTATGTGTAGCCATGAATGAAGTGCTCTCAGTACTTCCAAATCAGTACCGCAAGCTACACACGACAAGATCATGGGACGTTATTGGATTGCCTTTGACAGCTAAGAGAAAACTGAAACAAGAAAGTGACACTATTGTGGCTCTTTTAGATTCGGGTGTTTCTTTTTGTGCGTTTCCTTATTCTTTATGACAGATTTTTATGTAATGGTATTTCATGGTTTGTTTGTAAACCTCTTTTTTTTCCTTATTGGTGTGATGTAGGCATCACTCCTGAGTTTCAAAGCTTCAAGGAGGATGGACTCGGTCCTCCACCCGCCAAATGGAGAGGAACTTGTGACAAATATGTTAATTTCTCAGGCTGCAATAAGTAGCATCCCTATCCTTATTTACTTTTTTTTTTACGAGTAGGAATTGAACTTGGTACCTCAGAATTCACAACAAATCGAGGTACTAATCGTTGAAAATATATTTAAGTATGGTCGCATATACATAATTGTGGGGAAAATTTAAGTTTTGGTATGCTAACACTATGTTTTACTACATTCTTCACTTGATGGAAGGTCAGAACCATCTGATATATTATCTCCTATAGATGTGTCAGGGCATGGAACTCATACAGCATCAACAGCAGCAGGCAACCTTGTCCCAAATGCAAGTCTCTTTGGATTAGCGAAAGGGACAGCTCGCGGAGCGGTGCCTTCAGCAAGGTTAGCAATTTACAAAGTGTGCTGGAAAGAGGATGGATGTGCTGATACTAGTTACAGACCCGTGCAACGCACGGGCTGCCTTTAAAATCTGTAATAATTTTTTTTTTAGAAAAACACTAATTAATTCAAATTTAACGTATTAAGCATGTAGATACATTGTGATATTAAATCAAATTGTTAATTACCTTACCGTAATTGTTAACGCATTAACACAAATTACCTGACCAAAATTATTACTTAGATCATCATGAACTTTCGCCCTTACGACACTATTAATCCTATTATCTCAAATACTGCTAATGATCTTAATTATTAATCTTAAATTTGTTAATAACAGTGGGTAAGTGAAAGAAATTAATCGTGACCGCTCAAACTTGCGAAAGGGACAGCTCGCGGAGCGGTGCCTTCAGCAAGGTTAGCAATTTACAAAGTGTGCTGGAAAGAGGATGGATGTGCTGATATGGATGTACTTGCTGGTTTTGAGGCTGCTATAGATGATGGTTTGGATGTCATATCCGTTTCCTTGGGTGGAGAAGATTCAAATTATTTGCAGGACTTTATATCAATTGGTGCATTTCATGCCATGAGAAAAGGCATAATCACTGTCGCCTCAGCCGGAAATGATGGTCCAACTATGGCAACTGTCGAAAATCATGCACCGTGGATTGTCAGGTAGCTGCTAGTGGCATTGACAGAGACTTCCATAGTACTGTAGAGTTGGGGACAAGAACAAATGTTTCTGTAAGTTTTATTAATTTTGCTAATTACATTTTCTACATTTATAAAGTAAATTTGAAAGCGCAAAGGCATCATTATGATTTATTGACATTTCAACTATGTTGGCACTTGGCAGCCCAACAAACCAACAATTATCTTCCTCCAAAAAAAAAACCAACAATTATCTGCACACCCCAATCACATATAATATAACCAAAGTAGCTTTACCATAAAATTAAAAGACTAATTTTATTGGAACAATCTACATCAATGAATAAAGTAACTGTACTTTATTTAATAATCTTTTCTATTTCAACTGAGAATTATGCAGGGAGAAGGAGTAAAACACCTTCAGTCCAAAACAAAAACAGTACCCACTTGTTAATGGGATGGATGCGGCGCGAAACTCTTCAAGCAAGGAAAATGCTAAGTAAATTCTATCTTCGATTATCAATAATACACCTTATTAAGTTTATCTACGTTAACAATTAACATTTTAATACATCGGCAGGTTCTGCGCCAAAGGCTCTTTAGAGCCAAATAAGGTGAAAGGAAAGATTGTTTACTGTAAATTTAGAACATGGAGCACTGAAGCTGTTGTGAAAGCAATAGGAGGAATTGGTACTATAGTTGAATATGATGAATTTCAAGATTCTCCTGAAACATTCATGGCTCCTGCTACATTTGTGAATGGAAGCACAGGTCAAATTATTACCAATTATATACAATCTACAAGGTAAAACATGCCCTTCTTTGTTCTCTAAAATTTGCTACTAAGTAATCATTCTTAAACAAGCTAAAAATTAAATATTTGCTACAACCAACACTTTTTCTACTAAATTATCTAACAACATAGATTTACATAATAAATTTCTTGGTTCAACAAAGATCACCATCAGCAGTGATACATAAGAGCCATGAAGTGAAAATACCAGCTCCATTTGTTGCTTCTTTTTCATCTAGGGGTCCAAATTCAGGATCTCAACATGTTCTCAAGGTACCAATAGTTGCTATTTTTCCTCCACTCAACCATTTATTTGTGAATAATACAAGTAGTTTCTTCTAGTGAAATTCATTCCAGTTGTAACATTAGTGGACTATTTTTAGCTTCTAAATTGTTGAATGATCTCTTGGATGCAGCCTGATGTAACAGCTCCTGCCTCCTGGCATTAGCATCTTGGCATCTTGGATTTAAAAGACGTAAGTTGTAAAACTATTTTGAAATGTTTGATGGAATCAAAGATTTTAATTATGGTCAATTAGGTACAAAAGAAATCAACTATCTCAAATTATAAGTAAAAGCACAAAAAACGAAAAAAAACAGATTTGATCCTACAACTTTGTCTTCTACTACCTCCGTTCCTTTTTAATTGTCACATTTTGACATTTTACACAAACCAAGACAAACTATAAATGTCACTACTTTTGATACAATAATTTATATTTTTACTATAATAACCTTATTCATTTAATATATCATCTCATATATTTCTCTCTCCGTAATAAATAACTAAGGATAATATTGGTAAAACAATATTTAAAGTTGCATTGAACTTTGAAAGTGACAGTTAAAAAGGAACAAAAAATTTCTTCAAAAGTGACAATTAAAAAGGAACGGAGGGAGTACAAAAGAGCACGGCGTTAGGCTAGCTAAGCTACATAGAGGTCATGGTATCATTTGTGATAAAAATAATTGAATGTATACTCTCAATTTATTTTAACATTAAAATTTTTCCGTACTGTAGTTGACTTTTTGGACCCAACTCATATTAACTTTAATCAAAGAAAAATAATGAGGGAAGACATTGACCACTTAAAAATCATTATTGGGTGGGCATTGGACGCATTCTTTTTTCTTATTTAGTGAACCTTATTGCTACTATTTGATGCCATATTAATGCATTACAGACAGAAAGCAATAGTTTCAGAGGCCGGGTTCTACATGGAAATGCCAAATCGATTGGTCCATCAGAGTGATAAAGAATGATGGCTGCTTTGGTTAAATTCCGCAAAATTTGATTAATCATTTTTTTTCTTCAATTATTGTATGGACCGGACCACCTTTTTTATGAGGAATATCTGAATCATCTTTAAATTATGTAGACTATTAATAATGTGAATTGTATATTTCCCTCTATCCAATTTGAAGAAGCAGCTAGCATTGGAGCCATAAATTAGGGAACAAGTTTATATATAATGGCTTCAAAAGAAAAAGTTTATATGAAGTCGGCATTACTTGATAAAATAATTGAAGTTCTTGTCCTTAATGAAACTGATTAAAAGGGGTTAAGTGGAAGGAATAAAAATAGTGTAGATGAAAGTGTATAAAAAAATAACATTGTGTAGGTGATCTTTTCTCACACGAATTAGGTGAAAAGAAATTGTCAAAAAGAAAAAATGTGCTTGAGCAAGTCTAGATTCATTGTTACATTTTACTCTCTTCGAAGAAGCCAAAACTAATACTCAACTACTCGTATGATATACAAACCTTTTATACATTACAAAGTCTATGCATATTATGCCCCTTAGGTTCACACGAAAACGTCCACTTATAATTAACACAGGTTCAATAATTCATATGATCGATCATGCATATTGTGTTTTCTTTTTCCCTATCAGCCGTGGATATTATATCATTTCCAACATGTTAATTGCACACCAAATGCTGCGCACAATTTTAGAACAGTTAGTTAATCCATGATTAACAAAGTGAATAAGATGATTAAGAAACACTCATGTATACTTGTTATTAAGAGTAAATCACCAAATTAGTCTCCGACTACGTAGGACACTTGGTTTTTGAGATTATGAATATTTCAAAAAGATCCATAACTCTATTAAAATGTCAATTTGATTCTTACATTTAACCCTTACTATCACTTTAGAGCAAGTCCCTAAAATTTGATAGAGCAAGTCAAGAATTTTTTTGAAATATTCATGATGTTAGATACCTATTTGAGAGCGCCCTACAAAGTTAGGGACACATTTGGTAGTTTACTCTATTTGTTATCACTAATTAGTGTATACAAATTGTCTATGAGATGTCAGCTTAGTGGTAAAAGCTTCACCTTGCAACTTCGAGAGACATAATTTAAATCCTCTACAATTGTAAAATGACCATTAGTGCCCTAAGAAAACAAGTATATAAACTACCTAGAACTTTTGATTTACAATATCATTCTTTTTGAACATGCATGCCAGACAAAGGATAACGGATCATCATATCTGAATCAATTTCTTAGAAGACTTTGATTACTACAACTCAAACAAAGGCTTCAGAGTTAATTAAATATACTATTACTCTACATTGTCTACAGAGGAGATGATATATAGGCCAAGAGTGGTTGTTCTGGGATCAAATTTCCAGAAATCTATCTTAGCAAAGCCATACCTGACATGATTAGGGAAATTTCTTGCCAGACTCTATTCACATTTGCAGTCTGAATTTCCCAATCTGTACATTTTTCCTCCTTGCTCAATTAAAAAAATCAAATCAGATATTCATAATACATTAAGAAAAGTGCATCTGGGTAATCTTTAGGTAAGCTGTTGATATAAAGGTAGAATCGCAACAAGTCCTCTTTTGAAACTGTTTCGGCATCGACTACATCATCATCACAAGTGAGTACCCATAGATCCTCAGAATTAACTCTTCTTATGCTCCCGCGGCAAAACGGACAAGACTCTGACTTTGTGTTCCTGCAAGATTGGCATAAGAGTGTTACAAATTATAAACAATTTCACATAAAGTAATACGGATGCTAAATGATCTGATGCTTTGTCACCGTAAAACTTTTTACACCGTCAACCAATCACAATCTATCATTTGTACGACTTTTCAGTTAGAGTAAAAAAAAGGTTAATAATCCAACGGTTATGATTGATTGATAGTGTAAAAAAATCTTTCCACTATCGTCCGTGCATATAAATTAAATTCATTAATGTGATCACCAACCACTTGCGGTAGCATTTGATACACATAGCATGACAGCAATTAGGCAAAACCATTTTGGTGCATGGTTCTAAGCATATCCCACATTCATCTTCTCTTTCCAAATCAACATTGGTGGTTAGTTTTCCATTTGCTTCAATCATCTTCTTGCCATAACTTGAACCGTCCAAGCTAGGGTGTCCTTTCATACAAATCTCCAACTTTTCCAAACTACCATGAAGCCGCTGGAGAGAAGGTAATATAACAGCTAAAGTTCAAAAAAAGGGAGAAATTAGTAAAGGCAGACACAAAAAATAGCACACCTTCTTTTGTTGTTGGGGGTTGAAATAATTAAATAACTTCAACAACAAAAGGTGTCTTTTAAAAGTCAAAGGTTCACACACCATAAAAGTCCTGGATGGTTGCTTTCCTTCCATGAGAAGTTATACTTGGTCTACCATCATTATGTACCTTTGTTAAGAAAAAGAAGAACATCATAATAAACACCAACAACAAAAGAAATAAAACAGGTAGAAAAATCAAAATTAAAGTACAAACAAGCATTGAGGAACCTAATCCTAAACAGAAAAAGCAGTGTTGTCAATTGTGGATTTCAGAAAATAGCAGTTTGTTCAAATTCCTCTACACAACAGCGCTATCCCCGGTATTCCACAATATTCTGTACTAAATAGCATATTACAAAACAATAGCAATTCATTCAAATTCTTCGATGCAACAACACTATAGCCGCTATTTAATAACACTGAGAAAAAAGAACAAAAAACAAAAACCAAGTTTATTGAATCAACAGATTACTATTATTATGAAGATAGAATTAAGATTTAATCACACTACATATAACGTTTATATTTGGCTATTCGAGAAAATTACACAGGAGTTGAAAGGGAAGCGGACAATAAGCTAACCCTTTATGGACGGCAAAACCAATCCTCTTAAAAGTTAACAAAACATTGCTATGCACACCCTTTGAACTCTTTGTAGAGAGAATTAAAAATATGGAAAACACCAGCATTGAGGAATTGACTAACCTTGTATATAATTATATGGAAGAAGTTGAGATATCTGTGGAGAAAACATGAACATGAACAATCCATCCATTGTAGCAACAACAAAAAAAGAGGAGCCAATTGACTGTAAACCAATTTCATTTGGAAAACACTCCCCCCCTTGCCTCTTGGAATTGCAGCAGCCCTATACAACAACACACACCCATAACAAAATCTCAGAAACTAAAACACACACAATAAAACATAGTACCAAATTAATCACCAAATTAATTAAACAAGATGATGACCCTTTTCAAAAAAGAACCATTTTTTCTTCATAATTTTAAATTTTGATTAAATATATATATAAAAAAAAAACATACAAAGCATTGGCATGGTGAATATCAGCCTCAAGTAGTTTGAGGGAATCATGATAAGGTAAACGAGAAAGCATCATTTCCATCTTCCCTCACTAATTTCTGTATTCAAAGAAGATAAAATTAAGAAGAAGAAAAAAGGGTGAAAGAAAAACCCAAGAAGTGTTGACTAAGTTTGTGGATGAAGATGAATTTATTATGAGAAATGGATGAGGATGAAGAAAAAGGAAAGGGGGTTATGTTATGTTATGTTATGTTATGGTGGCTGAAGAAGAAGGAACTGCCAAAGCAAAGAGGAATGTCGTATCACGTTGTGTTGTGTTGCGTTTTGTTTGTCGTTCTTTTCTATGTGTTGTGTTTGGTTGGACTCATGAGATGATAAGATCACGAAACTAACACGACTCACGAGACTACGCGATATATCGCCTTTCTTTCTGTTATCATTTTTCTTAAGCAAAATTAACCTAATTAATTTCAACTTTTAAATTCATTATTATTGTAATTGTTTTTCATAAAAAGAAATTTATTTTAGATAAATTTTTTTTTATTAATATCTTATATTTTAAACAACAAATCATTTACATTATTATCTTCGGTTCATATTTAACTTAGTGCAATATAATTAAAATTCACAATTAAACTAAAACTCTCATTGAATTAAATGTTGAAGTTCGTATAAATATTCAAACTATTGTGGGATATCCTTTAACTTCTTAGTCTCAATCGAGGGCTACTATCATGATACATAAAGGAATCTCACGGTGCTTGATAATGGAGACTAAGAATAATTTATAAACACTAATAATAATTTATAAATAACATCCATATTTATAAATCTATTGAAACATCTTTTACAAAAGATAAAATCATAAATATTCACATAAAGTTCACATAATATTAAAAAAAATACTTTAAAAGTAAAAATGGAAAGACACGACATTCTTTCTATTTCTCATGGAAGGATAGAAAATTACAGGTAAAAGTTCAAACTTTTAGAAATATTAAAATATATTTTTTATCCAACAAATATAAAGAACCATTTAAAACTTTAAATTATTTTTCTTTTGACCAATTTCTTTCTTTTTTAATAAATTTTTGACCAATTTCTTAAATTAAGTTTATACATTCGGTTTTGCCCACTTACTCATATTTTCTTTTTTCTCATCCCTTTTGTATTTCCTTTTTAATATACTTTTTCCTAATCATTTTTTTTGTTGCCTTTCTTTTTTTGGTGAAGTAGCCTAGTGGTTAGAGCTCGCACATTTTAAATGTGGAGAAATGAGGTGTCTGTGGTTCGAACCACGACCCTTATATATAATATGCAATATTCTTAGCAACTGAGCTAAACTCACGGGGATTTTTGTTGTCTTTCTTAGTGTACGTCGTTATCCTTATTGTTGTTTTCTTCTATCCAACTCACACTGAGTCGTATTGCTAAATGGTGAGGTAGGAAAGTTTCGTTGTAAGGAACGGGCATAAGTGGATTTTCTCGGTTATGAATTAATTGCCAATGACTTTTTCTTCTTTAAACAATTTGTCCCTCTCAATACATTCCTAAAATAAATGATTTTTTTTATTCTATATTAGGGTCTGTTTGGCAAAAATAAGCTATAAGCTAGTTTATAGCCGATAGCTTATAGCTTATAGCTGAAAAGTTAGCTTATTAAAATAAAAAGTGTTTGGTAAAATTAGTTGTTGAAGTGACTGATAAATATAAAATGATGTTAAAGGACATGTTTGTTTATTTTTTTTTTTTATAAATCATATGTACAATTTTTATTACTTAATGTATTTCTTTTTAAATGTTTAAATTTATTTCAAAATATTTTCATCTCCCAAAAGATAAATGTATTTATGAAATCAATTGACATTTTTTATTTAACAAAAATTTCTTTTTATGAATTTTACTTAACTAAACTTGCTTCACTATTTATTGTAAATTTTATATAAAATTATTTATTATTGAATTAAGAGTGGATAAAAAAGAAAGTGAACAAGAAAATTTAAAAAGCCATACCATGATGCTAAACATGGGCAATTGAATAAGAATGTGGGTAGTTTTTTTTAGTTAAAATTAAATTAAATTAAATTAATAAAAGGTTAAAATTGGAAGAAAATATAAAAAGCTATAAGCTATAAGCTCAAAAGCTACTTGAATTAGCATCTCAAAAAACGCTATAAGCTAACGAGAAAAGCTTTTTACCAAACATGTCTCATTCTACAAAAACAAGCTTATAAGCTAGTCCAAAAAGCTATAAGCTAGCTTATTTGTGTTACCAAACATAGCCTAAATGAATTTCTAATTTTTTTTTTGACGCAATGAGTTTATCAACTAAAAAATAGTTTTCTTTCAAAAAAACTAAAAAATAGTTTATAGATTTATTTAATCAAAAAAATAATCAATAATAGATGTCGTTTTCCTTACAACTACTCTATGTCACCTTTTCTCACCATTTTTATAAACTTACTTTTATTTTTTTAATACTTCTTTAATTGTTTATAAAAAAGATATTAGTTCTTCCTTAAAAAAAAGAATATTAGTTCTTTTGACAAATTGCTTTGAGCTGTTTTTTTAAATGAATATTTGTATATATTTATTTCAATAAACTAGCTATATATTGTTTTCGGTTTATTTTATAAACTTCTCCAAACAATTGATTTTATAAATTATTTTCAACTTGTGCAAAGTTTATTCTCATATCTTCTTCAACTATAAAAATAAATCATTTATATATTTTAAAACAAATGATAAAGTACTTAATTATATGTCACCGGAAAGTCAAAGACTAATTTTCTATGAGATAGAGATCACTGAAATAAACTTTGTTTCTCTTAAAGACTACTTTTTGGAAAAATAAGGTATCATGGTTGATTTTTTCGGTGGCAACACCAGCTTAGACCCGAACTCGTTGTATAAAATAGTGTGTATCATAAACGCACTTGAGTTGGTTTGGTGGTGTTTTCTTAGGACCTCGAGTGTGTTCCTTCTCAAGGTCTCAGATTCAATTCTCTTTGGTACGAATTTAGGTGGACTAATTTAACTTCTTAAAAAAATAGTGTGTATCATTCTACCACACATAGGATTCAAGTGAAGACCACAAATGATATACATTGAAGCGTCGACATAGTACCAATTTAGGTGGACTAATTTACCTTCTAAAAAAAATAGTGTGTTATTCTACCACACATAGGTTTCAAGTGAAGACCACAAATGACACACATTGAAGCGTAGACATCTGATATCATCCTCCTCACGAGCATTCTGGTTTCCTATCCAAAAACAATTTTCATGAGAAAACAATTACTTTTAGAGGGTGAAACTCTCACAAAGCTCATCCAACCTTAGCAATTGTGTTTTTAATGTCTGTCTAAGTAATGCTATTAAAATTTTTGCTTTAAACCTACTTACAAAATATAATTTTTCATTTCCAAAAAAAAATATAATTTTTCATTAGATTTTATAAGCAATCATGAACGAATCATATATATGAAGACAAAAAAGGTCACATATGTTAAAACTTATTTTAGGTCTCACTTTTGAAGATTATATGCATACCCTATTTTTAACATTTTAGGTTAATAAGAGCGATTTCTCTAAAAAAAAAAAGGTTAATAAGAGGGATTTTGATTTAATGTAGTCACAAATTTACGTATGTTGGATACTTGGATCAAGATCGGACGGGTAGAAAACAAGGAGATTTTGATTATTTTATTTTGTTCTATAGATTTTGATTTTAATTTTTTAAACTCTAATAAGAGTTTGCATATTTTTTTTAAAGGAGAGTTTGCATATTTCTAACGGGTAAGGAAATTAAATTTGCCTCTACTTTTGATGGGAGTAAAACTACGTACCACAATGATTGGTCAAAAAAATAAAAAACCATCACAATGATATTTATCGTGCGGTACACACTATTAGAAGATTTAAAGTATAATGTAAGTGAGTAGTCAAATACGTTTCCAATTAAACGGGCTTTTGCAAATGAGTTGAAGCTTAAAATAAGATAGACATATATTTATTGCTTTTTAAAATTGTGTTTATATCTTATCCTGAGTCGAGTTCCCTTGCATGCTACACATGGGGGGCTGCTCAACAGAAAACAATAATATGTGTCAACCCAAGTTTGAAGCAAAATATTTGAACATTTAGACATTATGATATTATTATTAATTTTTTTTTCTTCTTACAATCATTATGATATTAAGTTATTAACTATTATTATATTATCATTCTTCTCATCCATATGTTATGGTCAGGCGTGTAGAGAAGCATAAATCCATATAAAATACAACCAAATCCATTCTGGACCACAAATCATTGGCTCTGAGATTTTAAGAAATGTGTTGTGACTAATCAGTGTTACACTTGTAATAATAAAAAATAAATAAAAATAAGATAAACCCCTGGTGTTGAAACAGCTTATGACAATAAGTTATATGGAGAAACTTATGAATATAAGTTGAAAAGAACACAGACATATATGATAGACTATTTTCATATAGAATTTTTAAGAGAAAATTGGAGTCAAGTTATCAAGTAAAGTCTCCTTGATGGTTGTAGTTGTTTGCCTTGTTTTCCGTTTCTTTGTTGGTGTCTGTTGTAATTTTCTGTGTTTCTTTTTCTTTGGAAACTTTCACCAGACCACAAGAGCCCAAATGCATGTGTATATGGGCATCTGAATGAGACATAATTGTCAAAAACAGACCAGATAAAGCTCAGGCCTTTTACATATGTGATTTATTTTTTCATTCTTCCTTTATAAGTTCCAAATAGTAGCCAATTATCAGATCTAGAATCATCTATCATATAATATTAAGTTTTTTGACGTAACTCACCTCGCAAAATCGACTTGTAAATGTGGTAATTGTCTAAGGAGGGTGTATTGGATTAAGATTTTAAAAGACAATTTTTGTTTAAAAAAGTCTTAAGGATTTTAAAAGACTTTGCAGGATTTTAATGACTTTGATGATTTTAAAAGACTATTGAGATTTACAATTTGGATTTCAATGGATTTAACTCAAGATTTTAAAGGATTTCAAATGATTTTATGGATTTCAAAAGATTTTATGAATTTTTAAAAACTCATTAAAAAAATGATCATAATACATTATCTTTCACAATATTCTCAATACAGACTCTTTTATTTATTTTACTTTATTTTTTTATGAGGGAGATAAAGAGAGGAGGGAGAGGAAGAGAGAGAGGAGGGAGAGGAAGAGAGAGAGAGTGAGAGAAGGGAGGAGAGAGGGGAGGGAAAAGAGAGAGTAAGAGATAGATAGAGAGAGAGAGAAGGGAAAAGAGAGAGTGAGAGTTAGATAGAGAGAGGGGGAAGAGAGGAAGAGAGAGAGAGAGAGAGAGAGAGAGAGAGAGAGAGAGAGAGAGAGAGAGAGAGAGAGAGAGAGAGAGAGAGAGAGGAGGGAAAAGAGAGAGGAGAAGGGAGAAAGTGTGAGAGAGAGGGAGTGAGGGAGAGAGAGAGTGAGAAAAGGGAGGAGAGAGATAGTAAAATCTTTAAAGAAAAAACAATCCTAAGAAATCTCATGTTTTCATGAAAGACTTTTTCATGCTAAAATTTCACTAGAAAATTCCACCAAATCCATCAAAATCCAATTTATTAAACAATCCTTCGAAATTTGAATGATTTTGAATACCACAAGACTTTTTTTAAGTGATAAAAAGTCTTGATTAAATACCACAAGACTTTTTTTAAATTACAAAGAGTCTTGATTGAATACCAAAAGACTTTTTTTAAGTTGCAAAGAGTCTTGATTGAATACCACAAGACTTTTTCATGATAAAAAAAGTCTTTTAAAATCTCTTAGAATCCTAATTCAATACACCCCTCTAAGGTAAATATGTTAGCTCTATTTTGATCTTATATCTAATCAAATTGGGACTTGGGCTTTTTCAATACTCCCAAAATGCCAAACTTTTGTAAGCTCTATTTAGGCCTTAACCAACAACATAAGCAAAAGATTATGAGGGGAGATTCCAGACCTGGTAGAAGCTTCATTAGGAGCACCAACGTTTATTCTTGGAGCTACTTCTAAGAAGAAATTATCTTGAAAATATGCGGCATACACGGATCCAAATTTTTTGAGTTGTGTGAGTATTTCTTTTATATGTAAATTTGTAGAATATAAATTTGTAAGTAAATTTTTTTAGTTGTTTTTTCATCATTTTAACACGATGCCCACCCGCAACACCCATTTTCTCTCTTGGTTTTCTCTGGTTTCGGACGGGGTTGATATTTTTGGCCACCCCTAGTTTATGGTATATTTTGTAAATTTGATGTTTACTATATTTTATATACCGTAAACTTCAAGTTTATATTGTACATTATTTATATACAATAAACTTCAAATTTATGGTACATGTTTTTTGATAGAGTATTTATGTCCAAAATGATAAATAGAGGATTACACTTAATTGTTGAGGGTACATCTAATTTATCAAATTTATGACGTGTATATATTAGATCCATTTTGCTAAAGGTGTGCATTTGCTTGGTGATGATTACTGTTTACCCCGAGGCTAAGAAAAAAAAAGTCTATTGAAATCTAGGATCCGAAAGATTTTAGTGGAAAAAATGTCTATCGAAACTTTACATTTTGATAAGTTTGTTCCATAAAAAAACTATCTTCCGATAGCTGGAGGCTTTTCCAGCAATTTTGGGAAGCTAAATAGCAATCATCTGGCTAGGTTAGCCCCATGGCAATGCAACGCATTTTTAATATAGTGTAAAATAAGTTTTTTTGTCATTAAAAATATAGTGAATTTTGGTTTAAGTCCTAAAAACTAAAATGTGATGTTTTGGTCCTCCCAAACATTTTTAATCTCTAATAAACATAATTTTGATATTTATTGAATATAATAATATAGACATACAAAAGTTGAACATAATAGATTTTTATAACTTAGACATATCTTGAACATAAAAAGATCATAATATTCACATTAATATGAACATAAACTTAAACCCACTTGGGTTGGTCTGGTGGTATTGATTTGGAATCTGAGAGTGTGCTCCTCCTCAAAGTCTCATGTTCGATTCTCTACGGTGTCAATTTAGGTGGGCTAATTTAGCTTATTAAAAAAAAATATGAACATAAAATTGTCATTAAGGATTAAAAACAAAAAATAAAATTTTGGGAGGACAAAAACATCCTGTCATATTTTCTATGAACTAAAATTAAAACTTGTTATATTTTTAGAGCGAATTGGTCAGTCTAAAACAGTGAGTGTTTAAGAAAACATGAGATGGGGAAGTAGATTTCTTAATGTTTATCCCACCAATCATCGATATATTCCGTCTTTACTCACTTTTTATGAGCTTAATTGCAGTTTTGATCCCCTTAATTTAACTATTTTGTAGAATTGGTCCCCCTATTTTAAATTTGATAGTTTTGGTCATTCCATTAAATGATTTGTCTAAATTATGATGATATGACACGTTTTAAATGAAGTTTTAAGTGTATATTCTTATAATTTCACCGATGTTTGTTTTTTTCCATAATCAAATCATATACCACGTCATTTAAAATATATCATGTCACTCATTTTTAGTTCAAAAATACGACAGAGAAATCAAAACGGTTAAATTTTAAACAGGGGGACCAAATCCGTAAAATGATAAACATAAAAGACCGAAACTACAATTAAACCTTTTTTATGAATGGCCTTGGCCCTCCAATGAGACGAACCTCCAAACTAAAGAAAGCTACTGTCATGGTTACAAATCAAATTAGAGAATGTTTAAATATTAATCATATAGTAGTGTGAGCAATAAAGTATATGTTCGTCCACAACGGGCAATTTATCGCATTCATCCGGTTTACTCATCCGTGATTGTTGGATCGAGACTAGACGGTCTATATTTTAAACTACATATTTAAACAAAAAAAAAATCAAAATATATGTTGAAATATAGGTTGTCCAATCTCGACTCAACGATCACAAATGTTTGGATTGTGTGAATACTTCAAATTTTTGTCTTCAAAAATCCGATTTTAACATTCATGTCACTATTTCTTAAAAAAAATAAAAAAACATTCATGTCACTAAAATAATTCAAATACCTATAGATAATTAAAAAAAATAAGTGTGATTTAATTAAAAAATTAGGAGCAATCATATTCCCCCAAACTTTATAGAGTTGTTCATTGCATTGTTCAGCATATTCTCTCAATTACAGGTAGAATAGCAAAAAACTTCTCAATGAAAAAATAAGCAAAAAACTTCTCAATGAAAAGTAAATAAATTCCAAAATAAAAGGAAAAGAATATACTGGTGAAGAGCAACCGTGGAAGTATCATAAAGGGAGAATAAGTTGGCATAACCATTTTCTTAACTTTGTATTAAACTAATGAAAAGCTATGCTCCACTTAGCAGAAGTTGCATGAAGTTAATCCATTTTCTAATTTGTGTGTTGCCAATCATCCATGGCCTCATCAGTCACCACCCTATTTTTATGTAAATAATAATAATAATAATTTTGTTATCATAAAGAAATTCTTAGTGGGAATTTCCTTTTTAGGGTTATTCAGTTTTTGCTTACGACACCAGATTCTTTTGCCTTTTTCTTTCCCTAAAATCCCTTCCGTACCTCCACCCCACAATCCACAAAAGCACACATTTGGCCCTAATTGTTGGACCATTTTAGGCTTAATTACATTTTTGGTCCTCGTATTTTAACCATCTCACGAAATTGATCATCTCTTTTTAAAACCAAACAAAGTTGCCACTATACTACCATTTTTTGCACTTTTGGTCCTAACCCCCATTTTGCCCTACAAAAATGCTGATGTGCTCAGTTTTTTAATGATGTGTCCAAAAACACGCTTACTTGGCAAATCATACATGGAAAACACATTTACGCATCACCAAATTCAATTTTTTAATAATAAAAATAACAATAACAATATTAATTAAATAAACATCTGAAATGAAAAAAATAAATTACAAAAAACAATTAAATATCTAAAAAACAATAAATGAAAAATATCATAAATTTAGAACATGTGAAACTATGTTCTTCATCTTCCTTCTTTGTTCTTCACCCACCCTTCATGTTTTTGTTCCATTTGAGAAACATCAAATTTTCTTATATTGTTCTCCATTCATCACGATCGAGCACCACACAACCTATACCATCCGCATCTTCTCTTGTTCTTTTATTGGTAATTGAGGGCTTTTGTTTTGATTGTGAAATTCTCCAAAATCACCACTTCTGCATCTGTTCTTGTATGGTTTTGTTTCTGATTTTGGATGAAAGAGGTTTATGGTTAGCATCAACCGAATCAAAATCTGAAATCGTTGTTTTTGATTTGTGGGAAAATGGGTAGCATCAACCCAAATCTGAACCCAAAACCTCATCTTCAGATCCGCTAAAATCGAACCCATCCGAACCCAAAACTTGTTGTGACGAGAAGAGTAGGGTAAAGAGTAATTCGGGGATGAAGAAGTCAGCGAGAGAGAGAGGGAAAGGAAAGACGTGGAGTGGGGAGGGTAAACGAGTGTGTGAGAAGGGAACTGAGATAGTTTGTTTGTTAGTTTCAGCTTAGGCTTGGGCAGAGGGAATACCAAATTTCTCCGAGGAGCTTTGTTCTGGTGTTATTTGAGAGATTCTCTTAAAATACATTTTCCTTGTTTTCAATTAATACAATTTTTCTATGTCATCTTGATTTGGGTTCTATCAGTTTACTCCATTATTGTGTTTCACCATGTCGTGTTTTATTTTGCTGGAATGTAACAACGATTGAATTTTCTGTTTGTCTCTCACTTTCTCTCTATTTCAGATCTGGATTTTTTTGTTAAATATGAAGTTCATTTTTTGTCTTTTTTATGTATTTTTATAAACCCAAAATTGTGTTGTTGTTACTGTTGATGATGATGAGGATGACGATTTTTTTTCAGGATTTTTTGTAAACCCATATGAATGAATATGATGATGATGATGTTCTTCATAATTAAATTTGGTGTTGATGATTTTTTTGAAACCCATATTAATGGATATGATGATGATGTTATTTGTAATAAAAATTGTCGATGAGGGTGAAAATGATGTTGTTGAGATTTATGAGATTGAATGTAGTGATGATGAAGAAGAAGATGATGTTGAGGATGATGATGAGAAGGAAAAATGTTGCAATTTAAGTTTTATTTATTTATAATCCATACTTTAATGATTTTTCAATTTAAAAAATTTGATTTGATGACATGTTAATAGCATTTTCCATGTATGCAATGCCACCTAAGCGTGTTTTTGGACACGTCATTAAAAGACTAAACACATCAGCAGTTTTGGAGGACAAAATGGGGGTTAGGACCAAAAGTGCAAAAAAAAAAGGTAGTATAGTGGCAACTTTGTTTGGTTTTAAAAAAAGAGGACCAATTTCGTGAGATGATTAAAATACGAGGACCAAAAGTGTAATTAAGCCAATATTTTATTAAATATTCTTTTTAGTTATTATATTGGGCCCTAATTGTTGGAACATTTTATTAAATATTTTTTTAGTTATTATATTTCAATATTATTACGTGAACATATATTTGTACTTAGTTATATTAGCTATTTATCAATTAGAAGTTTTGAATATAGAAAACATGCCCTGTATGATTAATTATGAATTAATTCTAACAAATATTTATATCGAAGTTGTGAACCTTCAAAACAAACTTTCTCCGGGCATAAAGTAAAGAAAACATAATTCGATTGGTCGTTGAATTGAGATCAGACGATACATATTTTAAAATCGTTTTTTTAGTTTTTAAAAAATCGACTTGAAATCTACTTGATATGATCTTGATCTAACAATCATCAATGTGATTGACCGTCGGAATATGACGACCCGATAAGATGCGACTGTAGGAAACCCAAATTCAAAAAAACAAGGGTTATATTAAATTTATTTTAGGTATAAATCAATTTCTTCACCCACAATCACAAATAAATTAATTCCTCAAATTGGATAGAGTTATGAGCTTTAAGACACCACCACAAATTTTAAAGCTTATGCATTTTTAGAATTATAATTCAAAACTACTCGAGGGGAAAAATATATATGTATCATCTCATTTTAGCACTTTGATCAGGTTAATGATTAACATAATTGATAACATTAAACTTTTTTAGCAGTTTTTTTTATTTGTAATGTTTCTGTATAAACTTGAAGGCATATTGTAACGTGACAAGTTCCAATCTCTTTAAACTTTAATTATTTGTACCAAAAAAGGTGAAATAAAATAATTGGGATAAAGTCTCCGTGAGCTTAGCTCAGTTGGTAAGGATAATGCATAATATATATGGATCGGAGTTCGAACTCCGAACATCTCACTTCTCCACATTTAAAACGTGTGAGCTCCAATCTCTAAGTTAGTTGACAAAAAATAAATGGGATAAGAAAACAGTAGAAGAAGCAAGAAGTGCGCACTGATCTAGCTGCTGTTGGTCTAGGAACTTAATTAAGTGGTAATTGGTTGAAAATAAATCATTGTTTAAAAGAGGTTAATTTAAAGAAGATTCCACCTTTTAGGCCTCTTAATTATGAGCTGCAAATGGAGCTATCATGGCCTTCAAATGTTACTATAATGCTAGGGGAATCGTGGCCACTATCAATGAACACAATAACATTGGTACGCAAGTCATTATACTACTCTTCAAATGTTTTTTCCTGTAGATGTAGAATACAACGTGGGTTACGTTGATTGGGCAGTCTCATGTCATTGTGGAGCTCGTGATATATAGGTTTATGGAGTATGATGGAATAACGTTAGATTTAAGTGTAAATAGTTAGTCCATTTCCTCTAAAAAAGGGTAAGTTCATAGTCTCACATCAATCATGAATAAGTTAAATTAACGTTGAATGTATAAGAGAGACAAACGTATTCAATACCTTAAAATTTTGGATGGAAATTAGAATGTTATTTTGTTGTTTGGATTGGAAAGCAAACACTAGAGAGCTGATTTTCACCCCCCCTCCTCCCCCCGTTTTAATGAAATTACCCCCTTTTTGTATTATATTTTAGGACAAGACCTCGCCCAAAAGTAAACTTTTGAAGAGAGGTAATTTCGTCAATAAAAACAAAAGGATGATTTTCAAGAGGGGTGAAAAAAAGAAGCTCTCTAAACATTATGGGTTTCAAATTCCACAAAAAAGTTGGATTTTCAAGAGGGGTGAAAAAAAGAAGCTCTCTAAACAAAAGGTTTTATTTTAGGGCATATATGTCTTGTATAGAATTGCACCACTAATCATGAAGTAAAGTTGCAATCAGTATGTAAAGTTTCTTGAATGAATTATAGTGAGGACTAAACTGGTCATCACACAATAAACAAAGGTTTTCATGCACCCACTTCTATATTTTGGATTGAAATCATTCGGCTATAGAAATTATTGGAGTTCAATATTTTTTTTGAACAAGTATTGGAGTTCAATATTCTATTTTATATTTCGTTATATCTCCTTAATGACCAATCGTGTTTCTTGAATACTCGAAAACTTTATGTTATTTAATATTTTATTAGAACAACAAATATAAAAAGTGGTCATAGTCTGAAAAATTTGTTGAATGTGCTCATGGCGTAATCACACTGCTAAGAACAGTATAGTGAGTACTTATCCAATTGAATGGGGTTGGTGGGTCCTTCATTTGTTCGTTTGTCTGAATAATTGAATTTAATAAGGTTTGGACACTTCATTAATTAAAAAGTGTGCATAATGGACTCGCACAAAATTGCTAAATATGCATTATAATATATGCTATTACTGTTTTTTTCATAGCAACTTTTATTTCCAATCCATTTTGGAAAAATTCTTTTTTGGCATTTCATTTCAAAAGCATGCAAGTCTAATCTTTTCATCTTAGTTGTCTTTTTTATGTCTTCAATCTGAATATGCTAATTCCCACAATGTTTTATCAATAAAGTTGCCAAATTTTCATCAACTATTTTTTTATCTCATTCTCATCATGCATTAATTTATGTCTTTTTCTTCATGTTATACAACTTGATTTTTATTTTTTTTTTTATCTCATTCTCATCACACTTTGATTTTTTCCTTCACTTTAAAACCAAAACAAACCAAGTCCATTTTTTTCTTGAACTCAAACATCATGGTACACAACAGGTCTCTTGTCTCTGACAACATGGATAATGCTTGCTTTCCTTCTCCACATCTTGATGCTTTTCCAGCTGGTCTACGAGTTCTCGTTGTTGATGATGATCTAACTTGGCTCAAAATCCTTGAAAAAATGCTAAAAAAATGCTTTTACCGAGGTTTCTTTCTTTCATTCATATTCACTCTGCTTCTTCTTCCATGTGCTAAAAGTGGTATATATGAATGTAACTGAATTAATCTCAACAAATGGCAATAAGTTCAGTACAATTCAACTTTAAGAAAAGCCAGCATTTGGCCAGTCCACATTTTTGTTGGCTTCTAATTTCCAATTCCCTTTTTTTTCAAAGGAAAAAAAGAATCTTGTTACTTGTTCATTTAAGATAATTTTGTAGTATCCAATAACGCTTGCTAGAATGAGATGATAGTAATGGTCTCTTTTGACTTAATTAACAAAGCTGTTTAAATTCACACTCATAACAACGATAAAGCTATTTAGGAAGAGTTTTGCGACTCATGTGTCTTACTTGGTTCGAGATATTAGTCTTAATAGTTAATTTATACTAAAAAAACTTGTAAGCTATTTTTTCTTAAATTAGCAAATTTTGGAAACATATCTTATATTCATCTTCTAACACTTATCTATCATGTGCTCTCAGTGACCACATGTTGCTTAGCAATAGAGGCTCTTAAGAAGCTCCGCGAAAGTAAAGATGCATATGACATAGTGATCAGCGATGCAAACATGTCTGACATGGATGGTTTCAAGCTTCTTGAACATGTTGGACTTGAGATGGATCTTCCTGTCATTAGTAAGTTCTTTTATTAATAACTTTTTCCCTTCATATTATGTGTAACATTCCTCTCCCAGCTCTTTTTTCCGGACCAGTCAGTACCTACGAGTAACATTATTGGTCCAAAAAAAGCTGGATTAGGAGGTGTTACAATATATGTACATAGTCTTTTGATTTTACTGACTAAAATTCCATGATTTTACTAACAACACTTGATAATGTTATGCAGTGATGTCTGTTGATGGAGAAACAAGCAGGGTGATGAAAGGTGTTCAACATGGAGCATGTGATTATTTGCTTAAGCCTATAAGGATGAAAGAATTGCGAAACATATGGCAACATGTCTTAAGAAAAAGAATACATGAGGCAGGAGAATTTGAAAGTCTTGAGGGAATTCACTTAATGAGAAATGGATCAGAACACACTGATGATGGTAACATGTTTGCTGTAGGAAAAGAAATGAACTTAATGAAGAAAAGGAAAGATTTTGATAGTAAACATGATGATCAAGAATTCGTAGATCAAACTTTCATAAAGAAAGCTAGAGTAGTTTGGTCTGTGGATCTTCATCAGAAGTTTGTTAAAGCGGTGAATCAACTTGGATTCGATAGTAAGTTTCTTATCAACATTCTCTATGAAGTCACATTCAAATAAATATACTCATTGCTAAGCACGCCATTGAACGGAACATAAATTCCCGTCATTAGTTAATTTTCTGAATGAAGTTATGAACCATCATATCTTTTGTGTAAGAGAATGTAATGACAAAAATAATTTCTTTTCGGCAGAAGTTGGTCCCAAGAAAATTCTAGATTTGATGAACGTTCCGTGGCTGACTCGAGAAAATGTTGCTAGTCACTTGCAGGTATATGATTTGTACTTGTGAATTGCTTAGGTGGTAATATATAAACAATTCTTAGATTTGATGAGATATTTTAGTAGGAAACTTGTATCATCTTTTGAATTTATCATATGTGAGACTTGTATGAAACATGAGTTATGTAGGACAAATATAGGATTAGAAATATAATCAATAGAGAAAATCCGAGCTGTCCCCATAGTAGACGAAATGGAGAAGACCAACAGAAGCACTGCTATTGAGAGTAGACTAGATAGAAGATAGTCCAATAGTTAGAGGTCGAGGAGACACAAGAAACACTATAGATCAAACCATTGAGAGGTTTAGTCTTTGAATTTAATACACTTTCAGGCGTCACGGTACTTGTAGTTACGCTAACCTAATGGAAAAGTACTCAGATTTTGTTATTATGTTGTTGACATCTTAATTTCTAGAACTAAAACTTTGTATTATATGAGTTATTTTATCTGATATGTCATTTCTGTTGGACCAATACACATCTTACAGGTTCAATTTTAGCCTAATATTTGGAAGGCTAAAATTGTAATAGAGGTTCAATCTAATTCTAAAACTACCCAATCAATACACAGAGAAATTTTGACATAAATGTAAACCCTCTTATAAACCTAAAGTAGAAATAATGTTCTGCAATAGTCAATGAATTATATTGAGTTTGAAAACTTACAGGTTCCTAATAATAAAATTTTGCTCTTCAGAAATACCGGCTCTACTTGAGTAGGTTGCAAAAGAAAAATGATCAGAAATTGTCCTCAGGTGGAATAAAGCATTCAGATTTACCTTCAAAAGATCCAGGATGTTTAAGCTTTCTCAACTCTTTCAACAAGCAACAAAACAAAGGTGCAATCGACAGCTTCGGATATTCAGATGGGACATTAAAAATTCAAATGGATACTACAAGTCATGAAAAAAAAGCTTCAACTAGTGACATTCCTGATCCAAAGATAAGAAAGAGTTTAGAGATAGGTCTTAACCAATCTCTTGAATCTGCGGACTCAGAAGCAACCCATACAGTATTTGACTCCACCATACCAACACAGTACTCTTGGAATGAAGTTCCAAAAATGTCACTCAAAGAAGAACATAACACACCTGTACAATTAAAGGTTAACCTCAGCCATTTGCCATTAAATGTTACACAGCAACACTTCCAAATTGACCAATCACTTTCAATTAATTCCAATCCCTCCGATTACAAGAGTGATTACATTAGTCCTGTGAATTCAATGGTGTCTTCACTTGATACCTTTCCTAGTCGGTGCAAAAGCCTCATGTCGAATGATCAATCTCCCGATATCATTTTAACTTCAAATTTGAATTCAAAAACACCAAGATTTAATCTTGGTTGCGTTTCTGATATGGAAATCTACCAAAGAAACTTACTTTTGGGTATTGAGTCAGCTTCAACACCTTTGGATGAGGACTTAAATTTCCTTTTGTTACAAGGTGAATACTATGATATGAACTTTGACATGCAGAATATAGAGATGTCAGAGTATTATGATCCAAGGCTTATTGCTGAAGTTCCTACCAATTTGTATGCTTCAGCAGATTATTCTTAGAATGATATTTGATTCTGTCTTGCCTTTTCATGCATCTTCAACAGAAGTCCAACTCCACAAATGAAATAACTGCTTACTGTTAGGTATTTTTTCCCTTATTCGATAGGATTTTGATAATGATGCATATATAAAAGGAGATGATGTGTGATGAAGAAACATTAAGCTTATTAATAAGCTTGTTTTCTTTCTTAATACTATCAACTTAGTAGTTCGAGAAACATTTTCGCGTGTTTGTAAACCAACAATGGTTCATAGCAAAATGCTGATGAAATTATATTCATTCTAAGTAAATTTATCATTGCAAAAGAAATGCAACTAAAGACTATTTATATTCATTTTTTGAAAAAAGACTATTTATATTATATTCATTCTAATCACCTCTACATTACCATATGAAAGCTAGTTTAGTTACTGATCATATGATTCAGATTATTTCAGTTATCTCTCTTCTCTTAGCGATTCGTTTATTTAGTACACACATGAAAAGTAACTTATTACCAAGAGGAACAATCATATGCAATCAAAATTTTTAGTCAGGAGATGTTTTTGTTCATAATCGATGAACTATTGGAACCGAAAAACATGAGAAAACCGCACAAAACACAAGTTTTAGACTACCAGAACGCACCTAGCGCCCGTATGGGTGCACAAAGTTGCGGGGCAGGGAGCCAAACGCCCACAATATGGCGGCCAACACTCACAAACAGAATCAACGCCCATATTTCATTCTCCAGTGCCAGACGTTGTAATTTTATCATTTACTTGTGTTTTTGCATCATGTAATTGATCTTGGATCTTCTCATGAGTCTCATATGATTCTATTATTTTGGAAATCACTCACAATCCTCGGTCATTTTCAAAATAACTAAATCCTATAATCCTGAAAACGAAGTTCTTGATTTCAGTGGCTTTATAGCTCTTCATGATTCATCACTCTTAGCTTGCCAAATTGAGGTGTCGGGTATATTCACTACCTTACAGGTTGTCATGGTACGATTGACTTTCATGCTCAAAACCTCGTACGTCTAATGATATTTCATGAGTCTCTAAAGAGTCTTCCATCTGGTAATAACTAACACAATAAGGGTCTAAGATGTAATGAAGTGGCCATGCCATATGAGGTGGTCAACATTGACAGATGGTAGTTGATATATTAAGTATCAGACACATTGTGCCAGATGATAAAAAAACTTTGTACCAATATGTTTTTGTTCTTCACTTTAGTTAACATACATTGATTGAACCACCAGACGATGTTGTTTGCTTGATACTTGACACACTAAGTGCTTTACTTAATGTCAACAGATAATAAACACCATACGATCGTTACTTTTTGGTGAAAAACACACATTAAGCACCCAAGGACCATTGCTTCTTCTGTTTGACTTTTAGATGGTATATATATATTATCGACACACTTAACCAAACATCAAATGACAAATTGTTCTCGTTTATTGTTATCATCAAAACATCAAATGTAATATTGTTTATGGACGGACTCCTGATAAGAAGTTGAGTTATCTTTACTAGACACTTATGTTTGTGGTAGGGGATAGCTTCTCTACGTGTATCAACCCTAAATTAGTTGGACTCGTGTTAGGGTTAGTTGATGATTAGGGTGCATGACATTCTAAATTGATATGCATTATAGTTGAGTCATCAAATTATATTTCAATTTTAATGTAATATTTATTAGGCTGGTCCTATTTTTTAAAAAAATGAACTTTTGATCCCCTATTTTAAAAACCACATCTTGATCCCCCTATCACATTTTAAAGTCAATTTTGTTGACGAGCATTATCATTAATGATGTGGCCTCTCTAGGTGGACAAACCTATTATCCATATCATTACTAATTTGTTAAATTTAAAAATAAACATTATAAAACTATAAAATAATTCCTTTAATCTTTTTAAGAAATAATAAACAATTACTTAATCTTCATTAGTAAACACAAAAAATTTAAAATCACCTCCATCAAAATAATCTCTGATAAACCTAAAACATCTTCATCGTTCTAAAAAATCTAATTCTCCAAATGTTTTAATATACAACACTCGCTATCGAAAATGAATCAACGACACTCGCTTGTTGAAACCGTTGGTTAAATGGTTTCTGAAAGGAAAGGAAAAAGGCAAAACAAATTGATAAAGAGAGGAAGAAGTAAGAAAAGGATGTTTTTTAGAAAGAGTAATTTAAAAAAAAAACAGAGAAAGAAAATAATTGCTAGGATGCTTACAGGTTTGATTGTTTAGGTTTGGAAGAGGAATGATTTGCAGGTCTGAGTTTATTTTATAGAGAAGAACACTAGTTTTTTATAATTAAAATTGATTAAGTAGTGGTATGTTGTGATTTTAATTTTTGAAGCTGATTTTGAAGTTTTATGAGTTTGTTGATGAATATGATGACAAAGATGATAATTTATTGATTAATTAATATTTTTATTATTTTAAAAAAGATTAAAGGAATTATTTTTATAATTTTATAATATTTATTATTTAATTAAATAAATTAGTAATGACATGGATAAATATAGGTTTATCCACCTATCACTGTCACGTCATTAGTGATAATGCCAAATCAACAAAATTGACTTTAAAATGTGATAGGGGAACCAAAATGTTGATTTTTAATAATAGGGGGATCAAAAATTCATTTTTTTTTTTAAAATAGGGGGACCGTAAGTACATTAAGCCTATTTATTAAATGTTAGTATGATGAGGTGTTAAATGAAATAAAAGTTAAACGTCAAATGAACCTCTTAAAGGAGGTTGCTAAATGTTGTTTAGAGTAGTGTTATTCTCTTTTCAACACTACATTCAAAACTCATTTTTTTATTGACTTAAATTATAGTCTCACACTTTGAGAGTGTTGAAAAGAGACTTTCTCTGGCGTTCGTCATGTTGTTAAATACATGATTGCATGAGCGAGTATTATGCAATATGTATGATTTCATCAAGTATTTAGATTGAAATTCTCACAATACAAATCAACAATTGTTACCTTACGGGGCCACGTTTAACCTGGGAAACCAGGTTTGCTTCCCAGCATGGGAAAGTTGAAGCAGCACCCACAGGTGGCAGTCCAAACCTGTAAATCCAAAAAAGCACGGTCCGTGCTTTTAATGCACGGTTTACAAAACTACAATAAAGCACGGTCCGTGCTTTTTTTGCACGGTCCGTTTTTTTATTGCAAGGTCCGTGCTTTTAATGCACGGTTTTTTCAATTAAAATCTAGATTAAAAATTAACGCACGATCCGTGCTTTGTAATACACGACCGTGCGTTTTAATGTTCCTGGTTTTAAACTGAAAAGTGCACGTTCAGTTCTTCAAACCGTGCGTTTTTTTCTATCAATTTTTTTCAACCTGTTTCTGTTAATCTCTAACTTCAACATACAGCAATATTTTCTAATAACATCAACCACAAAATACAAGATGTTTTGTTGTTTTTATGTCCTAAACATGCTTGCATAAAATCGTGAAAAAATTCAACTTCTAAATCACTCTTATAATACTGGCGTGCGCCCGCACGCGGATGCGCGTGAGCGAGAAAATCCGACCAATTGTTTCCATATCAAGAAAAGAAAAAAATTCCAGATCTAAACAAAAATATAAGAGTGTAAAAGAGAAAGGAAAAAAATTTGGTGTAGACAGTCCATCATAAAAATCGTGTTCCTCAACAATCTAAGGGTTAGAAAAGTCTTTTCCATGGTGGGAAGCAACCTTGCTGAGTAAACAATTTCTTTAAAAAAATAATAAAAAAGAATGTCTAAAAATTCACCACATCTTGTATATTCAAATTTCATGTTTTTTCAAGGTAAACATTTATTTTCGTATATTAATGTTTGATAGAAAATATTTTCGTATATTCAAACCTGAGGTGGGGTCACTGCTTTTGTTTGATAGAGGCCATAAAAAAAGTTAAAGCAAGTAGCAGGTGATGAATCTACACCGTCTAAATATACAATTATTATATCTAGGGTGCTGCTTCAACTTTCCCATGCTGGGAAGCAAACCTGGTTTCCCAGGTTAAACTCAGCCACCTTACGGACTTACGGTGAATGGAGCTTTGACTTAGAGTGCGACATCAAGATTGAAAGATTCAAAGTCCTTAAATTTTAGTTACATCAAACTCTAATCAAGTGACTTGGAGTCAAGATCGGCCCAAGAGTAAGCCAAAAGACAATCGCCGCCCTAGGCCTAAAAAAAACTACTTTACAAAAAATGTCTCATATTCTACTATTTTTTAAAAAATAAAACCTTATCAAAAGTTAATTAATATTGTCTAAACAAAGATTAAGACGGTTGAATTTATTATCAATTGGAAAAAAAAACATCAATTACTTTAATTTAATAAAAGCATCTCACATTCCCCTAATTTTAACTTAACTAGCAACAAATACGTGCTAAACACGGGTTCGTGCTCCACATGGGCTAATTCGAAGCGGGTGGCTGTGCATCAAAGCACATTGCAATGTTATATGAATTGAGAAAATAAGAAAAAACTAATGATAAAGCTGACGTTAATGATAAAATGACAAATTACATTGACTTCCCTTGAGATTTTCTTAAATAACACAAGCACCCCTTCTAATTTTCTAAACACATCAATCTCCACTCATTTTATCCATTTCAATAACTTTGTAAATATACAATTTAATTTCAGTCATTTTGGTGTGTTTGTATCTGTTTTCTCTTTTCACAATTAAGTTAAATGAGGTTTTTTTCTCGTAATGGAGAAACAATAACATTTGTTTTTACCACCAAATATAATCAAACATCGGCAATTACAGAAGAGATCAAAAGAGAATATAGAAATGAAAAGAATTTTGGTGGATGGACACTGTGGTTGATCAATGAAAAGGAAATAATCTTCGATATATCCGTTTTATTACAATAGAGTTTAAAAATTAAACCACCTTGACTGAGGAACAATAAGTTGGGAAAAATCATCTAAGTGGAAAATGGAAAGAAAAAAATGGTCGAAAATTAAGTGAGTTCATACTCGTATGAATAAGTTAATTGCTAAAAAAATGGAATTAACAAAGTTTAAACTGTGTTATATTATAAGGGAAGTGTTTGTCAATTTGATAAAAAATAAGGGAGATTAGTGTTTAGTTAAAAAATAAAGCGGGTGTTTGTGTTATTTAAGAAGACCTTAAGGAAGGTTAGTGTAATTTGCCCATGATTTTTTTAAAGAGTAATTTGCCCATGATAAAATCATTGAAATAGTTGTTATTAAATATTATGAAGTAGTAATTAAACTAAAAATATGTAAAAATATTAAAGATTTCATTATTGATAAAGATGTCCTTATGAGTCTCGTGTATGAATTGTACAACTATATTATTTTTCTGACTCATTTATCATTTTTTCAGTGTTTTTTATAGTCATATTTCTAAAATATATAATAATTAATAATCTACAACAATAAAAAATATTATTTCATAATATGACATGGTGGTCTGACTTCTTTGATTCTCTGTTGTTTTCAAATATGTTGAGATTTGCAGGTTTCAAAATGTCTTGTTTGACTACACTCTGGTTCTTCAAGCACGAAACAACTTGTATACTTGCTGATTTGTTCAGGGAGTTATTGGCATTTGGATTTTGATACCGTGTTGATGGGCGATCCATTAATTGTTCTTCGCAGATGTTCATTTTTCATATTTTTTTGTAACTTGGTTTCGCGCATGTATACATGTTCGTTGGGTTGCGCCCGTGATTAGTGAAATTTTTTTTAGGATAGATTAAGGTTGATCCACTTTGTCTGATTTATTATGTTGTATCCCCTTTTTGGGTTGTACCTGAGTCAGGTCTAATGCCCCTAGTCTCTTTATCTATTTTTTTATTTAATATAATTTTTCTTTTGACTGAATACAAAAGATAAAGAAAAAAACAAAGGTAAATTATTTTCAGAAAAGAAGCAATCTTGAAAATGTGTAATTTTTTAAAAGTAGGTATATGTCTTGTAATAAATATTTTGTAACTTTCGTGAAGTTATGTTTTTTTTAAGAATGAAGTTATGTTATTTTGTGATTATCAATCAGATATAATTGAATGTTTTTTTCTTTTTTATTTTCTTAGTGAAATTTTTTTTTCAGTGTTTTGTTAGTATCAACGATAATTGTCTCAACCATATTTTGTTAGTGAAATATATTTATTAATGTTTTTTATTAAAATTTATATTTATGAATATTAATGGTTTGTTTTTAATAGAATATATATATATATATATATATATATATATATATATATTGATATTCAATCATTTAGAGATTATTTTTTAGAGATTTTTTGAAAAAGCATAATCAATTTTGTGTTTGTTTATCGTAATAACACTAACTTCTTTGAAAAAAAATATTTGTTTGGATACAACTGTATAAAATAGATTTTTTGTTACAAAATTATCTTCATTTTTTTATACTTATTTTCTCCATCTCTTATATTTTTTGAAAAGTTACCATAATCTCTTTTCATTTAAAGACGCTTTTAGATTTTTTTTGTTGAACCTAGTTTTTTTTAAAAAAATTATAACAAACAAGTACAATGCTCTTTAAAGTTATAGCAAAACCCGTAATATAAAAATAATATTGAAATTCAATAATTTAGTGATTTATTTAAATTTTATAAAAAAAATCATAATATATTTTGTGTTTGTTTATCGTAATAAAATCATTTTTTTATAAAAATAATTTAGTTTGTTTAGATACATCTATATTTTTTTTTTACAAGTTAGATACATCTATATAATAGGAATTTTTTGTTACAATACACATCAATCTTTTGAAAGTTATTTTCTCTCTCAGCTAAATAGGATCTTTTGTTACAAAAGACATAAAAAGGTAAATATATGTTGAGGTGTCAAAATATTAAGATGAGACAAAAATGTGTTTTATGGTCATTAACTTTCATAATTAGAGAAGGATAATAGATTGTAAATTGTTTTTAACTCTTTACATATATATTTAGAAGTTGAACTATAGGAAAATTTGTTTTGATTGAGATTAAGATTAAGTTTGTTTGTAAGAGAAAAGATACAAAATGATATAATTTTGATGACGTGTTAAAAAATTAAGAAAGTGTAAGATTATATTTTTAAGAGAATAGATAAAGAATAAATTAGGCATCTGGGGACAAATAGTCACAATTCTCTACTTTTAACTGAATTTTTTCAATACTTAAAACAACGAGATTGAATTCACAGTCATTTGCTATCTGAGTCCCTAACTATCACTCAAGTCAACATGTTGGTGATAACTTTTTCCATTAAATTAGTTGATTGTTTGAGAAAAAATGGATGGTGGTTGTATACTTTGAATATATGGTATGGATTTGTAAGCTCATGTGGGGCGAGGGATATTATATATCCCCAACGTGACAATTAATTTATTATATATAATACTCCATGCAAGCTTCTTTTTTTTGACTGGTCCTATCTATGTCCTAATATTATATGCATGTTTTAAAATCATTGTATAATAAATAAATCTAATAACATTATCAATAAATAAATAAATAAATCTAATTAGTCTCAATAACGCACACAAGAGCTGAATGTTACCAAGCAGATACCAACGTTTTATCAAATGAAAACGTTTTCCTTTTCCTCTCTAAAATAATACTAACACGTTGGTGAAAGGTGAGTGATGTAATATACGCGTGTTCATACTTCAAACTAGTCTTGATCTTGTAATAATGTTCATAATTCTTACACTATATAAACACTTTTATGCTATGTTTATGCCAATCCATTCAATCAATATACCAGTAAGCATAAATTGTAGCAGTGAGGATATTAATCAAAATACCATGGAAATTGAATTACTTTCTAGAGAAACCATCAAACCATCATCACCAACTCCTTCTCACCTCAGAATTTATCCACTTTCTTTCATTGATAACATTTTTTTTCGTTTATATGTGCCAGTAATTTTCTTTTACAATCCAAATGAGGGTAGTGACCAAAATTCCAAAATATCACAACTCCGAAAATCTTTATCTCAACTTTTATCTAAATACTACCCTTTTGCCGGCAGATTAAAAGATAAAATTACCATTGAATGCAATGATCAAGGTGTGTCCTTTTTGGTCACAAAGATCAAAAACAAACTTTCAGAGATTCTCAAAAACCCCACAGAAAAATTGTTGAACCCTTTGTTCCCTGACGAATTGCAGTGGAAAGACATGGATTGGAGCGGTACTTTAATAGTTATTCAAATCAATTGTTTTGCATGTGGAGGAATGGCTATAAGTATTTGCATGAGTCACAAAATTGGTGATGCGGCAACCATTTTCAACTTCATGAATGATTGGTCCATCATCAACCAAAAATTACAAGAAGATAAAGGGTTACTATCATTAACCTTTCCTTTATTTGATGGAGGAGCTTCGGTTTTTCCACAAAAGGATTTACCTATTTTCCCAGAACTTGTGTTAACGAGAAAAAACAATGTGGTGTGTAAAAGGTTTGTGTTTCAACCCTCAATGATCAAGTCCCTTAAGAAAATGGCAACTTCTAGTTCTATGTATTCACCTCCATCACGTGTACAAGCTGTAACTGCATGGATTTATAAGCGTGCAGTTTCATTAATGGGATTAAACTTCCAGACAACATCGTTTAGCATGGGGGTGGATCTTCGCAAAAGAATGGTTCCTTCATTGTCTGAAAAGTGTGTAGGGAACATAGTTTGGTTCTCGTCTATGGTTGCAGATAAGAAGGAAATGGAATTACATGAGTTGGTATCCAAAATAAAACAAGGGTTATCTCAGTTTGGTGAGTTTATTCCGGAAACATTTGGAGGAAAAGAGAATGAAAATTTGTCATTAATATCTGAGTGCTTGAAACAAGTTACTGAGCCTCATTCTGAAAATGAGAATCTGTTTACTTTTAGTAGCTGGTGTAGGTTTCCAATGTATGAAACAAATTTTGGGTGGGGAAATCCAACATGGGTCACCACATTTGGTTGTTCTTTAAGGAATATAATATTTCTGATGGATACAAGAGATGGAGAAGGGATTGAAGCGATTGTGAACATGGAAGAGAATTATATGACTAAGTTTGAGCATGAAGTTGAGCTTCTTCGACATGCCTCTCTGAATCCAAGCAATGTTGGACACGATGACTATGCGTTCTGATCTTCACAAGCTCTCTCAATTCCTTCTTAGTAGATTTGGATCTATGTGTATGATTTGTGGGTTTGGATTAAAGATTCTCAATAAGTGTTGAAAGAGACTTGTTTATTAAAGTTATTACATTTTGATCATTTTTCTCTCTTTTGTACTTACTTGTAATCTGTTCATTTTAGTTAATTTACTATTGTTTACTTTCTCTAAATCTGGCTGTTATATCTACATTAAGGGTATTGAATTTGTGGATTTAGTAATCATTGGCGGTTATCTTGTGAATGGAAAAATTGCAATGACTAGCTATGTCATGATTTTTTACCTCTGGTTTTTTTAGCCTAGAATATCATGTCTCCATTGTAAATATGGTAGTAACCATATTGGTTCTGTAATAACCGTCAGCAGCACTTCAAATTCTTATCAGTTGTAAGTGGTTGATTTTGGTGATCTGGCCAGATATTTTGTACTCCACAGCTACAGCTAGCACAACTTGTTCTTTAATTAGCTAATATTAAATAAACTTTTACTTAAAAAAACTTGTAATATTCCTCACCAATAATTAAACACTTACTTTATTTACTTTGACTAATGACAAAACTCTCTCTAGTTAAAATTCTTATTCCGGATATGAGCCAAGTATAAGTCACAGGTTTGTGTGAATTTTGGAAGATTGGCATGTTATGCCTTGGCTGGAATGGGGGGTGGACAAGATGACAGAGAATTTGGAGATCAAACTTCCATAAAGAAAGCTAGAGTAGTTTGGTCTGTCGATTTGATTGTAAGCTTCTTATCAACATTCTCTATGAAGTGTTATCTTGATAGAGGTTCAATCTAAACTGTGAAAAAATGTTCTACAATAGTCTATAAATTTTATTGACTTTGAAAACTTTCAGGTACCTAATAATAAAATTTTGCTTTGCAGAAATATCGACTCTACTTGAGTAGGCTGCAAAAGGAAAATATCAGAATTCTTCCTCATAAAGGTGAATTTGAATAAAGCATTTCAAAAGATGGGACATTAAAACTTCTATGGGCTCTACACGTCATAATGGTGATCTCAAGATAATTGTAACAAGTGCCATTGTTGATCCGAAGATAAGAAAGAGTTCGCAGATAGGTCTTAATCAACCTTTTGAATCTGAGATTCAGAAGCAAAACATACTATTAGAACTGATACTAGAGATTCAATTTGATCTCAGTGATGATAGATTTCATTCATTCAATTTATGTTTACATTATGTTACAACACCAGCTTATATAGAGGCTTAGTGTGAAACAAGCTCCATTAGCTTGGTTTTAGAAGTTCTCTATTGTGATTATATCTCTTATATTCAACTCTAGTGATCATGTGTTTCTGCTTTATTTTTCGGGACAACTTCTCATGATGGTATTATACTCTCCTTGTATGTTGATGATATGATTATTACAAGTAATGATGTTGATGGGATTGATGTGTTGAAATTAGAGTTAGCAAAAATATTTGAGCAGGCTCGCCTCTCTGATACTGAAGCAGTAGATAGCCCTTTAGAGTTGAACCTGAAATTTGTTTCTCTGATGGAGTTCCTCTTCTAGATCTCGTTTTGTATCGTACTTTAGTTGGAAGCTTGGTGTACCTTACTATTATTAGACCTGATATTGTTATGTGTTGCATGTTGTTAGTTAGTGATAAGTGGCAGAAAATGAGTAAATTCATGTCTTTTTACAAGGCATTTTAGTTACTTGTTTTACAAGTTACCCAAGGAAAAGCATAGAATTTATGAATAAATGTCAAATTATGCTTTTACTTCTTTCCCCATCCATTTGTGCAGGAAAATGCAAGCCAAGACATGATTTGAGCAAAGGAATCATGAAGAAAAGATTTTGGCAACTCGCCCAGCGAACTAAAGGTGAAAGAATGGCGAGCTTAGGCAGGGAATTTCAGAAGCAGGGGAAGCAATGATTTCGCTCTGCGAAATTATCATCGCTCAGCGATATCAAAGGCAGTTTAATGCTATTTGAAGACGTGGCTGAAAACCACTGGCAAAGAAAGCTTAACTCGCCGAGCGAATGCAAGCTCGCAGAGCGAGATGTCACTTTTAGCTTTTAGTATTTAAGCTTTGTTTCAGACTTTTTTGAGGATTATCATTGGAGCTTATTATTACAGTTTAGTAGTAATATAGTTTAGAGTTTTAGACATAAAATAGGGCTAAAGGAGGTGATCTTCATGGAGCAAGAGTGATTGAAGTGTGGAATCAACTAAGACTCTTTGGGAAATCAAGAACTTAGCATTGGATTTTCATCTTCATTCCATTTTTGTATAGTTGTCATGACAATGAACAACTAACCTTCCCTTGTTGGGATTGGAGGTACTCAATATAGCTTTGATGTAATCTTTGATTTTGCAAATATATGATTTTAGTAGTTTATGTGATATTGAAGTTATTCTTGCTTTTCATTCTCATGCTTGACTTAATTGTTATTGAAAAATACCTTTGGATCTAGGGTTAGAATAATCTTCTATTAAAACAAGAATTCTAGACATAGAATTATGTTTTGATAATCACACAAAGTGTCGGAACGTAATGCTTTCGGATCGTTTAATAGATTGGGAAATCGTCGATTAAACGATATGATCGATCTCATGACGTCATTTGGACACGAATGACTTTGTCGAGTGATACGTGATAATTTCGATAAAATGATAGAATTCATATGCTTGATCATTAGAATATATTCGAGGTTAGATTGACGAACTACGATCCCAACGCTTTTATTCCCTATTACTTGTCGTCTTTATTTCCGCTTTTACATTCCAATAGTTTAAATGCAAACAAATGATTAAAACCCTTACTCAAAACGATAACGATTGTTGAACGGCTTGAGATAGCGCACTAGTCCCTGTGGAGACGATATAAAAATACTTACTTTTGACCAACATCAGTTAGTTTGTTGTTTCTCCCACTATAGTACATTGGGAAGTCGTGCTTCGTATTCTTCGTTATCTTCGAGGAGCTCAGTTTCAAAGTCTTTTGTTTCCGTCATCTTATTCCCTAGAGTTATATGCTTACTTTGATGTTGATTGAGCTGATGATCCTACTGACCGTAAGTCTACCACAAGATTTTGTATATTTTTTTGGAGATTCTCTCATATCTTGGAACAATAAAAAGAAGGAGATTGTTTCTCGCTCTTCTACAGAAGCGGAGTATCGTTCTATGACATCAAGCATTACTGAAATAGTTTGGTTATGTTGGTTACTTTATGATATATGTGTCCATTTTTCTAAACCAACTCCTATGTATTGTGATATCAAAAGTGCCGTTCAAATTGCCCACAACTCGGTATTTCATGAGCGTAAGAGACACAATGGGATTGATTGCCACTTCACACGTCACCATCTGCAGTGTGTCACCATTACCACTTACTCTGTTGTTTGTTTCATCCTTCTTGCATATTGTTGATTTGCTCACAAAGACACATTCTATTAAACATTTTTGTTTTTTGATTGACAAACTCTGAATGCTCCCTATTAATGCATCGCGAGTTTAAGAAAAGATGTTAGATAATATTTATATTATTATGTAAGAGTGGTTTAGTCTTTTCCCATCTCTAGTTTATATACTCTATTTTAATACTTGTTTCACTTGTTTTGCTCATATGATGGAAACCCTAAGCTAAAGGAGGTTGCTCTTCTTCCTCTCTATTTTTCTATATGTTTATCATTGTTAACACAACCCATTATCCTCTCCGTATTTCCATAAAGTTGCAGCTAACATGATTGATTGCTTCATTCACACTAATTCAAATATAGTATTCTCTGAAAATGCTAATAATAAAGATATGTTTTCAAAGAAAGGAACTGGGTTGTTAAATAACCCTCTGTCAATTTTTGGGTTGACTTCTCTTTCTTCTTCTACTTTAGAAAGAACAAAATAACAAATCTTCTACTTTAGGAAGAACAAAATAACAAATGGTACAAATTTAGAGAGTTGTGTAGCTCAACTAGTTTTAGCTAAGGGATAAGAAGTTAGAGGTCATTGATTTAAACTCTGAAGAAAAAAAAACTAATTTAACAACTAATTACAAACATTTGTCATTAAAAAAAATAATAATGAAGATTGTTAGAGATTTAAATTTTTAAAAGTTATTTTTCATTAATTCATAAAATATAATTTATATTTTGTTGGACACCCTCTTTGCAATACCTTAATATAACAACAAACTCAAAGAGGTGCCCTTCTTCAGTATTGGCCGTTCAATTTTTTTTAAGAAGTTAAACTAACCCACCGAAATTGACATCAAAGATAATCGAATATAAGATCTTGAGAAGAACAAACTCTAAGGTCCCAAATTACATTCTAATGTGGTACACAAATTTATTGATTTGTGTATGTTAAATGCCACTAATTTAATCTCCTAAATATTTCAGGGTAAATTTCTCTATGTCTTTTAACTCTTTTTTATATGTTGCACTACCGCTGAAGAGTTGTTATTGCTTATGTTTATGATGTTTGTTGTTTGATGTGGTTGCAACTCTTTGATCCTTTGAATGCTTATAATATGCCTTATGATGTTACTGGTTCTTGGTTGTGTAAATATAGATATATGTCATGCTTGTCTTGTTCCTTGTATGTTAAGTTTTAGGGGGAGCCAAGTTAACATCATCAACAAGGGGGAGAATGAAGTTGCCCCTTTGATTTAAGGTTGTTTTGATGATGTTTGTTAGACTTGGTTTTTTTATGATGTTTTATTATAGTTGTTGTTTACATCTTCATGTTAGTTGGCTCATATGTTAAAGCACCTTAGTCATCCTTGATCTCAGCTGTTGGTGGTCGAGCCCCTTTGTTTGTATGGGTATCGGCTAACCATCTTTTAGATGCTTTTGGGAACTGTGTACTTGTTGATTGAGTCCTTGGTTGGCACACCTTGTGCTAATTGAGAGGCTCCGTTTTTAGTAATATATTCCATTTTTGCTTGTTCAAAAAAAAATGTTTAAGGTGATTCTTGTGAGTCAAGTTTTGATAAAACCAGTTTTTAATCCTTTTGATTTGATTCATGTATGTTATGAATCGTATCATTTGTGTCCTCAGACTCTCTTCTTGTTCGTTCATAAAATATGAATTGATTCAAAGAATTGTCCAAACCCTTGAATCAATTCATTTGACTCCTCTGACCTTGTGTTTAACCTGTCTGGTTCATATCAATGTTCTTTAAATTGGTTCAATCTTCATATGGGATTTAATGGTTCGATTCAAACTCTTGCCTTGCAGTTTTGAATGGATTCAATCTTCATCTGAAAAACCACTGAATCGATTCAAATGTTCATTGAATCGTATCAATCTTCATAGATTCAGATCTCTTTGTTTTCAACTGTCTAAATCGATTCATACTTAGTTTGAACCGATTCATGTCGTTATTTTTTGTTTGAAATTTGCACTTGTCACTCATCTATATATACCTTTACACACACTTTCCATTATTGAAATATTTTGTAAATAGGCTCTGAAATCTTCAAACACTCTTTGTCTACATCTTCTTCAGGTTAAACATTTTTTCTAAAATCTTTGTAGAGTGTGAGGTCTAGGTTGTTAGGGTATTATAGAAATTGTAGTTTTGTTTCACACAAGGGTATTGGTGGAAGATTAAGGACCTGAAGAAAAGTAGACATTTTTCACCTCCAAAGGTCTTGGGGGGTTGTTTCTCATCTACACAAAGATTCAAGGGGATCGAAGCTTCAGACATAGAAAAGACGAATTCTTGGAGTAAAAGTTATAGGGATTGCATGGAAGCTTGAGATTCGAAGATCTTGTGGGTATCCAATTTCAAGAGGTCTTGAAGATTGGAGCTAGTGTGATTGCTTAGCATAGAAGATTAGGGAATCAAAGAAATCTTTATAATCATACTTTGTAAACTTTTTTCATCATAGTGGAAGACCGTGATAGAGGCGTTTTCTATCACGAAGAGAGGACGTATCCCTAGCGAGGAGAAAAAAAATACCCTTAAAAATAGGTTGAAAGCTATGGTCAAAAAATATGCATGATTTTTTTTTAAGGAAAATATGCATGATCATTTTGTCGTATTTTTTCTTTTTTTGTCAAAAAATGTTTTATTTTTCTCAATATCAATAGGGATAAAAAAAAGGCTCAAATGGTGTATTATAAACCAACGAGTTTGAAAGAATAATATTCTTGGGTAAATACATGGATTTTTTTAATTTATAACTAAATTTAAATATTGTATTATTAATTTTATGATTTTAGAATATAAAATTTAATTTTTTGGAAAGAATATAAAATTTAATTTTAATTCTCTTATTTCGTCAAGTTTAATAATTTGTCCAATAGTCCTTGTGAACATTGCTCAGATTACAGAGACACCGCAGTTTGAGAAAGAAGACGATGTGATAGGATTAAAACTATTCGTTCTTTAAAAAGGATTTTTTATTTTTTTAATTATTCTCAATAAAAATATTGAATAAAATAATAATGAATCATATTAATATCATTGGAAGATTTTAAATAAAAAAAGGTTCAAGGAGTACGTAGGGAGCAATAACAAAACGTGTTGGATTAATAATATTTTTAAGTCAAAAAATAATGAATAAAATAATAATAAAAAGTTGAAATATTTTAATTCTGGAAATTTCGTCATTTAGTGTGCCAAGTAGCTAATAATAATTGGTCTATGTGACAAACCGTTAGTTTTGTTTTTTTTTGTTTAACAGAAACTTAACAGAAGAACTAATTGCAAAATTTTTATAAAGTGCAGGGATCAATGCCAAAAAAAAAAAATTGTAAGAATTAATGTCAAAATATGATGACATATTTAAGCCTACTTTTTACTATTGACCTTCATATATTTGATCTTCTACTATTATATTCTTTTTATAGGAGTATATTCTTTTATTTAACTATTTACAACTAAGATTTATTAAATAAAAAATAAAAAAATATTTACAACTAAGCTGAATTAACGCTCACGAAGCTGAATGATACCGAAACACAAATACCAACGCGCGCAACGTGATTGACTTCAATTTACGTTCAATTTACGAAGTGAAATTAAGATAATAGAATATGACTTTTATTTTATAAAATCTAGATCTATTTATTTGTTTATTAAACACGATATACATGCGTTCACACTTCAAAATTCCACCTTTCTTCGGAGAAAATAAATTTCACTTCAATTTAAAAATATTAAGAAGTGAGTTGCAATTTACATTCAGTTGACTTTAATTAAAAAGTTATATTCTATTATCTTAATTTTGATTAAAAAGTCATATACTATTATCTTAAACCAGTAATAACAGTCAATGCATAATACTCGTGATTTGTGTTTCGGTACCCGTGATTTTAATTAAAAAGTCATATATTATTATCTTCAACTACTTATTTTAATACCCGTGATTTATTTTTGTAAAGTAGTCTTATAAAAAAAAACCGAAGTAGTATATGCAGAGACCGAAATTCAAACTCTACACAAACTAGTAATAACTGAATGGAGTCCTTAAAAAAAACTGAATGGACTAATTTTGTAAATTTGTTTTAAAACATAAAGAAAATGTTTTCTTAATTTTTGGAAAAGTTGTCATCCTAAGGAGAGAGCAATTTAAATGTTTGCTTCCAACTTTTTCACGTTAATGTTGGCTTGGATCTATTACCGTTCTATTTGATGAATTTGTGTTGAATGATGCAAATTATGTCTTCACGAAAATGCTTTATACCGTGTTTTATCTTACCGCGCAACGTGATTGATTTTTTTTTTCTCTCTTTACCGCGCAGCGTGATTTATTTTAATACCCATGATCTATTATAGTATTGCTGGTATTTGCCTTCATGTTCATGATTTCACACCTTATATATTATTTATTTATTTTTATAATTATATACATTATATTATATGTGTTTCTTTGTTTTTTTTTAAGGATTATATGTGTGTTTCTAAAGCATTCTATAATAAAGATTTCTAATATCCTCGGTTTCATATATACTTTATTTCTTCGTAATGAATGATATCATTTCACACCGATTAAAAAAATTATATATAAATGAAAGAAAGAATAAACATTTTTATTATAGTAATACATTTATCAAATTTAATGTATTTAATATTATCATAAATATAAAATGAAAGATATTGAATTGAAGGTAATACAAGTAATAAATATTGCAATGAAGATTGAAATGAATCATTCATTTGAGACAAATTATTTATTTTATTTAAATATAAATTTACACACACCAAAGCTAAATGTTTTCGAAATAAAAACCAACAGGATTATTACTACTAGTACCTACATTCTTTTTTTAATTGACATTTATGTTATTTACACACACTAAGAAAATTAATGCAGTCAAAAAAATAATCTCACTCCGTCTTAAATTATAAGTCGTTTTGAAATAAAAAATTGTTCTAAATTATAAGTCACTTTACAATATCAATAAAACATTAATGTTGTTTTTCATATTATACTCTAAGCTATTTATTACTCTCTCTTCCTTTAATTCTTTAATTTATCTTTCTCATATCATTTACTAAGGATAATTTTGTAAAACAATTCATAATTTCTTTTTCTCATACAAAATTAATTATATTTCTTAATACGTATGAAATGGTCAAAACGACTTATAATTTGAAAGAGGAAGTAATAAAATTTGTTACTTTTAATATAAGGTGAACAAACCAGTACTCTAAATTTGATAGGACATGTATTGATCATCTAATCATGCATATACACCATCCAATCACTATTATAAGCAAAAATCAATATTTTAGAATATTCATTCATTAAATGATGTATATGGTTTATAATAAAGACCATATACATCATTAATTGAATGAATATAAAATATAGACTTTTGTTTATAATAGTAACCGGATGATGTAGTGTTTTGTCATTAATATAGTCATTTATATTTTTTTCGTATCACTTAGGTCATTTATGTTAATTAATTGTAACAAGTTGGTCCTTTAAGTTTTTTTTAATACCAATTAGGTTCTTTAAGTTATTTAACCGTAACAATTTGGGGTATTTTAGATCTTAAAAATGTAAGTTATTCGGGGTCTAAAAGTTACAACTAAATAACTTAAAGGACCTAAGCGTTACGAAAAATACTTAAAGGACTAACTTGTTACAATTAAATAACTTAAAGGACGTAAGTGGTACGAATAAAACTTAAAGGACCAATGTGTTACAATTAAATAACTTAAAGGACTTATGATGTAATTTAGCCTATTTTTTTTTTATATAATACTTTTAGCTATTATCTCAATTTGTATTTTTCTCCCTCTATAATAAATAGTTAGGGATAATTTTAGACAAAAATAACAAATAAAAATGAACATTTTTTCTTCACAAAAACGATAATTTAAAATGGAATAGAATATATTCAAGATTAATTATATTCATCCATTTATTTGATTTGTTTTATAAAACGCATTACGCATACGTATTTTTTTTTATAAAGAAACAAACAAGTTGGCAATCATACTTCATACTAATGTTGATCTTGCAATAGCATTCATAATTCATACACTGTATAAACACTTGTGCCATAGTCATGGAAATGCACTCGTGATAGCATAAACGTACTAGTGAGGATATTAATTGAAAGTATCTATACCATTTCCAGAGGCAATTCATTCCCATGGAAATTGAATTACTTTCTAGAGAAACTATCAAACCATCGTCACCAACTCCTTCTCACCTTAGAATCTATCCACTTTCTTTCATTGACAACATTTTGGTAAATAAGTATGTGCCAGCACTTTTCTTTTACAATCCCATCGGGGGTAATGACCAAAATTCCAAAATATCACAACTCCGAAAATCTTTATCTCAAGTTCTGTCCAAATATTATCATTTTGCTGGCAATCTGAAAGATAAAATTACTATCAAATGTAATGATCAAGGTGTGTCATTTCTTGTGGCAAAGATCAAAAACAAATTATCAGAGGTCCTCCAAAACCCCACAGAAAAATTGCTAAACCCTTTGTTCCCCAATGAATTACAATGGAAAGACGTGGATTTGAGTGCAGCTCTAGTATTCATTCAAATCAATTGTTTTTCATGTGGAGGAATGGCAATAAGTATTTGCATGTGTCACAAACTTGGTGATGCTTCCACCCTTTTCAACTTCATGAATGATTGGGCAATCATCAACAAGAAAGAAGAAGAAATAGAGGTAGAAAAAGAAGGGTTATTAGTACCCCTTTCGTTACTTGATGGCGGAGCATCGATTTTTCCACAAAGGGACATACCTATTTTCCCAGAACTTGCACTTTGGAAAGGAAACAATGTGGTGTGTAAAAGGTTTGTGTTTCACGCCTCGATGATTAAGTCCCTCAAGGCAATGGTAACAAATTCTATGCATTCCCCCTCACGTGTACAAGTTGTAACTGCATGGATTTACAAACGTGTAGTTTCAACAATGGGATTAAATTTCAAGACAACGTCGTTCTTCTTGCTTGTGGATCTTCGCAAAAGAATGATTCCTCCAATATCTGAAAAGTGTGTAGGGAACATAATTTGGTTCTCGTCTTTGATCGCGGATAAGAAGGAAATGGAAATGCAGGATTTGGTATGCAAAATAAAAGAAGGGTTGTCTGAATTTTGTGACGTTTATCCGAAAAAATTTGGAGGGAAAGAGAAGGACAGTTTTCCATTCATATCTAATTGCTTGAAACGAATTAATGAACCTTTTACCGAGGATAATAATTTATTAATGTTTAGTAGCTGGTGTTGGTTTCCAATATATGAAACTGATTTTGGGTGGGGAAAACCAACATGGGTCACCACTTTTGGTTGTTCTCATAGAAATATAATATTTCTGATGGATACAAGAGATGGGAAAGGGATTGAAGCATATGTGAACATGGAAGAGAGCAACATGGCTAGGTTTGAGCAGGATGTGGAGCTTCTTCAATATTCATCTCTTAATCCAAGCATCGTTGATGCATGACTATGTGCTCTCTTTTCAACTTCTCTCAAATTCCTTCTCAATGAACCTATTTAACGTGTTTGCGTGAATAAAAAAATTCAACAAGGATTGAATTTCGAATATATATGTTGAAAGAATTTGTAAGATATTTGAAATTCAAACATGTAATATTTGTTTCTCTTTCTCAAAAAGTTCTTTTAATTTGTTAGGCAAAATATGGGCTTGATTTAGTGAAATTTCTCTTGTAAGATAGATACATGATTCTTGGGACTTCGATCCATGTGTTCCCAACACTTTTCTTTTAACGAAAGTATTATATTTCATTCCGTTTCCTTTCTTTTTAATTTTTCTTTACTTTCAATCTATTCATTTTTGTTAATTTAGATTGTTTAATTTTTCTTTTGAAAAGTTAAATTCAATATAAACCACAATGTGACAATCTCAATTCACAGACTAAAAACTAATCCCTTGAACCTTATTAACCCAAAGCCCTTGCGCCTAATCAAACAATTCCAATCCTTGCTTTTGCCAAACAATCAATGAATTAAGGATTACAAATGCAAAACCTAAAAGCAACAAATCCAATGTTGAAACTGTGCTCCACAATAGTTAAATGGTTCTAATCCTTTTGAAGGTTGCACATGGCAATAAAAAGGATAATGTTATCTTCAATCAAGTGATATCAGTAATGCTTGGTGTTTATCAGTTTGAGATTTTCTCCTATGAGTTTTACACGGGAGGATGTCCAGTTAAAATCTTCACCATTGAATTAGTCGTTTATGAATTTTTGAGAACCAAAGTAGTCAAATCAATGGTCACGATCGAAGACACTGGACCCTCAAGTGACTCAAGAGAGGATCCATGTCCGTGTTTATCTTGTAAATTGAAAAAAATGTATAACTAGCAATGTCATGATTTTGCTCCACTGGTTTTTCAGCCTAAAATAATATGTCTCCATTGTAAATTGTAGTGATAATATTGGTTCTGTAATGAATAACCATCAGGCATCAGCAGCACTTCAAATTCTTATCGGTTGTCAGTGGTTGACTTTGGTGATCTGGCTGGATATTCTGTACTCCACAGCTACAGCTAGCACAACCTGTGCTTTAGCTAATATTAAATAAACTCTTAAAAAAAATTGTAATATTCCTCACCAATAATTGAACACTTACTTTATTTACTTTGACTAATGACAAAACTCTCTCTAGTTAAAATTCTTATTCCGTATACGAGCTGAGTAGACAAATCTTGGCACCATAAGGGTACAGTTATAGGGTCCTTGTGTGTTATGCTCTAGTTGAGAACAAAGAAATATTCAAGAGGACGAGAGGTATTTCATAATTATTGTTAATCATATAAGGTAACAAGTGTTAATCATGCTAATAATTAAATCTAGATTAGTAGTCTGCAAATGTTATCAAGCATGATAATCAGAGATAGAGACATTAAAGTGTATAAAAATGGACAACTTCAAACATTGCCACACAATAAATTTAATTACCCTAATTCATAACTAAAATCCCTAAACCCAATTATATAAACCCTTGTCCCAAAATAATGAGGAGTGAGGGAGGGTAACCCACCCCTAATTCTAGGTTGGAGATGATGATTCAAGCTTGCAATTTATCTTTTCTTGCTCCTAATCTCTTCCCTTTAAAATTGAGTGCAAAATGACATTAGAATGTTTAAAAGCAATTTTTAAGCATGCAAGATATATATAGACAAAAAGAACATAGATGACTCCAATTTTGGTGATTTGTTACTTTATTTGGAGTATATATTATTCTTTTAGTTTTGCCTCCGTTTTTTTTTTGTTGGTTTTTTAATGACTGTTATTAATAGTTGGAGCAGAACCATTGCTTAAAGTTGTCTTAAAACAACCTTGAATAATGAAAGTCCTTTTACCAATCTATATAGTATAGTTGTGAGATATTGGAACGAACTCTAGGGTAGCTTCTGGTTCGACAGGGATCGAAGCATGAGGTCGAAGACTGTTCGCATGCTGCTGTCGAAGTAGTGCATGTTGTAGTCGAAGTTGTTCTAACATGCATTAGTGGATATTGCTAGGTTTGTTAGCATATCGAATTGGGCCTGTTTGTTATGTCCAATTGTTTAAGTTAGCTTGTACCCTAAGTTAGCTTGTAATGGGTAATTGTGAAAAAGCCCATTAGTTAGTATGTTAGGTTTATTATAAATAGCATACTAGTCTCTCATCTTAGACGTGACGGAAAACCCTAAGACGGCTAATCCTAATTTAGGGTGAGAGGGTTATTTGTTATTCTTGTAACGCTTGTAATCTTGTTCAAAGAGAAAGTAAAGAATAGCAGTTATAACCAATCCTTGTTGTTCTTCTTGTTTTTCCATTCCTTTTCCGTTATACTTTGTTCTTGACATCGTTTTTCACAACAAATTGGTGCGGTGAGCGTGGAGAAGATGCCTTCAACAAAGTATGAGATTGAAAAGTTCACCGGAGTGAACGATTTTGGTCTGTGGCGTTTGAAGATGAAAGCCCTACTGGTCCAGCAGGGTTGTTTAGAAGCTTTGAAGGGAGTCGCAGCCATGGATGCTGCGTTAACGGAGAAGGAGAAGACGGCCATGATAGAGAAAGCCCACAGCGCAATCTTGCTGAGCCTTGGTGATAAGGTTCTACGACATGTATCAAAGGAGACGACGGCAGCAGGGTTATGGGTGAAACTTGAAAGTTTGTACATGACCAAATCGCTGGTAAATCGACTCTACCTGAAGCAGGCTTTGTATTCATTCAAGATGAGTGAAGACAAAGTGTTGGCTGAGCAGTTGGATATGTTCAACAAGCTGATTCTTGATCTGGAAAATATTGATGTGAAGATCGAGGATGAAGATCAAGCGCTGTTGCTGTTGTGCGCTTTGCCCAGAACACATGCTCACTTCAAAGAAACTCTCTTGTATGGAAGGGAGTCCCTGACTTTTGAAGAAGTTCAATCAGCCTTGTATTCGAAGGACTTGAACGAACGAAAGGAGCATAAACCTTCGACGGTTGGTGAAGGTTTGGCCGTCAAGGGAAAATTCTTGCGAAAGGATGGTAAGTTCGACAAGAAGAAAGGTAAAAGTCAGCAGAAGTCTTACAGTGGCGAGGCATCTGGTATTCGATGCTATCATTGTAAGAAGGAGGGTCACACAAGAAAGGTGTGCCCTGAACGCCTGAAGGATCATGGAGGTAAGGATAATGGCAACGTAGCCATTGCACAAGATGATTTCGACTCATCTGATGTTCTTGTGGTTTCGAGCAGCGACTCAACGAAAGAGTGGATTATGGATTCAGGTTGTACTTGGCACATGACTCCAAACAAAGACGTGTTCGAGGAACTATGTGAGCAAGATGGTGGATCTGTATTGCTGGGAAACAACAAAGCTTGCAAGATTGCTGGTGTTGGATCTGTGAGATTCAAGCTCCATGATGAGTCAATAAGGTTATTGACTGAAGTTAGGTATGTACCTGATTTGAAGAGGAATTTGATTTCTCTTGGTGAATTCGACAAGAAAGGATATGTTTTCCAAGGAGAGAAAAGTATCCTTAGAGTCATGAAGGGGTCGAAGGAAGTCTTGAGAGGCGTGAAGAAACAAGGCTTGTATGCCCTTGAGGCTGAAGTTGTAAGTGGTTCGACAAATGTTGCATCCACGAAACCTTTGTCGAAGACAGAAATTTGGCACATGAGATTGGGCCATGTCAGTGAAAGGGGTCTGGTCGAACTAGGGAAACAAAATCTGCTTGGTGGAGACAAAGTCGAAAAGCTGAAGTTTTGTGAACCCTGTGTACTTGGAAAATCTTGTAGAGTGAAGTTCAACAAAGGTAAACAAAGAACACATGGATCCCTTGATTACATCCATGCTGATCTTTGGGGGCCTGCAAGGTGTCCATCACATTCAGGAGCGAGGTACTTTCTATCCATAGTTGATGATTATTCCAGAAAGTTATGGGTATTCATCCAGAAGACTAAGGATGAAACTTTTGAGAATTTCAAAAGTTGGAAGACTCTGGTCGAAAATCAAACTGGCAGGAAGGTCAAGAGGTTGAGAACCGACAATGGCCTTGAATTTTGCAATGAGGCGTTCGACAGTTTTTGTGCTGCCTCTGGTATTGCAAGGCACAGAACTACTGCAGGTACTCCACAACAAAACGGTTTGGCTGAAAGGTTTAATCGAACTATTTTGGAAAGAGTTAGATGCATGTTGACTAGTGCTGGGTTAAAGAAGGTGTTTTGGGCTGAGGCTGTTTCGACAGCAGCATATCTGATAAATAGATGTCCTTCGACTGCGTTAGATATGAAGACACCTGAAGAAGTTTGGTCGGGACATCCACCAGATCTCGACAAACTGAGAGTATTTGGCTGCGTAGCCTATGCTCACATTAGGCAAGACAAGGTCGAACCTAGAGCTCTAAAATGCATGTTCATGGGATACCCTGAAGGAGTCAAAGCTTATAGGCTATGGTGCCTAGAGCCAGGTCACAGGAGGTGTATCACCAGTCGAGATGTAGTTTTCAATGAAGCTGAAATGGCTTTCAAGAAAACTGATGATGTTGATCGAAGTGCAGAAATTTCTGACGAAGAGCTGGAACAGGGAGAGATTCCTGTTGAGGTGGAGCATGTTGATGCTGAATTGCGTATCCCAGATGAAGTCGAAGAAGAAGTAGATATTGAGGAAACTGTCGATGACTACTTGTTGGCAAGAGATAGGCAGAGAAGAGTCATCAAGCCACCTCAGAGACTTGGATATGCAGATCTTATAGCTTATGCCTTAATCTCTGCAAGTGAGGTTCTAGACGAAGAACCTAGAGACTATAAGGAAGTTCTGAGGAGTCGAAATAAGACTGAATGGCTTAAGGCCATGGATGATGAGATGAAATCTCTTCATGTTAATAACACTTGGGAACTGATTGAGAAACCTGTTGGAGCAAGGTTAGTCAGCTGTAAATGGATTTTCAAAGTTAAGGAAGGAATCGAAGGAGTGGCGTCGAAAAGATACAAGGCAAGGTTGGTCGCTAGGGGTTTCACTCAGAAAGAAGGTGTCGATTTCAATGATGTGTTTTCTCCTGTTGTGAAGCACAGATCCATTCGAATGTTGCTTGCCATGGTGGCACAGTTCAACCTTGAACTGGAACAAATGGATGTAAAGACTGCGTTCTTGTATGGTGATCTAGATGAAACAATCCTGATGAGGCAACCTGAAGGGTATGTTGAAAAAGGGAAGGAAGATTATGTGTGCAAACTACAGAGATCTTTATATGGACTGAAACAATCTCCTCGACAGTGGAATAGGAGGTTCGACAAGTTCATGGCACGGATAAGTTTCATTAGAAGTCAGTTCGACCACTGTGTTTACTTCAGATTTCGACCTGGTAATTCATTTGTTATTTTGTTGCTCTATGTGGATGATATTCTCATAGCAAGCAACAATGTCGAAGATGTAATGAGGGTGAAGGCTGAACTCAATAAGGAATTCGACATGAAGGATCTGGGAGCTGCATCCAGGATTCTTGGGATTGACATCCGAAGAGATAGAAAGCAGTCGAAACTATGCTTATCTCAAGAGGCATACCTACGGAAGATTCTCTACAAGTTTGGTATGTCGAATTCAAAGCCTGTTGTGACTCCGACAAACCCTCAATTCAAGCTGAGTATAGATCAGTGTCCCAGTACTGATGACGAAAGAGCTTATATGAACAGCATTCCATATGCTAATATAGTAGGTTCTTTGATGTATGCTATGGTTTGTACTAGACCTGACATAGCATATGCAGTAAGTCTTGTAAGCAGGTACATGTCGAATCCTGGAAAGGCTCACTGGCAAGCATTGAAGTGGATTCTAAGGTACATAAATGGGTCTCTGAACAGAGTCCTGATTTATGGTGGAGCCTTGGGTGAAGATAGTAAAGCAGTAATCGAAGGATATGTCGACTCTGATTATGCAGGTTGTATGGATTCCAGAAAATCTATTTCTGGATATGTTTTCACTATGTTTGGCACGACAATTAGTTGGAAAGCAACACTTCAGAAGGTTGTAGCATTGTCAACTACTGAAGCAGAGTATATTGCCCTCACTGAAGCTGTGAAAGAAGCATTGTGGCTTGAAGGTTTTGCTAAGGAGCTGAAACTTCAAGGTCGAATTATCACTGTTAAATGTGATAGTCAAAGTGCAATACATCTGTCGAAGAATTCAGCCTATCATGAGCGAACGAAGCACATTGATGTGAGGCTGCATTTCGTCAGAGGAGTAATCGAGCGTGGAGAAGTCCAAGTGCTGAAGGTTTCGACAGATCACAATGCTGCTGATATGATCACCAAGACATTGCCAAGTTGCAAGTTTTTCCACTGTATGCAGTTGGTAAAGCTGCATGAAGAAAGCTAGCTGGTTCGATTGATATTAGAGTTTGTTCCAAGGTGGAGATTTGTGAGATATTGGAACGAACTCTAGGGTAGCTTCTGGTTCGACAGGGATCGAAGCATGAGGTCGAAGACTGTTCGCATGCTGCTGTCGAAGTAGTGCATGTTGTAGTCGAAGTTGTTCTAACATGCATTAGTGGATATTGCTAGGTTTGTTAGCATATCGAATTGGGCCTGTTTGTTATGTCCAATTGTTTAAGTTAGCTTGTACCCTAAGTTAGCTTGTAATGGGTAATTGTGAAAAAGCCCATTAGTTAGTATGTTAGGTTTATTATAAATAGCATACTAGTCTCTCATCTTAGACGTGACGGAAAACCCTAAGACGGCTAATCCTAATTTAGGGTGAGAGGGTTATTTGTTATTCTTGTAACGCTTGTAATCTTGTTCAAAGAGAAAGTAAAGAATAGCAGTTATAACCAATCCTTGTTGTTCTTCTTGTTTTTCCATTCCTTTTCCGTTATACTTTGTTCTTGACATCGTTTTTCACAACAATAGTATTTACAAAAATGTTTGATATCTTTCAAAACTGATTGTAAATATAAGTTTAAAATAGGTATTTTACAAGGATTTTGCTTGTATATATTGACCATGTTATGCTCATGTTGGTGGTCTTTTGTTATTTTGCATTTATTTATCTATTGTATTAACATTTTGGCCCTTCCCTTGAGCATTACTTATGCCTAAGATATCAAGAATGACATGTGAAAATAAATTCTAATAATATATGCATGTTTCTAAAGCATTGTAATAAATAAATCAAATAAACTCACATAAAAAAAAATCAAATTAATATGAACTAACGCACATTAAAGTTGAATGTATCTATTTATTTATATTAGTACTTTGTTTAACGTATCTTTTTTCTTCAAAATATTAACACGTTGGTGAGATGCGGTATACGCGTGTTCATAGATTCATACTACAGAAAAATTGTTGAACCCTTTGTTCCCTGATGAATTGCAATGGAAAGACATGGATTGGAGTGAAACTTTAATAGCCATTCAAATCGACTGTTTTGCATGTGGAGGAATAGCGATAAGTATTTGCATGAGTCACAAAATTGGTGATGGTGCGACACTTTTCAACTTCATGAATGATTGGTCCATTATCAACGAAAATTTACCAAAAGAAAATGGAGAAAAAGGGTTATTAGTATTACCCTTTCATTTGCTTGATGGAGGAGCTTCAATGTTTCCACAAAGAGATTTACCTATTTTCCGAGAACTTGTTCTTAAGAGAGAAAACAATGTGGTGTGTAAAAGATTTGTGTTTCAACCCTCAATGATTAAGGTACTTATTGATTCGGCTTTTTTTCTACTTCTCTACAATTTTAAGGAGAAGATAGGTCAAACACAATATCTATTAAGTACTTACTAAAATATATTTTAAACATTTTTTCCCTTCAAAAAATATTTTAACATTTTTTTATTTATTATATATTTTTTGCCAAACAACTTTTAACTTAAAAATAACTTTAAAACTAAAAAAATAATAAAGTAATTAAACAACTTTAACTTCTTTCCTAAAGCCCTTAATTTTAACTTTGTTTTAAAGTAGCTTTTGGACTATAAAAAAGTCAGGTCAAACGATGCCTAAGTCCCTCAAGGCAATGTATCTCCCGTGTACAAGTTGTGACTGCATGGATTTACAAATGTGCGGTTTCAGTAATGGGATTAAATTTCAAGACATCATTGTTTAGCATGGCTGTTGATCTTTGCAAAAGAATGGTTCCTCCATTGTCTGACAAATGTGTAGGGAACATATTTTGGTTCTCGTATATGTTTGCAGATAAGAAGAAAATGGAACTAAAAGATTTGGTATGCAAAATAAAAGAAGGGTTATCTGAGTGTTGTGATGTTTATCCAAAAATATTTGGAGGGAAAAAGAATGATAATTTGTCAAAGATATCTGAATGCTTGAAACAAGTTACCGAGTCTCATTCTGAGAATGGAAATTTGTTTAGTTTTAGTAGTTGGTGTATTCCAATGTATGAAGTTGATTTTGGGTGGGGAAAACCAATATGGGTGACAACTAGTGCTTGTAATGTGAGGAATGGGATAATTTTGATGGATACGAGAGATGGGGATGGGATTGAAGCGGTTGTGAATATGGAAGAGAATGATATGACTAAGTTTGAGCATGAAGTGGAGCTTCTTCAATATGCCTCTCTTAGTCCAACCAATGTTGAACATGATGACTATGTGTTCTCTTCTCAAGTTCTCTCAAATTCTACTTAACGTGTGGATCTATATATATAATAATGTGTTGGTGTGGATAAGTGATTTTCAATAAGGATTGAATTTTGAATGTGTTGAAAGATAATTGAAATATTCATTCATGTAAGATTTTCTGTTTCCTAAAAAAATCTTTTAAATTGGCTTGATTTAGTGAATTTCTCTCAAGATTGATACATGGCTCTTGAGACTTTGATACATGTACTTTTTTACACATTTAATTTAATAAAGTTATTAAATTTTGGTCCTTTTCCTTTCTCCTTTGATTTTACTTTCAGTTTGTTTATTGTAGTTGATTAATTTACTGTTTATTTTTTTTAAAAGCCAATTATTCAATTTAAAAAATGCTATAGGCACAACACAACTGTACAAGCTATGTCAAATAGTATATAAACCACATTGTGTTCCTCACAAGTAACAACTTACAAACTAAAAACCAATTCCTAAAAGATTACCAATTTTTTAAAATAAGAAACAAAAGATTACCAATGCAAAGCCTAAAAGCTAATGAAAATATTTGTATTGGAAACTAATTTCTGCTGAATTTATTTTGAAGAAACATGCATAACATGAATTTATTTTGAACGAATAACAGTTTTCCCATGCTCCAATTTTTATTAAAAAAGAAAAGGCATAAATAATCCCAATTAAGAAAAAATCTCAAGTCAACGGACGCTCGTTACTTGTCTCTCGTTCTGTGTCAGAATTACTGTAGAGAGACTATTAGCAATGAGTTCAAATATTTCTAATATCTTTGATAAATTAGTATGTCGTAGATGTTAAAGTTGTTTATATGTATGTTGTAAGATTAATTATTAAATTAATTTGAACGTATACATCCCACAAACAAATATGTTGTCTCAAAACAGAATTTAGACTAATTAGATCAATTTCACATGACGGCTATGTGAAGAAGATTTCCTTCTTAGACTTGGCTGAGTTTCGATGATAACAAACGCACATCACAAAAGAAGAAGATTTTGCAGGCACAAGATGAAGATGAAGACTTAGGCTATATAGTTAAAATAATTGTAAGTATGGTTTTTATCTTTATCATTTTCAAAATCTATATAACTTAGAATGCTCGAAAATTCATTTGAACTTATCACAAATCATTTTCTAAAGTTAAATATAAGTGTCCATCTGAAACAAGCCTTTAAAACATATGAAAAATTGATTTTTAACATCATGTTAAATATAAGTGTCCATGTGAAGCAAGTCTTGAAGTGAGACTTGCTTGTAACATACTCCCTCCGATCTCATATATAAGAAAAGATTTTTTTTCTAGGTTCATTGAATAATTAATATATCTAGTCTACATTGTAAAACAAATATATTAATTATTCAATGAACCTAAAAAAAATCTTTTCTTATATATGAGACCAGAAGGAGTAGATTTTAACATAGTGAAATCTTTCACGAGGTGTGAAGGAACTGGACTACCCTTAAGTTAGAAGGGGAACCAATATAATATATAATTTTTGTGTCCTTTTCTATTCTATACTTTCTTTATTTTTCAACATGTCCTTCATACATCATCATAATCATAATTTCCGGAAAAATAAAAAAACTAAACATCACTAAAATAACCGAAAAAATCACAAAACCTAATTCAACCCTCCAGATTGCGCTCTAAACTTACAAACTACTACATAAAAACTCATAAGTTATTTCTAAACCAAATGATTTATATCTAGCCAATTTGACCATAAAATAGAAAAACAAATAATTTGCCACATCTCTCTTGAACCTGCAGAACGTAGGAGCGTGAATGTTCAAAATAAATTGCAGTCAAATCCTCATCCATTGCATCCTAGTAAAACTCTAAATTAAGATCATCAAAATGCTGATTGGTTGCCTTGCCTGCCTATCTTAGTTTGTTTATACATTTCTAAATTACTCAATATGTCAAATCAATGTATGTAGATACAATTGGACGTTAATTAATTGGTTGTTTCAATAGCGACCGACTTGTTTTTTTAATGAAAATAACCAACTTGTGTTCATTATAAACTTGGATCAATAACTATAAATAAAGTTTCTTTCAGAAATACACCACAAACACTCTGTACAAACAGTATTGGTCCAATAATTTTTAATAGTAAATTAAATCTAAAACGAGTTTTGATATCATTGTTTTGACGTGTTCAACGATATATATTAAATAAAATAAATTTTGCTCTAATCGTTAATCGGCCGATTGTCAATTTTAGATATGCTCTATATGAATGAATGAATGAATTATTAAATCCAAGTAGCTTAGTTTTTTTAATCAATTGACTTATCTAGCAAAAAAAAAAAATTGACTTAATGAATAATGAAGAGTGCTACCATGATATCATCGTACACACACGGGAAAGGATTCCCTCTTGTCTTTTTTTCTCATGTTCGGTGGAGGAATCTCCATCATTTAACCCACTTGTTCCTGAATGAAAAATGCTAATAATTGTTTTGACTAAGCAATTTTTTTAAGGAACCTAACTTCATCGATATTATTTTTCCCAATTGGAGCTTGTCTACAAATATCAAGTGTTAGAATGCTGGTTAGGAACAAAGGATCAGAAGCAGAGTGAGATTGCTTAAAAAAAACAAAGGAACAGAAACCTAGTGAGATATGGAAATGGAAATAATATCAAGAGAATTCATCAAACCCTCATCACCAACTCCACCCCACCTAAGAAATTTCCCTATCTCTTTCATAGATCACATTTCGTTCCGTAACTATGTGCCCTTACTTTTCTTTTACGATGATACCAAAGTTTGTGACCAAACATCCAAAATCTCACACCTCAAGAATTCTTTATCTCAAATTCTATCCATATACTACCCCTTTTCAGGCAGGTTCAAAGATCAACTTTCCATCGAATGTAATGATCAAGGTGTGTCATTTCTAGTCGCAAATATCGCAGGAACAAAACTATCAACAATTCTCCAAAATCCCACCGAAAATTTGCTTAACCCTTTATTCCCTGATGAATTACAATGGAAGAACATGGATTGGAATGAAAGTATTTTAGTCATTCAAATCAATTGTTTTGCATGTGGAGGAATCGTAATAAGTGTGTGTGCATGTCACAAAATTATAGACGCTGCAACGGCTTTCAACTTTATGAATGATTGGGCCAAATTGAATAGCGAAGGAGAATCAAACTCAAAGTCGACGTTATCATTACCCTACAATTTACTTTATGCAGGAGATACAATATTCCCACAAGGGAGTTTGCCAAATTTCCCTGAATGTGAATTTGTAATAGACAAAACAATAGTGTCCAAAAGATTTGTGTTTGAAGCTTCTAAGATAAAGTTACTTAAGTCCATGATGATAAATTCGCATTCACATGAGGTGAAAAATCCTACACGTGTAGAAGTTGTGACTGCAATGATTTACAAGTGTGTGGTTTCTGCATTGGAATTAAATTTCAAAACAACATCGCTTCGCATGGCTGTGGATCTTCGTAGAAGAATGGTTCCTCCATTGTCTGATAAGTGTGTAGGGAACATAGTTTGGTTCTTGTTTGTTATCAACCCGGAACTACATGACTTGGTATTCAAAATTAGACAAGGGTTGTGTGAGTTTTGTGAGATTTATCCAAAGAAATTTGGAGGGAAAGAAAAGGACTTGCCATTTATTTTTGAATGCTTAAAACAAGTTACTACACCGGTTTCGGAGAGTGATTATAATCAGAGTTTGATTCTTTATGCCAGTTGGTGTAAGTTTCCAATGTATGAAGCTGATTTTGGATGGGGAAAACCGATATGGGTGACAACTTGTACTTGTCCTGTGAAGAATGCAATAGTTTTGATGGATACAAGAAATGGAGATGGAATTGAAGCGATTGTGAATTTGAAAGAGAGTGACATGGTTAGATTTGAACGAGTAGTGGAGCTCCTTCAGTATGCCTCTCTTAATCCGAGTATTGTTTGATATCATGTAGCTAATGGGTTCTAACTCAAACAAATGGTTTGTTTGTATCTTGCTAAAATAAAGATATACTTAATTAAGCATTATTTGTATGAAATTTGCATTTGTAGCAATTATGATACCTTTAATTCTAGGTGTTTACCATACGAGTCAACTCTTAATCTAAACACTCAACTTAATCTAGTTTGAAGTGTTAGGTTCAGATTTTTTTTACTTAGATCAAACTCAAATCAACACGACAAAACTCAAGGTGGTTTGATTCCGGTAAAGGTTTATCATATAATTTCAAACATGTGAATCTGTGAATGTTTTCTTTTAAGGGATAAGAATGTTGCAAAAAACTTTGGTTATGAAATGAGATTACAATGTTCAATAAAATTGCAAGAAGCAGACCCCCCACCAAAAATAGCCGCCCAAAAACAAAATGGCAAAAGGCAGACTTGCCTACAAGCCAAAAGAATAAAGCTAGACATATAGGACAACAGTCCCTAAGCCAGAAAACAGGACCAAAGCATACAAAATCCACCAACAGTAGCAGCAAGCCAAAGTTTCATAGAGGCAAAGACCATATATTAAGGCCACAGAGGCTACTATTCTTGTTTCTTTCACATGACTAGTTCCTTCATGATTAGTTTCAACCCTAATTTCTTTAGCAGTTACACTCAAGTATTCAATCATTTTCTTCCCTGCTTAAAGCACATGTTAATATTTGAACTTTAGAGTTTAGGAATATCATGTCAGATTTGTCTTTGGTCTAGTCTTCTTCGAATTCCTTCTTTTCAGTTGAGTTTGGATCTTTGTCATCCACTTTTGGACATAATTTCCTTTGTCTACTATGGATCACATTTTGTTTTCTTGTGATACAAGAAACAACTCCGTTTTATCTTTCCATAAAAAAAATACTACTGGCACAAGGTATTCCAATTAGCATATACAAGCTACAATGAGGCCATCACAAGTCACAACTATAGCTTACAATTTGTCAAAAAAAACTAATAGCTTACAAAGTAAAAAGTCAATCCCTTGCATTTGGCAAATACAAGCAACTAGTGAACAAAAGAGCTAAATTTATATATTTTAGAGAATAAATTGAACAGAATGATAATTTAATGGCTAAATTTATGGTTTATTCTACACATAGATCCCACATATATGTTGCCTCAAAAATCAAAAAACAGAACATAGACTAGTAATGTGTTGTTTAAAAAAAAGTTTAAACTATATACACCGTCAGTGTAAAAAAGTTTTACACATGCATCTAATGATATGTTGTCGCATCATTTTACAAGTTAAAATCATATGACTTATCATACATCACTAATTAATGTGGCAGCGCATCATTGCATGCGGGTGCAAAACTTTTTTAGAATGACAATGCATATAAATATTTAAATTAAAAAAGCTTACGAAAGTCATTTTTTCATACATGCCCAAGTCAACTTTAACCAACACCAATTTCACATGACACTAAGTCAGTGAGTATATGTAATACGTATACGGAGTATTTATAAATTAGTCTATTGCATCCTTTTAAAACTCTAATTAGATCATCATAAGCTGATTGGTTGCCTATCTCAATTTGTTCATACATTTCTATATTACTTGCTGAACACGTTAGTTGATTCAATAAATCAACTTGCATCTTGACCAAAATACAAATTAAAACTTTACCAAAAAAAATCAACTTGGATTAATTATAAACTGTTTGAACAGTAGTGTACTTTACTATTCAATATGGAACTCTAAAATTTTTATTTTCAATTCACACGTCTCATTCCAACATAAACTTGTAACAATAATTATATTAATTAAAGACTATTTTAGAAATATACTACAAACACAAAGTACAAATCATAATGTCAAAAAATAATTGGCAAAATTACTTCAATGGTCATTTATCTTATTTATGTGTAACAGATTGGTCATTTATCTTATTTTTTCCCAAATAAGTCATTTATCTTTATAAACACACATAAATTAACCATTTTTTCCATTTTTTATTAGAAATCTGATGATGTGGCAAGCCACATAGGATAATTAATTTTATTTTTATTTTTTTATAATGAAAATTAAAAAACCCAGAATTGATATGAACATCCATCTTCTTCTCAACATCTTCATCTTGTTAATCATGTTCACCATCTCATTCCTTAAACAAAAAAAACCAAAATTCATCTTCATCCCATCACTATCTACAAACACATAAAATAAAAATCACATCTTCATCCCATCATCATAAACATTATCATCATCGTCCTTTGCATCTTCAACCCCGAAAAAAATTAAAACAAAATAAATTATAAGTAAAAGAAATCAAAGCTTTGTTTCAGATCTGGAAGGAAAAAATAAAAAATTGAAGCTTTGAGAAATTGGATGATAACTTGATAAGTAATAACAAACTACACATCATTCACAATAGGGCTTTTGTTTGTGTTTTTTGAGTTTGTGAACATTCACGAAAGCTTTAAGAAACTTTTGGATGATAAGTAAACTACAAACTACAAAAAAATCCAGTTACTGTGGATTTATGAAGTTGTTGTGTGGTTTGTGTTTTTTGGGTTTGTGAACAATATTAATTTGGTTTAATTTCAGTTTTTCACTTTGTTTAATTTGGGATTTAGAAGGTGAAAGTAAACAAAACAGTTAGACTCATGCAATTTTGAGGTGGATTTGGGTGGATTTTTTTATTTATTTTTTTATTTAGGGATTGAGATGATGAAGATGAAGATAAAAATGATGAGAAGAAGATGATTGTTCATACCAATTTTGAGTTTTTTAGTTTTCAATATAGAAACAATTAAAAATAATAATAATTATCCTACATGGCTTGCCACACCATCATATTTCTAATAAAAAATGGAAAAAAGGATTAATTTGTGTGTGTTTATAAAGATAAAGGACTTATGTGGGAAAAAATAAGATAAAGGACCAATATGTTACAAATAAATAAGATAAAAGACTTGTGGAGTAATTTTGCCAAAATAATTTATTGGGTACGACTAAATTGTTTTTTTTTGTTACATGGCAAAATTGTTTTTATGTGTTTAAACAATAAAGTGAAAAACAGTAAACATATAAAATAATGGGGCGAGTTATAGATTTTTTTTCTGTTTTTCTTTCAAAAAAAAGATTTTTGTCTGTTTAAAAAAAAACTAAATTCTTTTGTATCAAATCACTTTTTTTTATAAAATGTAACAAGCAGACCCTTATTATTCAACTCATTTTCACAAAAATATATCTCATACAAATCATTTGACTTTAAATTCACTTTTAGTTGAAATTAATTCAATCAAAATCCATTTTCGTGACCCTATAGAACTAAACACATCTAACTTTTCTATTTCTCACGAAATAAAGTTACACTAATTATATAGTATTTTTGGAAATTTAAAATATTTTATGTTATGACTTGTAGCTTCCAAACCAACAACAGCAAAATATACTATTATTAATAGACTCGAAATCAACCGCAAGAAAATATCAACGATATACAACCCTTTGCAAAATACAAAAACTTTGAAACAGTCGTCTAGAAAATGCAATGTTGTCCAACACACCCAAACTACATCAAATAAAAATACAATACATAATATTTCACCAAGCAAATTATACCATATCCTCAAAGATCACTTGAATCATACCACATCTTGCTGCAAACACAAGCACCGCATCAAATAACCATTAGAAGAAAACAAACCTCTTACAATAACCATGACCATTCCCAATCAAATGCATATCCCTATACCATACCGCCAAAATGAAGTCACACTCACACCTTATAAGTGCATGTTTGTATCCGCACTACCTTCGACAGTATCTTAGTGAATTTCCGTAATTTATAAAAGTTACACTTTGTAGTTTATTTAAAATCATAGTGCTGTAATTTCAACAAACTCGCTATGATTTCAAGCTTGCACTAAATAAATGATATTAAGTACACTCGGTAAAAGAAATTCATTATCATCCTCTCTCCCTACTCTTTATTTACAATTCAGAACCCCCAAGCTTTTCTCTTTTGTAGAATGTTGCAGCTTTTTATTTTTTGCTACAAAGAAATAAGATGATTTATAATTTTTAAAGTATTATATAAAAATAATAAAAAGTTAATAAAATAAAAAATAAAAAAGAAGAAGAGCACATGCAATGCAATGAAATCGTGTAGACGATAGATTTTAAAACTAAAAAGGAAAAAGGGAAATATTGAATACAAATATAAAAAATAATATATAACAGTAAAAAATTGAAAAATGAGAAATTTATAATTGTCAAATTATTTTCGAAATATATGAGTAACTTTTCCAGAAATCGCAAGAGATTCATGGAAAAAGGTGCGTGCTTGTATAGGTGTACGGTGAGAATAATGTTCTAAACTTTTTTGTTTTACAAATAATGTTCTAAACTTGTGTACAAGCCATGAGAATGGCATTATTTTATTTTATATGACGAGAATATGATTATTAATGAACAATGATAACGAATTTAAATACAAAGCATGTCAGCAATCAATAATTTTTTTAGGGGAACAATTAATAATTTTATTCCGTAAAAAAACAATTAATAGTTTTATATCTGTAAAAAAAAAATTATCAACCTCTATTATAGGAACTAATCTTGTGAGTATAAGCATGTAAAAAAATTATTGACAAATTAATGATATATTAAAATCGACCATACTTTGATGCATTGATATTTGATACTGCACCACAGAGTAATATTTAAAGTTGTGTATTTAGCTTCTTAACTAGAGTTGATCTTTGTGCAAATCCGACCTTATAAATGTATGAGTGATAAAAAAAATTGAGAAAGAGTTTTGTTGTTTATTGTGGTCCAATCCAGTTCAAAATTAGTTGCTACAGTTGCATGTAGTGGATACCTGTTTTACATTCAAAAAAAGTTATGATCGATTGGCAAGAATTGATTCCTATTCTTGAAGGGTGTGAGTTCAACTCTTGTTGCCAATGTGATGACTCAAATATGTAATGGGTAATCTATAAGCAACTATGTTAGCGCCCTCCAAGCGTTGACATACTCTGGCTCTAGTGAGCTCCTGAGATCAAACTCACATAAACTTTTTTTATTCCAATTTTCTTTTTACTCAAACAAAGCTCATGTCATGTCATTTCATTCGTTATAATATAATTGTTATATGCAAATTTTGATTAAATATTTTGAGTCAATTGATCATATCTATAAAGGAATATACCCAAAAGGAAGATAATAACTTCAATTATTCTCTGGAGTTGAAGAGCATTTAAGTCTTTCCTTAACAATCAATATTCAAAACGAAGGTGCTCTACTTAAGTGCAAGAATTCAAAGACCATCTTGAAAAATCAGATAGACGAACTTGAAAGAAGTATTTTTAAAATCGTTCAAAAATTCAGTTTGTCTAAACTTCTCAAAATAACCGCCATATCAAAAGTGTGCAAAAGAAGTTTTAGAGAAACATTTAGACTTAAGAAACCTTTTATAACACCCATACTAAATTATCTAGAATATTTAGCATGTGTATTAACCTGATACTGGGTACATTAAAATTTTCAATAATAAATACAATATAAACTACTGAATGAGTACAAATAGCTCGTTTATACAAATATCCATATATCATTTACAATTACATTCTCATATACTTAGATACTCTGTCAACCTCCTGAGCTTGACCTTGACGAGCATCTGCACTCCATCCAGCATCCTCCTGAAGATCTTCATCTGAAAACCACTTGGCTACCTGAAAACCTGCACCAGAAGGATAGGGATGAGACATAATGTCTCAGTGAGCTCCTACCCTACCTACTGTTGGCAACCTCGGGGAACCTAGGGTCGCCGTGCCTACCTCGGCAATCTTGGGGATACCTATGATCGCCAAGTCTTAACCTTACCCATAGTGGGCTATCTGACTGATCCTGCTAACTATGTAGTCATAAACTGGACTACATCCTGCTAAACTAGTGATCAAGGGGAAACCTAGGATCACTGCCTGAGTCTGATACTGAATAGTCATGAGATCTAGACTATATCCTGATAACTGGGTGATCGAGGGGAAACCTAGGATCACCGCCTGATAACTGATACCTGAATCTGATACCTGTCTGATAACTATTCTCTGCCTGATAACATAATAATATAAATAACTGATAAATGTCTTTATGTTAGCTGTTAGCGTTGAACAAACAATATTATCTGGGTTCATTTTACGGAATGCCCCCGGGTGGAGTAACCCCGAAGCACATTCCCCTGATAACCGGTGAAAATTCCTATCATATCAGGCTAATCACCGGACTCCTCTTGCCTGAGTGTGTGGTTATCCTCGCGGAAGATTCCTGCCCGTTCCATCTGGAACCCCCCGTCCTCTCTAACTGGTCGAGAGCACAGGAGACACACTGTAACTCTGTGTGGTTATCCTCACGGAAAGTTCCTGCCCGTTTCAGCAATGCTGAAACCCCCTGTTCTCTCTAACTGGTCGAGAGAACAGAAGACACAAAGCTTGTCCTGATTATTAATTATTATTCCTGTTGTATATAAAATACATATTCTGATAATTAATTTAACTGATATGTGTATATCTGATACACCAACTGAATCTATGCATATCTGATGCATTCTTTAAGTAAATCATTCTTGAACTCTTAACCTATAAAAGGTCCTTAACTTAGAGTATTAAATCTCTCTCATAATTCTTATTCTTTAAAGTAATAAATCTCTAGTACTTAACCTATAAAGGTTCTTGTCTTTGAGCTTTGAATCATTCTTAAGGATGAAACTTAAAACAATACATTCATAGCTTAAATAGCCTTATTCTTGCATCTCTAGTGCTTTGTCCAATCCTTAATTCATCCATTCCTTAAATGTTGAAATCACCTTCCGGATATGTCAAGAATGGTGTTTTTCTTAGAAATTTAAGTTCTCTTTGAAAACGGTTATTAAAAGCCTCGCCGAACGCGTATACAGCACCCAAAACAAACCAGAACAGACCTGAGCTGTCTGCCTGATTTCGCTGAGCGACCCTGAGGCGAAGTGGAGGCGAAATGAGGCAGGGAAAAAATGCTGAAAATCGCCGTTTTCTCGCCCCGAGTTCGCCAGGCGAAAATGTCAGTTCAAAACCTGTTGAAAGTGTGATTTTTCCACCATTTTGACACAACTAATCATACCCAGGCATCCCAACAATCTAAGGAATGAATTTCTGATACAAAATGATAGCTTTAAACATGAATCATCAAGGAATTGGCAAGCATATGAGATTTAGGTAAAATTCTAAACTTAGCTCAAAATGTAAAATACTCTCAAACTTACTCAAGTGGGTTCTAAACCCTGTGGAGCTCACCTTAGCCTTGATTGGTGCTTGTTAGATGCTGAACTTCAAGCTCTATCTTGTTCCTACTCCTTCCTTAATTCTTCTCCAACTTCTCTTGTTCTATGCCTCCAAAGCTTGAATATGCTTACTTAAACTCACAAGAATTGGATGAAGCTTGATGAGTTATGGCAAGGTGAGGAGGGCGTGTGATCAAGGGAGAGAGGGAGAGAGCAAAACTGATTTGGGAGAATGAGGGAAGAGAAGGAAGTGAATGAAAATATCTTCCCCCCCTTCTTTTTAAATAATCTTCCTTTGTCATATAATTACCAAAATGCCATTGCCACATATTCATAAGATTGCCATGCTTGTTTTCTAAGCTTCTGACACGATTAACTGATTCTTATAAGCGGGATGTTACAATCTACCCCCCTTAAAGAAATTTCGTCCTCGAAATTTAGAATCCACTATCATACATGAAAGAATCTCTCACACTACTTCCTCTATTTGCCCGAAACTCTAGTTTGTCTTGCTTATCGGAATCCCTTGGATTCCAATTCTATACGTCGAATATACCCGACAACTTTTCCTTTAACTAAAATGCTCATGGCGAATTTGTACAATTCTTATGTAGTAGGATGTAAAGTTATCTGAATCATTATATTCAACTCGCTTGACTTTGATCCTGGTGCAAATACTTCTTGCAAACCAACTTAAGGTCTCTAAATCTCAAATACTTTACTGGATAATCTTATCCTCCTCAAATATTTTCACTTGTAAGGGGTCACGGCACTGCATCTAACTCCCACGAATTATTATCTTTAACTTTCGTCTCTTACGACGACAACGTACTTATAGACTTATATCACCATTCCATATAGAATCATCATTACATCGAAAACATCTGATATTATACTCGCACATACAAATGTAAGAAGTATTCTAACTTTGTTTAATATTCCAAGTATAAGCAGGAAGTTTCACCTCTAACACCTGCTCCTTTCTTTCTAACATTCCGATGTGCTTCTTATCGCAATCATAACCATTTACTATCTCAAGTTCTAACCATAACGTAAATATTTCTGTGTCGATAGTCCAGGATTCATAAGAGTCTAGCCCAAGTGATGAGTGGTATAAGTCATCTTACATTTTATCACATAGTATAATTCGTAGCATATAGTTTGCATATATAAGCGAGCACGTGTACACTACTGACGGGTACACAATACATCACCTCATCTTTGTCCGACTAACGGAACATCATTCTTAATCTTAACATATTTGAGGTACTACCTCATCAATTAGGAATCTTTCTTCTTTAAACTTATCTTGTAACATCTGGGATTTGCCTTTTTAACTGGCTTGCCAGGTTTGCCCCGCCAATGTTACTCATATTATCACTTGAGTATACATCAACCCGTAAACTATTGTTACATTCTATCGACATCGCAAACTTATTTTCTCATTCTGGACGCTGAATTCCAAAATCCCTGTTTTCAAAAGAAAGCTCCACTTGAGTACTACCAAAATAGCACACTTTAAATTCTTTAATCAAAACCTGAACTTACGTAGCCTCTTTACTATAGACTACGAGTGACTTTTAATCTACATAAAAGTTCTCCTTCTTTTACAAGTGAACATTAAGTACATTCATTTCCGAACTCTTCTGCCAAGCTATGGTTGATATCAATAAATCTGTTCCTGTAAAAACCTTCATACTTATACTTTCTTGATTGTGTACCACCATTGCCAAAACACGTCACATAGCTGAAAATCTGCTACACTACTATCTGTGTAGTTTAAGCATTGCCTGATAAGTATATATAATACTAACATATTCTGATAAATGTGACATGTTGACATAACGGAATACATCATGGATTAAACTCATATGTTACTGCGTTGACGTTTTCTGTTCAACGCTTCCATTTCAAAGTATCATCTTGCAAATACAACCTTTACTGATATTGCTTTATGCTTGATCCTTTTGACTAAACATTACTCTTCAAGTCCACCTAAAGTTACTGGGCTAAAATAACTAAATTACCGTTTTAGCGGTGACTTTCCTTGCTCTAGACTTATCGTGCTAAAAGCATATTCTTCTCATTCTTATCACATGTTCCTAAACTGCTTCGATTTCCGTTTCTCTTGTATTTCGAGGTTTGAAATATCCCTCGGCTTAACGTTTAAAATTTCCTTCTAGAACTTATAACAAGTCCGAGTCGTCACTGATATTCTGTGGTTCAATAATTGGGCGCTTATTGCCTTCTTGTGGTTCATTGGGAAAGGACTACACAAGCATCCTTGAATTACTCTTTCACTACGCAACTCTGATCCAAGCAAAACACTTTGGAGTAGGAATAATACTCCCTGATCAAATCCTTTGGCTGACTTGTTCCTTAATGGCTTACAGCTATCACAGCAAAATCATCTTACATTCGCTGACTCTCTTATGGCTCAAACCACCTGTTGAACTTACTGATTGGTTGTCATTTGACACTGTGTTTCCTTTTGGTCATAAACCATATACTTACCTTTACGATAATACGCCAAAACTTGTAAACGGTTTTCGGCAACTGTTACGAGCCTAACAAAGCTCCTATAAACCGCTCATACGCTGATTCTTACTTATTCTCCATGTCCTAATTCCTGTGACCATCTCATGGTCCATCCAACTTGTATTATCGTTCTAACATTATAGAAACCGACCTCAAGGTACACCTGGAGTAGTTTAAATTTCAAACTTAAATCACTTGTGGCAACTTCTAAAATGACTTATGGTTTCGGAAGGTTCACGTCTTTCATTCACTGAATCCACTGAGGATCTGAGTCCCATTACTAATCGTTCTATCTTTATCCATAAGAATTCATACCCATAATCTTTTCGAAACAATTACGGTCTCTATGGTTTTACCATACCTCTTAGGTTACCTTCGAATCCCTCCAGTTAATTGATCTTGAACCTCAATACCCCATCATTACCTCTTGTTTCATTCAACAACTCGTTACTGCATTCACAATTCAAATCTTGATCTTAGCACTTGAATAATTCTGCATATAGTGGAACAATCCGAAATCTATGCCTTATTACCGCCCTCGGAACTTATTAACATGAGGTGACCTCTCTAAGCTTCTAAAATAACTGTGGAAGAAAACTCATCAGTTAAAAACTTAAAACTCATTAGCATTAACCACAATCTTAACCTTTCGTATAATACAATCTCCATATAATTCCTCGGCTAAAATTTCCGATTATCCTTTAAAACTGGTCTACTATAATCTTATGTCATCTTGGACTTGCCTTCTTCATCCACTCAAGGAAATTCAACTTTATTCGTCCATCAGTTCACTAAATCCCAATGACTGACCATTTAATATACACCTTTCGTTGAATAAAATTTCAGTTAAGCTTAGCTTATTTCCAATCTTCTTACTAATAAAACACACATGAATATCTGATTCACGCCTCGATATGCAACGGGTCTTATTATCAACACTTAACTATCCATCTTAGTTCTTAGGTTGCATACCAACTTCTTTTCTTAATTCTCAAATCTAGCATTTATGGTTCGGGAGATGCGGCTGATCTGCCGGGGTAAATCTTACTTGCGTTTCATGCTCAAAGACCACACTTGAGTGGTTAGCTTCATTGTCCAGATAATTCTCTTAATCCACAATTTATTCCCTTAACTGCCTGAACATTAAAATCTCATCCGATTGGAGTTTGGTTCTCAGCACTCTATCTTTACCGATAATTCCTCATTTTGAGTCTCTAGGTTTGGTACCACAATTCCTTAACTCTGTACTCAAAATTGACACTTAATCCACACTTCACTTCAACTTCTCGAACTGCGGTTCCCATTAAGGTTCCATGTCATTCCTTAGAGTATTGCATAACTTCTTAATCCGTAAGTCTTCCGCAGACGAGGTATCATCCTACGACGCGTCCAACAAGGTTGAGGTGCTTCACCTTATCCTTAAATATCCCTTATGTCTCTGAGACCTTGCCACTATCAGGCTTCGTTACTTTACAGTTTGATGGCCACCATTTGGCATGAAAACTTCTTCGCCAATTTCGTCTTCAAATTCTGTCACCTTAATCTTCACCCTTCATACACTTCATTCCTCCTTGGTCACATTCAGCTCTCGGAAATATACCCTAACTGCCATATACTAGATTGAGTTGATCAGGCTCAACTAGATGTGACATTTAGAACAACATCCGGAACCCAATGGTCCCACTACTTTTATTGAAACTTTAATGACCCAAGGCACGGTCTGAATCGACCTGCTCTGATACCAATTATAACACCCATACTAAATTATCTAGAATATTTAGCATGTGTATTAACCTGATACTGGGTACATTAAAATTTTCAATAATAAATACAATATAAACTACTGAATGAGTACAAATAGCTCGTTTATACAAATATCCATATATCATTTACAATTACATTCTCATATACTTAGATACTCTGTCAACCTCCTGAGCTTGACCTTGACGAGCATCTGCACTCCATCCAGCATCCTCCTGAAGATCTTCATCTGAAAACCACTTGGCTACCTGAAAACCTGCACCAGAAGGATAGGGATGAGACATAATGTCTCAGTGAGCTCCTACCCTACCTATTGTTGGCAACCTCGGGGAACCTAGGGTCGCCGTGCCTACCTCGGCAATCTTGGGGATACCTATGATCGCCAAGTCTTAACCTTACCCATAGTGGGCTATCTGACTGATCCTGCTAACTATGTAGTCATAAACTGGACTACATCCTGCTAAACTAGTGATCAAGGGGAAACCTAGGATCACTGCCTGAGTCTGATACTGAATAGTCATGAGATCTAGACTATATCCTGATAACTGGGTGATCGAGGGGAAACCTAGGATCACCGCCTGATAACTGATACCTGAATCTGATACCTGTCTGATAACTATTCTCTGCCTGATAACATAATAATATAAATAACTGATAAATGTCTTTATGTAAGCTGTTAGCGTTGAACAAACAATATTATCTGGGTTCATTTTACGGAATGCCCCCGGGTGGAGTAACCCCGAAGCACATTCCCCTGATAACCGGTGAAAATTCCTATCATATCAGGCTAATCACCGGACTCCTCTTGCCTGAGTGTGTGGTTATCCTCGCGGAAGATTCCTGCCCGTTCCATCTGGAACCCCCCGTCCTCTCTAACTGGTCGAGAGCACAGGAGACACACTGTAACTCTGTGTGGTTATCCTCACGGAAAGTTCCTGCCCGTTTCAGCAATGCTGAAACCCCCTGTTCTCTCTAACTGGTCGAGAGAACAGAAGACACAAAGCTTGTCCTGATTATTAATTATTATTCCTATTGTATATAAAATACATATTCTGATAATTAATTTAACTGATATGTGTATATCTGATACACCAACTGAATCTATGCATATCTGATGCATTCTTTAAGTAAATCATTCTTGAACTCTTAACCTATAAAAGGTCCTTAACTTAGAGTATTAAATCTCTCTCATAATTCTTATTCTTTAAAGTAATAAATCTCTAGTACTTAACCTATAAAGGTTCTTGTCTTTGAGCTTTGAATCATTCTTAAGGATGAAACTTAAAACAATACATTCATAGCTTAAATAGCCTTATTCTTGCATCTCTAGTGCTTTGTCCAATCCTTAATTCATCCATTCCTTAAATGTTGAAATCACCTTCCGGATATGTCAAGAATGGTGTTTTTCTTAGAAATTTAAGTTCTCTTTGAAAACGGTTATTAAAAGCCTCGCCGAACGCGTATACAGCACCCAAAACAAACCAGAACAGACCTGAGCTGTCTGCCTGATTTCGCTGAGCGACCCTGAGGCGAAGTGGAGGCGAAATGAGGCAGGGAAAAAATGCTGAAAATCGCCGTTTTCTCGCCCCGAGTTCGCCAGGCGAAAATGTCAGTTCAAAACCTGTTGAAAGTGTGATTTTTCCACCATTTTGACACAACTAATCATACCCAGGCATCCCAACAATCTAAGGAATGAATTTCTGATACAAAATGATAGCTTTAAACATGAATCATCAAGGAATTGGCAAGCATATGAGATTTAGGTAAAATTCTAAACTTAGCTCAAAATGTAAAATACTCTCAAACTTACTCAAGTGGGTTCTAAACCCTGTGGAGCTCACCTTAGCCTTGATTGGTGCTTGTTAGATGCTGAACTTCAAGCTCTATCTTGTTCCTACTCCTTCCTTAATTCTTCTCCAACTTCTCTTGTTCTATGCCTCCAAAGCTTGAATATGCTTACTTAAACTCACAAGAATTGGATGAAGCTTGATGAGTTATGGCAAGGTGAGGAGGGCGTGTGATCAAGGGAGAGAGGGAGAGAGCAAAACTGATTTGGGAGAATGAGGGAAGAGAAGGAAGTGAATGAAAATATCTTCCCCCCCTTCTTTTTAAATAATCTTCCTTTGTCATATAATTACCAAAATGCCATTGCCACATATTCATAAGATTGCCATGCTTGTTTTCTAAGCTTCTGACACGATTAACTGATTCTTATAAGCGGGATGTTACACCTTTCGTGTTAAGAATTTAAAAAATCTAGAAGAAACTTGCTGAGAAAGGTGTGCAAAGGAATTCATTTTTGTTCTGTAAATTGCCTACTATATAACACATTCATCCACATATGATAAACATCTTACTAGATGATTGATCGAACGATACACGTAACTCACTTTATATAATAATAATATCATATATTTTACTTGTATTTCTTGTTTTTCTGCACTTTTAGGTGTGGTCTAATGGTAGACGTTTAAGGATTGAGTATCGTTTGACAATGTCATTAGTAATAAGTTGATTCATTGTAAGTGAACTCAAGTTGCATTATGGACAAGGTGTCGTTTTATGAAGATGGTATTGATAAACGTCTTTGTCTTCATATAGGTGGTAGTATTGTGTTAGAACTAGAATTGATAGTCACACTGAGGTCTTGAGGATATTGCTGGTTGGAATGTGTAACACCCATACTAACTTTAACTAGTATATTAGCATGTGCGTTAAACTGATACTGGATACATTTAAAAATTTCAATAATAATAATAATACATCACAAAAGATTGAATACAAGTTTACTCGTCTGTACAAATATCCAATATTATTACATTACTCATACTATATCCATCAAGCTCCTGAGCTGGTACACAACGAGCAACTGTACTCCATCCAGCAACTCTGTGAAGATCTTCATCACGAACCTCTGACTTACCTGTAAACCTGCACCAGAAGGAATGGGATGAGACATAATGTCTCAGTGAGCTCTACCCAACCTACTGTTGGCAACCACAGGGAACCTAGGGTCGCCATGCCTACCTTGGCAATCTTGGGGATTTCCTATGATCGCCAAGTCTTTTATCTGCCTATGACTATAAGTCCTCCTGTAACTATAACTTAAACTGCCTATAATCTTTGTTGTATCTGTCTATAACCATAACTATAATCTGCCTATAACTTTAACTTAGTGATCGAGGGAAGAACCTAGGATCACTTTCTGATGACTGTCTATAACTATAACTGTATGTTTCCTGTGAATATAACTGTAACTGTAACTTTGACTATAGCTATAAAACATAAAACATATGAACAGTTCGATAGCAGTTTTATGTTAGCTGTTAGCGTTGAACAAACAATTAATCTGAGTTCATTTTACGGAGGGCAGCCAGGGTGGAGCAACCCCGAGATACGTCTCCCTATAAACCGGTGAAATTCCTATCATATCAGGCTAACACCGGACTCCCTATAAAACGTGTGGACAACCCTCTCGGAGAAGTCCCATCCGGCGAATCCCGGAGTCTGCTGAACACGCCCTGTAACTGTAACTGTAAAACGTGCAAGCACGCCATTATCTTTGATCTTTAATTCTTTAACTTTAACGTATGAACATATAATCTGTTACTGTAATCAAAACAATCCTATAACGTATAAACTATAATCTATGATTCTTGGCTTATCGTTCTCATAAGCCACCTGTGATCGTTGGAAAACCAACACTATAAACGTATCTATAACTATGATTGCCGAAGCATTCCCATTGCCTATGTATTCCAAAGGAATACTTCTATAACTTTATTCATAAGTGTTCATCCTATAAAAGGTTCTAACTTAACCACTGAAATATTCTTGGCTTGCACATATATATAGTGTGTACATGGAGTTGCTTAGTAAGGGATAATCCCATTACTAGCTCTATTATTCCTCTACATAGCTTGCAAATTGTGTAATCATCCCCCTATGCCATACCCATTACCTATCTTACCTTATTTACATTCCTATACTCAAGAACATGAAATTGGGTGGCTGGAAAATCGGGGGCCGATTTCTAAAAATCGGGGGCCGAAATATGCCGTAATCACCAAGAATGGCCAGCCACAAAATCGGTAGCCGATTTGGGAAATCGGTGGCCGATTTTGTCCCCTGCAGAATTCATGATTTGCTTTCTAGGCTAAACCAATCCTTTCCAATCAACAAAACAGCTTATGGGAAAGATTTCCAAGACATAAAATCAACTTATAACATACGTGTTCATGTAATCACAAGCCAAAAAGGATTTATGGCATAAATTTTAGCAAATCTAGATCTTAATGCTAAAAACTCAAAGCATAAGCAAAGTGAGGTTCTAAACCCTCTAGGAGCTCACCTTAGAAATGAATTGGTGCTGGCTTAACCTTAAGTTCCAACCCTAGCTCATCCTTCACTTGACCCCTTGTTCTATCCCTTGCTTTTCCTTTAACTTTCTTGTTCCAAATTTCTGCAGATTTGCAGTTTCGGACCCCTGACTTCAAACTCGTCCCCAGACTTCAATACTCAGCCAAACTTCACGAAACTGGTACCAAAACGTAGATAATTTTGTTAGCTTTCCATAGCATCAAAAACCACTGTAATCGGAGTTACATGGAGAGAGTTCTGACCATTTCAATACAGCCCTGTCCCAAATACGGGTTTCTCCAACTTCCTCCAATTCAACTCCAAATCTCTACCCATAACTTCTTCTTCTTCAAGAATCATCATGCAAGATAAAATAGAGGTTTAGGCTCAAACAATAGGCACGAAAATTGAAGTGAGAAAGGAAGATTGAAGTGATTCTTACCTCTTCTTAACTCCTTCTTGTGCTACTCTTCCAACACAAGCTTTCTTTGCAAGATTTCCACTAGAGTTTTGATTGAAGTTGGATGGATGTTGGCAAGTGAGATGAGGGCGTGTGGCTTAGAGGGTGAGGAGAGTGAAAAACTGATTTTGGAATGATAGAAAGATGGAGAAGAAATGGTAAGAAAGAAATATCTTACCTTCTTTTAATTAATCTTCCCTTTAACCAATAATTACATAATTACCATTCCCCTTATTTACACTTTTGCCATACTTGCTCAATAAGTTTCTACACAGTTAAACGCTACATCTAAGCGGGATATTATACTCTACCCCCCTTAAAGAAATTTCGTCCTCGAAATTTAGAAAATCCTTCGAAGGTCTTGAAAAGATAAATCCTTTCTACCTCTTTCTCTACTATGAAGATTTCCAATTCTATTAGCTTATTGGAATTTCATGGCAACTCCAGGGTCTGACATATAGATTAATCACGCACCCCGGTTAAATCATACTGGTTAAAACTTGCTCTTTAGCCATGATTCCCATATCCGTAAATCAAAACGTATGACAAACTCTTTCCTGCCGAAAGATCTGATGCATATTACATAACTATCACCTGTTAGGACGTATGGTTATCTGAACCAACATTTCCATCTTATCTGACTATGATCCCTGTTCGACATATTTCTTGTAAATCCAAATTTAAAATCATTAAGTCTTGGATTTCATTTACCGAATTCTATCAGCTCTTCTTTAATTAGTCGTTTAATTTTAACCTGAAGACGTCGGGTCGATCTGATTTCCTCAATTATTCCAACTTTCCGAGGAATCTATTACATTGCTTTTAATTCAAAGGAATTCTTGTCTTTAGCTTTCGTCTCGCAAGACGACCTGTTACTGTTACATTCGTATCATTCTTCATATAATTTTAGTCGTGCTCTGAAAAACATCTGATATTGAGTATTCTCAAACGGAAGTAAACTCTATTACAATTACCTTCACGATTCAATTTCAAGGTGGTGACTGAACTTATGGTACAAGTTCCTTTTCTTTATGTTACCCTGGTGTAGCTATCATCACAACCATATGCATTGCTCGCATTCCCACTGCGGGAATCCTTAAAGCTTGAGAAATCTTATGAGCCACTCGTGCTCCGATTTAATAAATCAACAATAACATGTAACCAAAGGTCTTAGGAACCTTCTTCTTTACCAATACTTTCAAACTTATGAAAATCCAGTATAAGTGACGTGTGGCATAAGCCGTCTCACATATCATCATATAATATAATCCATAGCACATAGCTTCCATACATGATCGAGCACGTGTACACTCCTATCGGGTACACAGTACGCCGCATCACCATTGTCCAATTAACGGGACATCATACTTAGTCAAATTATACTTGAGACAAAGCCACGCCAACTAAGGTCACTCTTCTTGCTCTTAACTCATGTTTGCACTCTTTGAGCAACTACAATCCCGTATGTAACTAGGATTACGTCCCATAGACGTTATAACTTATTTCGTTCAAGAACATTCTCCGTTTTCTAAAAGAAAACTATTCTGTTTGCTATTCAAAATAGCACTCTTAAACTCTGAATCCTTTAATTCATGACTTGAATTCACGTAGCCTTTTACTATAAACTATGAGTAATCCTCTGATCCGTGTAAAACTTTTCCTGTTAAAATATTATCGTCTGCGTACCACGATTACTAACACATGTCTCATGACTGTGAAAAATATGTTACACTACTGTCTACGTAGTATAAACTCTGACTGATCAGTATACATAATACTAATCATAACCTGTTACATGCGACATGCTAGCATAACGTGGATACGATGCGGAATAACTACATGCCACTGCATAATTCCTCTTTGGTTAAACTCACTATTCAAGTTATCTTTAAGTTACTGAGCTAGACAGCTAGATCACCGTATGAAATGTGGCCTCCTTCGCGTGCTATAAACACATCCTTTAAAGTTATCAAACTGCTTCAATTCTCTTATCCCATGAGTTTCGGGGTCTGAAACATTCCTCGACTTATCTATTAAATTTCCCGTTAGAACTGATGATAAGTTCAAGTCATCACTACTTACAATTATTCTGTAACTTGAGAATTAATCTCTGAATACATTTCCTATAATTCATCTGACAAGGACTTTACGACATCCTTTTTCTCTAAATTTCAACTTTAAATTTGTTCATTAACTCATCCTTTGATTACTTCTCCGCTGCGCAGCTCTGATTTTAACAATTCGCTTTGGGATCACTATTACCATATAAAATCTCCTTGGCCAATCCTTTGACTTTATAACTTCGTAGTTACCATATATGACCATCTTACATTAAAATTTCTCTGGTGGTTTAATTCACCTGTTAAACTTACTGATTGCTCGACGCTTGACTTTGCGTTTCCTTTCGAACATAAACAAAATTCTTACTTTCACGAAATACACCGAAACCTGTAAACAGTCTTTAACAATGAATACGAGCCCAACGATGCTCCTGTTAAAACAACTTAAGTTCATACATTATTTACTTGTAGTAACTTCTAGAAACATTCTATGACTTCCGGAAATTCTCGTCTTCCGTATACTTGATCGATTAATGAATCGAGTCTCATCCTATAATTATCCGTAGGGATTTCACATCCACAACCTTTTTCCAAGACACTTAGGTCCACATAACTCTAACATAACTCTTGGTCACTTCTCGGATTGCTCCGGGAATAATCCGTCTGGATAAAAACTCAACTTTTACCGGCTCTCCTGTAAATTCAAACACGTGATACACCTCTTCGAGTACCCGATTAATAAATCTGTAAGCTTCAATACTTAACATTTTCCATTGGATCCTTCCTATAACTTATTACTGTATTCACAATTCCATTCTAATCTTGTTATCTGAATAATAGTCCATATGTCTTCTCGACCGTTGCCCTCTTCATGGTTTCGAACAATCCAAAGGTATATATTTTCTACCATCTTAACACATACCAACATAATGCGATCTTTGTCGGCTTACCCGAAAACGTGTGTAAGGAGCCCATCGAAAGAGAAAATAGAACTCCTTAACTTCAACTATAACTTTAACTGTAACTTGTGTATAAGTGACGTTCTTCCTGCTTAATCCTTGAAACCGGTCTGCTATAATTCATCAACATAAGATTCAATCTTTAATCCTTAAATAAGTCTCTTACCTATCGGCTATCAAAAACTCATCCGGTCAAAGTGCGCAAGTCCTTCCATCCTTACACACTTTATTCTTACTGAAAGTCCCGAGCTTCCAATCGTTAACTTGTCATTCCTTATTCCAAGTCGCTGGGTTTGGTATCACAATCCTTTGCATCCGCAGCCGGAATTAAAACTCTAATTGTACAATTCACTTTAACTTTCCCAAATTACGGTTCCTGTTAGGATTCCAAATCATTCTTCAGAGTATTCTATAATTTTTTACTCTACACATCTCCTCAAAGGAGGCATCGCTTAATGATGCGTCCAACTAGTCAAGGTACTTGACCTTACTCTTAAATACCTCTTATAATTCTGAGACCTTGCCATTAACTGGCTCAGTTACTTCACTGTTAGAAACCATCCTTCGGCATTAAATACCTCGCCAATTTCCGTCTTAAAAATCTGATGTCTGAACCTTCACCCTTCGTACACTTCTTTCCTCCTTGGTCACATTCAGCTCTCGGATATTTGTCCTAACTGCCATATACTAGACTGAGTTGATCAGGCTCAACTAGATGTGACCTTTAGAACAACATCCGGAACCCAATGATCCCACTACTTTTATTGAATCTTAAATGACCCAAGGCACGGTCTGAATCGACCTGCTCTGATACCAATTGTAACACCCATACTAACTTTAACTAGTATATTAGCATGTGCGTTAAACTGATACTGGATACATTTAAAAATTTCAATAATAATAATAATACATCACAAAAGATTGAATACAAGTTTACTCGTCTGTACAAATATCCAATATTATTACATTACTCATACTATATCCATCAAGCTCCTGAGCTGGTACACAACGAGCAACTGTACTCCATCCAGCAACTCTTTGAAGATCTTCATCACGAACCTCTGACTTACCTGTAAACCTGCACCAGAAGGAATGGGATGAGACATAATGTCTCAGTGAGCTCTACCCAACCTACTGTTGGCAACCACAGGGAACCTAGGGTCGCCATGCCTACCTTGGCAATCTTGGGGATTTCCTATGATCGCCAAGTCTTTTATCTGCCTATGACTATAAGTCCTCCTGTAACTATAACTTAAACTGCCTATAATCTTTGTTGTATCTGTCTATAACCATAACTATAATCTGCCTATAACTTTAACTTAGTGATCGAGGGAAGAACCTAGGATCACTTTCTGATGACTGTCTATAACTATAACTGTATGTTTCCTGTGAATATAACTGTAACTGTAACTTTGACTATAACTATAAAACATAAAACATATGAACAGTTCGATAGCAGTTTTATGTTAGCTGTTAGCGTTGAACAAACAATTAATCTGAGTTCATTTTACGGAGGGCAGCCCGGGTGGAGCAACCCCGAGATACGTCTCCCTATAAACCGGTGAAATTCCTATCATATCAGGCTAACACCGGACTCCCTATAAAACGTGTGGACAACCCTCTCGGAGAAGTCCCATCCGGCGAATCCCGGAGTCTGCTGAACACGCCCTGTAACTGTGACTGTAAAACGTGCAAGCACGCCATTATCTTTGATCTTTAATTCTTTAACTTTAACGTATGAACATATAATCTGTTACTGTAATCAAAACAATCCTATAACGTATAAACTATAATCTATGATTCTTGGCTTATCGTTCTCATAAGCCACCTGTGATCGTTGGAAAACCAACACTATAAACGTATCTATAACTATGATTGCCGAAGCATTCCCATTGCCTATGTATTCCAAAGGAATACTTCTATAACTTTATTCATAAGTGTTCATCCTATAAAAGGTTCTAACTTAACCACTGAAATATTCTTGGCTTGCACATATATATAGTGTGTACATGGAGTTGCTTAGTAAGGGATAATCCCATTACTAGCTCTATTATTCCTCTACATAGCTTGCAAATTGTGTAATCATCCCCCTATGTCATACCCATTACCTATCTTACCTTATTTACATTCCTATACTCAAGAACATGAAATTGGGTGGCTGGAAAATCAGGGGCCGATTTCTAAAAATCGGGGGCCGAAATATGCCGTAATCACCAAGAATGGCCAGCCACAAAATCGGTAGCCGATTTGGGAAATCGGTGGCCGATTTTGTCCCCTGCAGAATTCATGATTTGCTTTCTAGGCTAAACCAATCCTTTCCAATCAACAAAACAGCTTATGGGAAAGATTTCCAAGACATAAAATCAACTTATAACATACGTGTTCATGTAATCACAAGCCAAAAAGGATTTATGGCATAAATTTTAGCAAATCTAGATCTTAATGCTAAAAACTCAAAGCATAAGCAAAGTGAGGTTCTAAACCCTCTAGGAGCTCACCTTAGAAATGAATTGGTGCTGGCTTAACCTTAAGTTCCAACCCTAGCTCATCCTTCACTTGACCCCTTGTTCTATCCCTTGCTTTTCCTTTAACTTTCTTGTTCCAAATTTCTGCAGATTTGCAGTTTCGGACCCCTGACTTCAAACTCGTCCCCAGACTTAAATACTCAGCCAAACTTCACGAAACTGGTACCAAAACGTAGATAATTTTGTTAGCTTTCCATAGCATCAAAAACCACTGTAATCGGAGTTACATGGAGAGAGTTCTGACCATTTCAATACAGCCCTATCCCAAATACGGGTTTCTCCAACTTCCTCCAATTCAACTCCAAATCTCTACCCATAACTTCTTCTTCTTCAAGAATCATCATGCAAGATAAAATAGAGGTTTAGGCTCAAACAATAGGCACGAAAATTGAAGTGAGAAAGGAAGATTGAAGTGATTCTTACCTCTTCTTAACTCCTTCTTGTGCTACTCTTCCAACACAAGCTTTCTTTGCAAGATTTCCACTAGAGTTTTGATTGAAGTTGGATGGATGTTGGCAAGTGAGATGAGGGCGTGTGGCTTAGAGGGTGAGGAGAGTGAAAAACTGATTTTGGAATGATAGAAAGATGGAGAAGAAATGGTAAGAAAGAAATATCTTACCTTCTTTTAATTAATCTTCCCTTTAACCAATAATTACATAATTACCATTCCCCTTATTTACACTTTTGCCATACTTGCTCAATAAGTTTCTACACAGTTAAACGCTACATCTAAGCGGGATATTACAGAATGCCTCACAAGAAAGGTGAGGCACCACTGAGGTGTTTCCGTACATTTTACTGATACTTGTATTGACTAAAATCTTCTTTTCGTTGGGCAAGAGGTGGATTATCTGCTTGCACTAACTCAGAGTAGAATGGATCCACGTGTTGGAGTAGATTGTTGTGTTGCGTAAGTCATGGTCTTGCATATCATATCTATTATCATCATGTGATAATTACTATGTACTTGTGTGACAACTGTTGATTGTTACGTGTGTTTAATATATAATTGTTCTCATTCAATTATATTCTCAAAATGATGTCTTGTTCGTAAGTTTCCTTTGTTGCTACTTGCACAATCCTTTTATGCGAATAGATGATGAGATGACGATGCTTAAAGATGAGATTAAAGACTAAAGACTGTGTACCCTCCTATTTTTGTAGTTCCTCGAAGGTATCAAATAGTCTATGTGCCAACAAATCGGAGAATGAGCTCTGAGTCCTTCATTTATGTGTGTGTTTGCGAACTTTTAATGATTATTGTCATTTTATTTATCTATAACTTTTTTTGTTTCATGTGAATAGTCTCATATTAATAAACAAGTCAAAAATTATAAATAACAACATGAATAAATAAAGAATTTAATTGCCATCGCATACAAATATTGTACGATCTTTAAAATAAAAAGATTACAACTATTGGAACTTTGTTTTGTTGATAAGTAGTAACTTAGTAGCGAAAAATTCATAACAAATGTGATGTTCGAATCTTGGTCCAAAACAAAAGACAATTTATCCATGATAATTCATAAGAATCTTTGTTTATCCGGTGTTCGTGCCATCTAAACTTATCCATTATTTTTTTTTTATAAAATTGTCTTTAATTTATTTATCTTGTCATAGCTGAGTAAAAAAAATAAAAAACCCACATATGATATATCTCTCCACTTCGGCGTTTCTATTCTAACCCCTGAATCGTCGTTTATGCGAAACGATTGAAGAAAACCCTCAGCAACAACCACTGTTACGGTGATACTGATTCATTTACACGGCTGAAACCTAATGGCTCCGAAGCCCAAACCGACGCCGTCGCAGCCTCCCGCTCCACCTCCACTCGAAGATCTATTCACCACTCTCAACAAACACATCCAAGCTTCCGCATTCACCAATGCCGTTAAACTCACAGATCAGAGTTCGTTAATTCTTAATCTCCTTTTAATTTCAGTTAATTGATTAATTATATTTATCATCGTATTAACAATTTCGTTATCTCATCGCAGTTCTCGCGATTGCACCTGGCGATGAAGACGCACTCCGATGCAAGATCGTTGCGTTGATCAAAGATGATCGATTCGATGACGCTGTTTCGGCAATTCAATCTTCTCGGACTCCTCCTGAGGATTTTCATTTTTTTAAGGTTCGTCAATTAAATCTGAGTTTCGTTGTTTTCTGATTGATTCATTGATTCGTGAAATTCGGAATTAGAGCCTAGGATGGGGTAATTGCTATGAGTTGTAGAATTCATTGTTAGGGATTGAATTATGAAAAAACCATCAATTTAGTCCCTAAACCATGTAGGTATAATAATTAATCTCTAAAGTATATGAAATTTGTCAATTTAGTCCTGGAAATATTTGACAATCCGTTAAATTAGTCTCTAACATTTTAATAGCAGGTACTAAATTGATGGAATGTATATACTTTATGAATTGCTTATTATATTTATATAAGGCCCGTTTGGATTGACTTATTTTTGAGCTTATTAAAAATAGCTTATGCAAACAAATAAACTTTTATGTTAATTTATAAGTTTTAACTAACGAAAATTGTATCTTCATAACCTTTTTTTTTCATAAACTACATTGACAAGCTTATAAATAATACAAAAAAGCTCATTTATTTGCACGAGCTGCTTTGCATAAGCTCAAAATAAGCCTTATACAAACGAGCCCATAGTTATGGAGTAAATTGAAGAGAGAAGGTGATAGTTTAGGGACTAAATTGATTGTTTATTCATTGAATTATGAAGTGGAAGCATAGGAAGAAGTGTTTGTGTACTCTAGTAGTAGATATTAGGTCCATGTCCATGAGCTAATTTTGTATGAGTTCAATTTTGATACACTGTCCGTGTAAAAAATGTTACATCGTCAACGAATGACAACAAATCATGTGTGACTTTAAAAGTAGTTATGATTAAAATGAAACGTTTTTAATGATTTGATGTTTGTGATTGATTGACTGTGTAAAAAATCTTTACGCTGATAGTGCATTAATTAAGCATTTAAATCATTTGTTTATACAGTAGTGGTTTCTCTCATGTTGAAAAAAAAACATGAGCGTCATGTTTTAAATATTAACCATCCGATCCTCTATGTCTATTTTTTAATATTCATCCAAAACATTAGATCAAGGGCTGGGATTCAACATGACCAAAATTGAACACGGGGGAATTCATTCCCTGTATATACATATATGCGCTGAAACATTGCATACATTTAATAGAAAACTTTGTTGGAGTTTATGGTATAAGTGAGAAAATGCTTACCATCGACTATTTTTTACTTTGTTGTTTTTAAATAGGCATACTGCTTATACAAACAAAACAAGTTGGATGAAGCTTTGGAGTCTTTGCAAAAACATGAGAGAAATGATGAAACTATGCTTTTGGAATCTCAAATTTTGTATCGTCTTGGAAAAATGGATGCTTGCCTGGATATCTACCAGAAGCTTCAAAAGTCCAAGATTGATATGTTGGAAATTAATTCTGTTGCTGCCTTAGTTATGGCAGGGAGATCATCTGAAGTTCAAGGATGGCTGGATTCATTTCGGGTTAAAGCAACAAGCAGCTTTGAATTGGCATACAATACTGCTTGTTCTTTAATTCAAAGGAACAAGTACACAGAAGCTGAGCAGCTCTTGTTGTCTGCCCGAAGGTGATGTGATATTTTGATTGTGGGAATCATGAAATTGACCAAATTTACTTCAAATATTTTCATGGGTAGCATATAACATTATAGTCTAGCAATATTCAATTTATTATAGTCTAACACTATTCAAATATTCGATTGTATTATTTGTGATATGCATAGAGCATACAATATATCATTCACACAAAAATAGTATACCATATATCTGTCTTATCAGTTGCTAGATGTGATATCTACCAAACTTCACGATTATGTGCTTAGTTCTAGAGCTTTGTTTATAATTTTTTTGTACTTATGAGTCATGATAAAAACTCTTTTTTATATTTAAACATTAGTAATAGGTGCTTCGTGTTTGCAAGTCAAGTGTGATTGGTCCGAGTAAAAGTTCCTTATTGTAAAACATGACCAAAGCTATAATTGCTACAATCAAATTGTGTTTGTCAGTTAGTTGTTTTGACTTCAATTAGTTAACCTATTGAGTCATAAACTTATTTCCCGGGAGGTTATACATGAATGGCATATACTTATTATTTTATATTTTTTTTATCAGAATTGGTCAAGAGAGCCTGATGGAAGATAACTGGCCTGATGAAGATATAGAAAATGAATTGTCTCCTATTGCTGTACAATTGGGCTATGTCCAACAGGTAGAAGTTCTGATTTCTCAAAATTATTTATCTTATGCAAATTTTACTTATTTCAAGAGTCTGTAATTTTAATCAATCATTGATTAGCAGCTTCTTGGGCGTAAACAAGATGCTATTGAAGCTTATGCGGACATGATTAAACGAGATATGGCCGATGAATCATCCATTGCAGTGGCAGTCAATAATATTGTTTCACTGAAAGGTCCAAAAGAAGTTTCTGATAGCCTGAAGAAACTTGATCGGCTAAAAGAGAAAGAGATACAAAGCTTTCGCCTAGCTCATGGATTGGACTTGAAACTTTCAGCAAAAGAAAAGGAAGCAATATATGCAAATAGGGTTCTTTTGCTTCTTCATGCTAACAGGATTGATCAGGTCTTTTATTGTCTTCATGTCCTTAAATTATCAGTCATATATCATTGTTGTTGTTGTTATTTAAACTTGGCTACCGAGCATGCTGTTAATGATATGGTTACATCGCAATCTGTAGGCTCGAGAACTTGTTTCTGCATTACCAGACATGTTTCCCGAAAGTGTTGTACCAGTATTGCTGCAAGCTGCCCTCTTGGTTAGAGAGAACAAAGCTGGAAGGGCTGAGGAAATACTGGCACAGTTTGCTGGAAAGTTCCCTGAGAAGTCCCAGGTTCTTTACTTAGCCAGGGCTCAGGTCGCGGCGGCGGCTGGCCACCCACATATTGCAGCCGATTCTCTAACAAAGATACCAGATATTCAACACATGCCGGCTACTGTTGCCACCCTTGTGTCTTTAAAAGAACGAGCCAACGACTTTGAGGGTGCAGCTGTTGTGCTTGATTCTGCAACCAAGTGGTGGTCTAATGCTATGACTGAGGACAATAAGCTTAATATTATAATGCAAGAGGCTGCCTCATTTAAGTTAAGGCATGGAAGGGAAGAGGATGCTGCTAAACTCTATGAGGAGCTAGTTAAAAGCCAGGGAAGCATAGAGGCGCTAGTTGGGCTGATAACAACAGTTGCCCGTCTTGATGTTATTAAGGCAGAGCTATATGAAAAGAAACTAAAGACCTTACCTGGATTGAAGGGAATTGATGTGGACAGCTTGGAGCGTACTTCTGGAGTTAAGCGAGTTGAGGGTCCTCTTCATGCAGGTGTTGCCGAAACGAACGACGAAGGAAAGAATAAGACAAAAACTAAGAAAAAGAGAAAGAGAAAGCCAAGGTATCCTAAAGGGTTTAACCCTGCAAACCCAGGTCCTCCACCAGATCCTGAAAGGTGGCTTCCCAAGCGAGAGAGGTCAACTTTTAGGCCCAAGAGGAAGGACAAAAGAGCTGCTCAAGTTAGAGGCTCACAGGGCGCTGTAGTTAGAGATAAGCAGGAGGCTGGTGCTTCTTCCGGTCATTCAAATCCAAAATCAAACCAGGCAACTACCTCCAAAGGTGCCCAGAGTGCAGTTTCTGAGCAAACCAAGCCTTCATCGAAGTCGAGAAAGAAGTCTAGGAAGTAACTAGGATTTGTGATCTCTGATAAACATTTTGTATTACTGACATTTTGTTATTGCTGCTTTCAATGACTAAACTGAGGGTCCATATACACTAGGCGAGTTCAATATCAAAACCGTCAATTTTGGTTTAAGCAAATGAGTATATTTGTCTAATGGATGCAAGTGTTAATGTGCGAGTTTGGTACATGACGTGCATGCATATTATTGATAGATTCCCTTATCATGCGATATTTATCCTTTGTTTTTTATTGGTACAATATTCCCTTATCATGCGATATTTATGAACCTCCAACGTAAATTTACTCCCATAAACGGATGCTTAAACACCTTGTAGTAGTAAATTTTATGTATTTCGTTCTGAGAATATTATCCTCCATGTTGTTAACAAGTACTATTATTTGTTAAGGGTGAATGAATGAGGAGAATTACATATCTGAGACTAATTTACTCTATCAAATCCTAATCTGACATTTTTGTATCACAATCTGAGTATAAGATATTAATTAATAGGGCATTCCTTATGGGATTTCCTATTTGATTGAACTTTGTAATTTGAACATCAAAATACTGATAGTATATGTTTATCTCTATCTCTTATTTTTTTTATCTTTACAGTTTACATGTATTTCATAAATACACAAATTAAATGACACCGAATTTGACATCAAAAATTTGATGTTAACATATTATTTGTTTTTCTACTTAGATTTCCCTTAAAATAGAAGGCCTAATGTGAACTTGAAAAATCTAGCCATCCACGGCTTTATTCCATTCTCTAAATGCAAGCTGATCAGTTTATTTTTGGCCCTGTTAGCTGGTAAATTCAAAAGCAACTAATGTGGAAGAGTCTAAAGATAATGCAAAATTTCTAATTGTTAGTTCACTTCATTTCTTATTTGCAAACATTGTTAATTTGTTAGAAATCTAAGATTCTAGATTTAAAAGTATTTCAAGGATATATGAAAACAGGCTTGATAATATTGGTAACTAGATTGTCAACTAACTATTTCAATCGGTCATAACTGAAGCAGATATGATTATAATTAAATTCCTAGGTTGTCTTGTAATGATGTACAATTATTATTCCTAGGTTGTGTTGTAATGCTGCTTCATCTTGTTTGAGCTCTGGTTACGGTGTCCAGCCAGAATTTTCAATAGATTGCCGGTTGTAGTATGTCAGATTTAATTAACGTTTTTTTTTAGCATATACTGATTGTTTACATAGTGCATCATACCATTTATCTTGTTGGTAATAAATTTGCTTTGTTATAAGAAATGCATTTTTAACTAGCTTTTCAGTGAGGCCAAACTCTTAAAACGGTCTAAGTTAAACCTTAAAAAAATGTCTATACGAGACACACTCATATGATTTAAGCTTGGGAGAAAGGTAGGCTCAAACCTTAACAAGCCAATCTGCCGAACATAATTTAAACCATATATAAATGGAACTTAACGACTAATTATTGATTGCAGAACCGTAGTTGCTTGTAATTTGCTTTCCTCTGCTATCTAGAACTTTTTGTTGAAGGATACATATTGGATTGTTATGCAGCTCTTTTTTTTTTTGAAGGAATATGCAGCTCTTTTTGAATGTCGATCGAAAGGGGAAATTCCGAAATTGAATTAAGTATGGAAAGGAAAAAAACAAAGATTGGTTTTTGATTAAGCCATTAATGATATTAAAATAGAAGAGAGTTAGTAAATTGGAAATGAAAATATTATATAATATAATGAAATGTCCAATTTCAAGTTTGTGGACAAAAAACGGACTAAGAATTTATTTAGAAACTAGCTTGTAGCACTTTCTATAATCAATTCGAAAACTGAAATGATAATGACCAAACAACATTGTGGGAGGAGAAGAAGGTATGAGACAAACTCTAATCAACTCCTCCTGAGCCTCATAGTTCACCCGTACCATTGATTGCACACCAACACTATTTCTTAACCATGTAACCATCCTAACATCTTATGCTATCATAGTTCTAACATAAGAAAATCTATGAGATACATTAATGGAGGATCAAAAAACACGAAATGAGTTTTTTTGTTGTTTTAAATTTTAGTAATTCAAGTCGTTTACATTAATTATAATTAAAAAAATTTAAGTTATATTAACACTTTCAAAATTGAATATGTTTGAACAATTTAAAAATTCATCAATTTATATTTTTTTAACAATTTATTAAAAATTGTTTAAAACATTTGAAGATAAGTATATTTTTTTCTGAAATAAAACTAATCAAAGTTTTGGATAAATCACTTTTAACATTTTCATAGTTTTTTTTAAGGAAAAATTTTCATAGGTTAAAAAGTGAAATTTACTAAGGAAAAACAAATTAAAACTCAAGATAAACCACTTTAAATATTTTCATAAGATTTATTATGTTTATATTGTTTTAAAATATTTGTATTAATTATAATTAAAAAAAACATTTCAAGTAATATAAAAATTTAAAAGTTGAATATGTTTGACTGAATCATAAATATGTTTTGGAAGACCCCTAAAAAAAAATATGTATTACGATCTATTAAAATTTATTTAAGAAGTCATCAAAGAGTTGGAGGTTGAGTTTGCAACACATTCAGGGGCGGATCTAGGTAGTGTTGAGAGTGTGCACCTGTGCACCCTAAACTTTTGGAATTTACCCCTATAATCTTATGGTTTTTGTCCTTTGCACACCCTAAAAATTTTCTTTTGCATCTCTGGTTCACTCTTCCTCTCACAAATAAGTAAAAAAAACAAAAGAAATAGAAGTGAAGTAGAAGGGATGTGCGCCGGAATAGAAGAAGAGCTACTTTTCTTCAACAAAAACAAAAAAAAGAGCTACTTTTCTTTTGAACCATGTAGTGTAGTTTTGAACCATAGAGAGATGAAGTGTGTGGCTACATTCAAGGCAGCAACTAATTAGGGTTGTTTATAAATGTCAATATGAGCTTGGGCCTTATAAACGTTACATGAAGCAATTGGATTTATAGAACGAAAAAAAATATATCATTAATTCTAGTATTGTCATGATAAATATGTATTTTTATGGTTCTCTAAAAAAAAGTTTTTTTATGGTAACATAATCCTAATAAATATTATCTATTGGTCTTGTAAAAAATAAATAATATTTTTTATTTGCATAGGTGGCCTTTTTATTTATAACATCTAATAAAAATATTTTTTTATTGGCGGGACTAAAGTGAGAGATTCAATAGTCTTATCTCTAGACAGACCGTGAGCGAGCATTTGTGGAAAAATATATATTTTAGAGGACTAAAAATGTGTCATTTTTTAGGAGTAAAAAAATTCAAATTTTTATATGACAACAAAAATTTGCACCCCTGGTGGTCCAGAGTCGTGGATACGCCAATGAACACATTGTTAAAAAAACACAATTAATGTTCAATTTATCTTGTAATGAAAAAAATATATATTAATAACTCTAACTTACAAAGGTAAAGTACTTAGCAGATATCTTTTATATAAAAAAAACTTAAAAAGCTTTTATCAACAAAAAAAAAAGCTTAGAGCTTTTTTTTTTTTTAATAACTCTTTGATTTTTAGGAAAAGTGGTCTCTGATAATTCGAAATTTGGTTGTAAGATAAATATAGTCTAACTAATAATTGCTCTACTATAAATGCGTTCTCCAAAACGGTTAATATTTTGTTGGAATTAATATTATAAAATCTCTTATAATTTTTGAAGGAATAAAATCTCTTATAATATTCTCTGTATTGGAATATCTTAAGTTATAATCAAGAACGTTTAGATGAGATGATGCAAATCTCTTCTAATTTAACTAAGGTTCTGGGTTCGAATCCAGCCTTGAGTATGCATCACTGTTAAAATTCTTAGGGAGAGTTTGTCGCTCATTTGAGTCCCACAAAACTCGAGAGTTACTCTCCGCAGTTGCGCACAAAGGATACTTAGTTTACGAAAAAATAAAAAAAAAAGTATCTTAAGTTATTTGTTACCACAATTTATTACTACCTCCGTTCCTTTTTAATTGTCACTTTTTGACATTTTACACAAACCACGACAATTCATAAATGTTACTACTTTTGATACAATAAGTTATACTTTTACTATAACGACCTTATTCATTTAATATTTCATTTCATATTTTTCTCTCTCTGCAATAAATAACTAAGGGTAATATTGGTAAAACAACATTTAATGTTGCATTGAACTTTGAAAGTGACAGTTAAAAAGAAACAAAAATTTCCTTCAAAAGAGACACTTAAAAAGGAACAGAGGGAGTATTTTAGAATATCTCTTAGGATTATATTTGATATTAATTTATAATTGATTCAATGTATCAATATGAATAATATTTATTATTTAATCTTTATATCACATTTACAATAACATTTAAGATTCTCCGGTCAAAAAGTATTTTTCAAGATTCTCTCTCTTTCTCCACATCTCTCTCCTCTCTCTCTCTCTTTCTCCCCTTCTCTCTTCCTTTTATTTATTTTTTTATTTTTGCCAATAAAAAATTTAAGATGAAGGGATGGTGCAACATTTACAAAAAAAAAAAAAATCTACATTTATCATTCTCTTAAAGACACGTTTGGTACACATGATATGATAGAGATATGATAGGATATAAAACTGGATAAGGATATGAAAGGATATGGACATGATAATCATTTATCATATCACATGTTTGTTGCACACATGATAACAAACATAATATCATATATATCACAATTAAATGACATAATTAACCTTATAATTAAATATAATTAAGCTATTATTAATTAGATACAAAGTTATTATTGTCAATCGTCTTATTCCTTTTTTTAGGGGTGCCATAATCTTCATTCTTAAAGTTCAATTAAAAAAAATCATGATTTCTTCAATTAAAAAAATTGTTTACTATCTTCTTCCTTCTTCAATTACAAAGTTCTATCAAAACCCCTTTGTGTAACTCCAACATGTAAAAAAATCATACACCAACAACAACCTATAAAAAATTTACAATTGCAATCCAAACTCTTAACCAAACTAATTGTTGTCTCTGTTGAAAATAATACGAAATTCCAAATCTCTTTGTTTCATCTCTTTTCAAATTTGACTTGAATACAAAATAGACAATCAAGAAAGAAACAAACAAACAATTAAGCAGATCGAGGAAAAAGTGATTGTATGGTGGAATTCGGGTCAGATCTGTAACAAATAGAATAGATGAAGTTGAAGAGTTATGGAGGAAGAGGTAGATGTCGATGGATGGAGAACATAGAGAACATGAGCGATGAATTGAGAAAGATGGCAAAATAAGCATTTTTAGTGTTAATCATGATAGGATAATTCTAACCCACCAAAAACTAAGGATAAAAATAACAAAGGAGAGATAGGATATGATTAGTTATAAGTTTTATTTATCATATCTTATTAGTGCACCAAACAACGGATTTAGATAGGATATGATAGTTTTATCATATCATGTCTTCTTATCATGTGCACCAAACGAAAATATGACTTAAACATGAGGCCTCTCAAATCAACAACTTCAATAAAAAAAACATTGCATATAACTTTACTAGTGAAATATATTTCAATATATGCAAATAAAATTGTTTAATAATTAAAAGTTTTTGTGAAATGAAAAATTAAAAGTTATAATTCAAAAAAATAATTAGAAGTTATAGTAAAGTGGGAATGGAATAATCAAACTCTATTGAAACTCGTCTTCTAGCATATATTATTTACTTTAATGTCAAAATTTGACTATGTTTTAACTTTTAATGTCAAAATTTTTTTAAAAAAGAAAAAACTTTTAAGGTCAAATTGAGAGAGCACTGTGTGACCTAGGGGCTAGTGTGAGCTTAATGCCCTTGTCCCTCTTTAAAAAGTTTGGCATAAGAGAACTAAAACCCACTAGGATAACTTTGCAGTTAGCCGACCGATCCATCATACATCATGTCGGAATTCTTGAGGATATACCTGTTAAAGTAGGAAAAATTTATAACAAAAAGTTTATTTCCTTAAAATGAAAAAAAAAACAATAGTTTCTTTTTGAAACAAAAGACAAAAAACAAATAGTTTTCCTTAAAAAAAAAAAAACAAATAGTTTGTCTATCCAATATTAATAGATTCGTATTATACTTGCACTGTTTATAATAAATATATATTTTTAAATTTAAAAAATAAATGAAAATATTATTTATAATACTATCTTATTAAAATAATTTATAAATTAAATTTTAATTATTTTAATAACAGTATATAAATAATTCTTACAGTATTTAATGACATGCTTTACAATTACATCATTAGCTATGAATTAATTTTGGTCAAATAGAATCTTTGTAGTATTTTACATGACGTAGACGTAACATGTGATCTAATCTAAGGTATACATACATACAAATGTTAACAAAAAGCACACACACAATAAGAAGATGAAGAGGTAAACTATATGATGATGAAAGAATCCTTTCTCCTATTATTCATTCACATTTTAGATGCGAAAAAACAGTATCAACACATTCGGTTGTTTCACCACGTGTCTCACACCCTTGAACATATTCACCGTTACATTACATTACTCTCTCTCTTAGCCCAATAATAATAAATTACATTAAAAAAAATTTGATATATTAATTAATAACATTAAATTCTCCTATAGTTTCTCTCCATCCAACACATATTTTCCTCGAACTCGATCGGCATCGGCACAACACAACACAACACAACCCACTCGAGGGGGAAGAAAAGAAAAACCCACCACGACACCAATTCCCTCCGATTTTTCCTTCTCTCTCTTTTCTTAACCACATATTTTCCCTTCTCATTCGCTTTTCCCATTTCACTTTCTTTCCTTCTCATTTCCATCGCCCAATTAATCAATTAGGGTTTCGATTCCTTCCTCATTCTCTTATCGCTCTTATCAATTCTTTCATTCCAGATATCCTTTCTTTGATCCTTTATCATCGTTTCATTCCGAGAAGAAAAAAACACCAAAAAAAAAAGAGATTCTATTTTTCTTCATCCGATTCGATTTTAGCTGTTTTTTTATTTTTATTTTCGTTTATTGTTTGGTTCTTAATTGCAAGAAACTCTGTGAAGTTTTTGGTGCGTTGTTTTAGTTTGCTATCAATAATCGAGGGTTTTCTTGTTAGATCTATTCCACTTCTTTTTTTTTCTCCATTTTTTTTATTTTTCGTTTTCCTTGTTAGAATCTAAAAAGAAAAAAAAATTGTCGATTTGATCGGAATTGATCAAATTCACCTCCCCCAAAAATTAGGGTTTGTTGTGGCTGATTGATTTAGTTAGGTTCTGTAGCTGATTAATTTGGTTAGGGTTTGTTGTATATAGATAGAAAGAGGAAATTTATGTGATGGCATTGAATTTCTCTCATCGACCGATATTTTCGGGTGGTTTGTCTGAGGATAATTTGAGAATGGGAAATGGTTATAGAATGGAGGGTATTTCTGAGAGTGGTGGTGGTGGTGGTAGTGCTAGTGGTGGTGATGGATTTGGGAATGGGTGGCATAATGTTGATAATTGTTTTGATTATGGTGGTAGTGATAGATGTGATAGAGGGGTTGGTGCAAGTGGTGCTACTCAGGATTCTGTTTCGAAGGATATTCTTGATCTTTTGCCTTCGGATCCTTTTGGTATGGATATCAGTACGACGTTCACAGCCATCACTGGATGGCTGGAGGATTTGGATTTTGATTATGGTGGATATCGTGTAAAGGATGAGATTGGGACGAGTGGTGAGAATTACCCTTTGTTTGCTGGGTTGAATTTCATTTGGAATAATGCTGTTAGGTTCCACACTTTTCCTCAAGGTGGAAATGTGTGCATTGAAGAGAAGGATTTTGGTGGGGTGAGTGGATTCAGTGAGTTTTCTCGTAGAGAAGGTGGAGAAGTATCCTGCAGCGAGAAAAATTTTCATGGGGTGAGTGGATTCGGTGAGTTTTCTCGGAGAGAAGTTGGAGAGGCGTCATGCAGCGAGAAGAATTTTCAAGGGATGAGTGGATTTGGTGAGTTTTCTAGGAGAGAAGTTGGAGAAGCATCCTGCAGCTTTGGGGCTGGATCTTCTTGTGACATGGATGCCGTTTTAGATTTTAGATGTGATTATAAAGATGTGGCTACTGCTAGCGTGTCGGGTGACACGGACATGGATGATGTGAATTTCCTTGAAAGAGACGAGCGCATTCTTCATTTAGTTATAAATTCGTCTCTTAGGTATCTGGGTTTGTCTGATCTTCTTGTTCTTGAGAGAGTATGTAAATCTCTGCATTCTACTGTTCGTGATTCGGAAATGTGGACAAGTATCCACATTGACCAGCCTTTAAATGAAAGGATCACTGACGACATTCTTTTGGAATTAACCAATAGGGCTCAAGGTCTTCTTCAGTGTCTGAGCCTGGTGGAGTGCACTAGGATAACCGATGATGGTCTGAGGCGTGTTCTTGAAGTCAATCCCAAATTAAGCAAGGTGAGCATGCATTAGCTTATTATACTTTATCATTCTGGAGTTAAAATGAAGCATGTATTGTGGAATTGTATACAACTATATAGTATTTAATATGGTACTGACGTTGCTTTATTTTATTAAATGGTGAATAAGTGAATTGGAGACAGAATTAGTTTAAACACCGTTGGTTGAAACTTTTTAAAACTTAGAAGTCAGCAGATCCTGTTTTGAGCATTTGTCCTTTGCATCATCACTGCTTTTAGTTTTTTCTTTCATTATAGAAGTTGATTTAAGGTTATTCTAGATTTTGCTCTAGGATACTATCATTTGTTGGTTGAGACGCATGCCGATTTATATGTAGGAAGTGGTTGATTCTTATGCTTGATTCTTATCCAAAATGATTAAATGAGCATATCCTTCACTGCAACTGTGTATTTCTGTTGCTGTTTGTTTTCCAACATGCATTAGTAATGCACCATATTTATTTCATTGTAGCTTTAGGTATTAAATCCCTATTTGAAGAGAAGGTCTGAGAAAAATAGATTGTGGATCAAGTAGTTGAGGCACATTATTAACTGTTCCAACTGTCAACTTTGATTCAAGCAAATTTTTTTACTGTCCAGATGCGTTTGGGTTAAATGATTCTTTTACATTTGATAGATCCTGGCACTTTGAAATAAGTTTACGCATATTATTGGTAGTTTCATATGTAATGTGATTTAGTGTTGGTACGCTGAAATAAGTTTACGTATATTATTGGTAGTTTCATATGTAATATGATTTAGTGTTGGTACGCTTGGTAATTCCTGACATTGTCTAACTGTTACCGTATTCACTTCTTTGAGCTTTGAATACTTTCATTCTCATTGTAAATCCAGAGTTCTTCACATCCATATCTTTTTGCAAATAACGATGTTAGTTTTTTCTTTGGTTAACCTTTGCAGTTGAGTGTTCCTGGATGTACAAGACTTAGTATTGAAGGTATTGTGGGTATGTTAAAAGCTTACAACTCTATGGGTACACAAAAGGTGAAGCATTTACACATAGGTGGCCTTTATGGCGTTACACAAAAGCATTTTGAACAAATAAAGCTCTTGTTGGGCTCTGACAAGAAACGACATGAGAATGCTCTTGACAGTCAACCACATGAGAATGCTTGTGACAGTCAACCACAAGAGAATGCTCCTGACAGTCAACTACTGGAGTATTCTCACAAACCGCACTTCTATTGCCGCTGGAACTTGTATCTGCCCTTCGATGATGATCGGGACCTAGATATTGAAGTTTGTCCTCGATGTCAGAATTTAAGGCTTGTATATGATTGTCCTGCAGAAGGCTGTCAAGGGGTTGGGGGGCATGCCACTCAGATTTGCAGGGCTTGCACACTCTGCATACCGCGATGTAGTCAGTGTGGCCGCTGCATCAATGACAACGAGTACGAAGAAACATTTTGTCTGGAATTGCTTTGCTCTCATTGTTCTCAGCATTTGGTCAAACCGTTAGAAGGCGCGGTTGGAAAGGTTGGACTAGTCAGCTCAGTTCTCCCCGAACAAAGTTAGGGCATGTGTTGTGTCGTACATTATCATACCGAAGAAGTCTTTATGAGGAATTTTGTCCCCTTTTGAAGTCATAGAAATGCTATGTGCTGCTTGACTTGTTTGACATTCTTTGTATTTGGTGGAAATTTTCCTGTTGTAGAGAAGGTGGAAATTGATCTCGACTTTGTTTCTCTGCTGCTACTTGAGTAACCTGCAGGAGCCGAATCAATTGCTGTGATTATGGATTGCCTACTACATAGTTACACTGTGATTATCGGGGCTGCAGCTGGAGTGATATGCTTTGCAATGAAACCATTCATTGGGTCACTTTCAGATAATATTTGTGATATAGTTCTATTGCTTTACCAGTTTGAATGATCTGATTTCTGGACTTAAGGTCACTTCAATAACTGCACTGGTAATTCACTGTTTCCGTGTTGGAGTCCATGTACCCTGTTTATTCTTGTTCCCATCTTTGGATAAGACAAAAATAAAAAATAAAAAAATAAGTGGATAATATTGTGATGTCTTTGGATCTTTGCGTATGTTATTTTAGCTTGTATCAAGTGGAACTCATTTTACTGTGGAGCATAAAATGATTATCTTGGGATTTTTTAGCGAAATAATTGTGTTGCATATTTATATCCCTCTTGCAAATTTGAAGAGGCTGGTTGTTGTTATGTTGGCCTTATGATGTCTCTTCCAAATAAAAGGAGTTAAATTATTTAAATTTTGATTATAATTTTAAGTGTGGTCATCTTTATTTAAAGGAAAATGCTAAAAGGCTTGAAGGAATTATTTCAACATGACAAACTTTATTTTCAACCCACTAATGTATGGTCAAGCTGGCTACTCATTGGTTGGTGATCTAGCCTTGCTTGAATACATAGATCAGATTAGATACGTTAGCTGATTGTGGAAGGATTGCAATAATATGAGGTGGAGAACTTCCATTACATTTGATATGTCATGTCTAAGATGTGTGCATAAAAAAATCATTTAAAATAGGAAACATGTAGTTTGGTGCAGTGTCACAATGGTAGGTTTCAGCTATTGCCTACAGATGTCTGCTACGGCAGTCAATGTTACACGAATGTCTTGGCAGCCAAGTTAATTACTGTCCTACTAACAAAGTTATTCTTCGCTGCTTGGTTAAATTTAGGAATATGTTACTATGCTTCAAGCATGTGAAAACTAGTAGGAAGCTCTTGAAAAGCAAGTTGCTTTCTGTTGCCTGAGGTAATGGAGAAACTAAGGTATAACATAGATGATATGGTATGGTCAAAGTCATCCAAAACCCACAGATTACGCTTTCGTTGCCTTGCCTTGTTTGATTGTAAGCTTTTCGGATGATGCAATATACTTGACACCAAGGAACGGTCATAAGACCCAAACACCTGAAGAAAGGGATAAAAAAATATTAAATATTAAATATTTAAACAAACATACAAAATGTGAAGTTGTGAGTTGCATTCTATTCTGCATTTGGTAGGTAATACAGTGTAGCTTGTGTTTGGAAAACAAGTTTATTTCATTTGTTTATGGTACTGTTTAAAAACTACTTCAGTTTGAGTTTGCAGCTTATTACATTTTCTCTTAATTTTATCTTTACTATTTTAGTTAAATCCCTTCTTTGTCTTGGCTAACATTAAAAATAGAGCCATTGTCATATAATATAAAACTAAATTTTTTATTGAAATAAGAAGTTATAAAGTTGGTTTGATGGTTGAGGCAAAAGGTTAAATGGTGGAGTGGTAAGGATCAAGGTGGTTCAATCCTCACTCAAAAAAAAAATACTATTACCAGTACTAATATTTTCCTATTGAAAAAAGGTATGTTGAAATACCTCTTCTTTTTATGACTGCAAAATATCTTATATTTTGTTTGAAAAATAGTTAATATTTTCCTTTTTCGGATGATACTTGAAATAAATTAGAATAACAAGTAAATGTTTTTTTGTACAAACAAGTAAATATTTTAAAACAGATAATATATAAAAAGTTAGTATTTATTGAAAAACATTTAAATATGATCAATTGTTATTTAATTTTATTCAACAATTTGTTCAACAACTAATTATACCAATTAATTCAAGTTGAATGAGCTGAATTTTCGACTAGAAGCTATCAGCCAACTTCTCAATTATTTGTTAGTTAATCATCTACTTTTGGCAAATAATAAAGCTGGTACAATCCGACGGTCTAGTTGTAAGAAAGAGTGAGGAGATTGAGGTATGTAAAAATCACTTCTTTTTTTCAAGATAAGCCAACAATCACTTGAGCTTGTTTGATTTGCAAAAAGATAAGTATTTGACATAATATTATAGGAATAACATAGATTTTATTGCAATATCTTTTGAGGTATTGAACAACTTTTATCATGTATGACGTTTGATGAACAATGAAGGTCACAAACAAAATAATATAAATTTTACTGCAATACCTTTGATACGTAATTGAGAATAATTTGCATGCGGTGATTTTGGAGAGGTTTTGATACTAATTGTATGTCTTTTAGAAATGGTTTCTTTTTAGAATTCAATCTTTTGAGTCCCCGTGAGCTTAGCTCAGTTGGTAGGGACATTGCATAATTTATGCAGGGGTCGGGGTTCGAACCCCGGACACCCCACTTCTCCACATTTAAATGTGTGAGCTCCAGCCACTAGTCTACTAGACCAAAAAAAAAAGAATTCAATCTTTTGATATCCTCTTACGGTTGCGCTTTGCTTACCAGCTTAACATCCACCATTGTATCATCTCTTTTTTATGTTATGAAGATGATGACAAGTATCGTGGGGATTAAATTAAAATAAAAAATTTTAACAGCTATATTTTGGGTATAACTTTTAATTGCTATTCAATTAAAGAATATGATGAATTTTGTTAATTTCAATTCATATCTAATTTCTTTCAATCAGTTAATTAACAATAGAAATCAACTTGCAATGTTGATATTATTAGGCTAGATATCTTCACCTAGTTTGAACTTCACTTTCTCTCCTGAACCATTCATTCGTTGTGAACTAAAACTTATAACCATTTGAGTTAAATTATTTGATTAAACAATGAACTTCATTTTTTTTAACAAATCAATGAGTTTCTTTAAGGTAGCTAAATAGTATATTATTAATTAAATATAAAAATATTATAAATAATTAAAAATTGGGGTAACCAAATCTACCTCATCGTTTCCCTAAAAAACAATCTACTTCATCATTGGGAGACCTTAGTGGCTACGCCCTTGGGCTTTGTCACACACTTAACCAAATCATAACATTTCTTTTAGGCCCCCCGCATATCTCTTTAGGCCCCATAAAATTATGAAATCACCATTAATAACACGTCTTGTAGATAACTACTAGAGGTTCATTTTAAAAAATTTCCATTTTGTACATCTGATAGATAACTATCGGATGTTCATTTTAAAAAATTTCATTTTCTACCTTCGGTAGATAACTACCGGATGTTCATTTTAAAAATTTCATTTCGTACCTACGGTAGATAACTACCGGATTATTGTCCATTTAACCTTTTTTTTACATAACAAATAGACATCATCCAAACTTTCTCTCTCATCTTCTCGCATCTCTCTACCATTTCACTATGATTACCTAACACGATTCATGCCTAACCGAGCCACCAATCTCAACCCCACGCAAACGCCGAATCCTCACCGTCCAATTATCCACCATCATCAAAACCCACCAAACCTGCTAATTGATCGTAATTGAGTGAAGATTGACGTCATTTGTTCTATTGATTGTGATGAAAACACAAAATCGCTCAAAAATCGTAAGGTTTAGAAGCATATTCAAGTTGAGTGCAAAATAGGAAATAAGTGTTTAAAAACTGCAATCTTGTTTATATAATGAGTATTCTGGTAGTTATTTACCAGAGGTACAAAATCGAAATCTTTAAAATGAACATCTTGTAGTTATCTACCTAAGGTATAAAATGAAAATTTTAAAAATGAACATCTGGTAGTTATCTACCGGATGTACAAAATGAGAATTTTTAAAATGAACATTCGGTAGTTATCTATCCGATGTACAAAATGGAAATTTTTAAAATGAATATTCGGTAGTTATCTACAGGACGTGTTATTAAGAGCAATTTCGTAATTTTAAGGGGCCTAAAAGATACGGAGGACCTAAATAGAAATCTTCATCATAATTTGCAGCCAATACAATTCAAGACCAACATATATTCATTCATATAAGCGACCACTCCTGTACAAGAGAGAGTGTCAAAGTGACTGTCCTTAAAATGCAATACAGAGAGAAATTCATTTACTATAAATGACCAAAACTCAATTGAAAAAATATTGTTATAACCAAAACGATCAATGCTAGAGCGAAGTCTACAATTAATCTGTGGGTGAGATAGCAAAATTACTTCTTACATAATTAAGCAAGAAATTGTTAATACAATTTAATTTCACAACCGTCTCTACTCAACTACACTGCCACTCTCAATTTGAAGAACATTTCATGTGAAAAAAAAGAAAGAAACAACTAATTATTTATTACATTCACACACACAGGTGCACTAAATTAATTAAGAATATAATTCAGTCTTGGAGGCATGCAGACCTTTGTCCATATGATTAACAAGTGAAGACAATGTATAATCAATGGTTTTCCATTTGTTAATTATACACGACTTATGTTATACACCCTCCGATCACTATTATAAGCAAAAATTAACATTTTAGATTCATTCAATTAATAATGTATATTGTCTTTATTATAGACCACATACATCATTTAATGAATGAATCTAAAATGTTGATTTTTGCTTATAATAGTGACCGGAGGGTGTATCATTTATCATTTCTATTGATTCCTTCTTTTTTTTTTGTAGAATCTATTCATTCGTTCTATAACAATCAATTTGGTCAACCTTAAATATTTAAAACCATGGCTTTCACACTACCTTAATTTTGTCAAAATATTTTTTTCACACGCAAAGCCAAATTTATTTCATTCAATATCATTTAAGGTAATTATTAGTTCTATAAATTGGAGTTGTATGGAGCCAATTTTATTCCATGCAAAACAATTACAAGTATATCAATAAGAAGAAAATAAAATACTCATTCATAACTCCATATCACTATGGCAAAAACCATTGCTTCACTTGTTCTAGTTCTCCTAGTTGTTGCAATGCTGAATGGCTATGGTGCCGAGGGTGCAGGAAATAAGCAACACAAGAAAAATGATGGTGTTTATGAATCTCAAAAGACGCTTGGGTGTTTGCTTTTATATAAGTTGTGTTTTTTTGGTTATCCTAGCTATTGTGATGAGTACTATAGGTTGTGTACTCCTCATTCTCCTCCTACTTATAGTACTGATGTCCAACCCACCCCAGCTCAAAGTGGTTATCCTGAAGTTCAAAACCCAAATCCATGATCAGAGACTGTGGTCATGCATGGTTTGTGTTAATGATATCTATATACTATTATACTATAATGCTGTGTGAGTGTGAGAGTATATTATAATATAAGAATTATATATAGATAAATAATTAATTACGTTTATGTGCTAAATATACGAGTCTTGAGTTGTGTGTTATTGATTCCTCTTCTTTGATATGTTAGTTGAGGAATATACATATATTGTATTATGGGGCCATGTTATTGTTATATGGAATGGAATATTGAAATAAAATTATTTTCTCTGGTGTACTTTCTTATGATCAAGGGGTAGTCTTGGAACATCACATTTAACATCTCCACGATTTGTTTGTTAAAGATTTTCAATAATTGTTATATAGTCTACAAATTGGTAGGAAAAGAAAAAAACTAAATGCAGAAATTTTAACCCACCCCCAGCAGTATTCTGCACTGTGGAGGTTTCAGTTCACACCTCATGCATTTGTTGATAAAGGAGCATGGGAGAATATCCTCTGAAAATTTATGGATATATTCTTTACTAATTGAATTAATTTTAAATGTGCCTACCTTATCTCAAAGACTATGTTGGGTTAAATGTATGTTTACTTCAATGTTGCAATGCAAACTCTTTACAACTTTAATGAGTCTCACTTTGGGTTGCTTAGTTAAGTTGACCTCACCTACTTTCCCCTTTATAAAACAATTTTATTTCTAAATAACGATAAGAACCAAATACCATGATATCACAAAATCTCTTTTTTCACCTTGAATGTCATGTAGAAGTAGAACACTATTTTTTCACCAACTGCTCTTAACAAATTCTGATACTGTGATATTTGTTTATCTATACAACAAGCCATTGTGATCCTTGTTTGGCATGTGCTTGTATAAAGTTATAAATTAAGAAATCATTTAAGCTTCAACTCAATTTAAACCCACTTTGTGGATGGAGTATTTATACGTTTTAACTTTCTATGCTAACAATAACAACTTGACCAGTCTTCTTGCAAGATATTCTTCATTAAAAGTATAGCTTGTTTCTAAGATACAAGAATGCCAAAGGCAGTACAAAAAATTAGAACCAGATTACAAAATTGAATCAATCCAATTGCTCAACTTACAAGTTACAACATGTAGACTAGAATCATTTAAAAAATTCAACATGACCTGCAATTTCTCTGCATAATAGCTTTGATTCACTAGCTAACTTGATGCTTTTCGCAATTGCTAATCCAGTCAATTTATGTGTAGATGCAGGCTTGTAAGACTCTACCTGATCTTCACACCCTAACAACAAAGCTTCCCTTGCCGGAACCACGTTTTCCCACCAAAACTCTCTAAGGATCCCATGTATTATATCCCAATATTCACGATCCCTAATAACACGAAATATAGTGCTTCCATTCGGCGTCCAACAATACAAATCAACCCATTCAAAATCCATAATCTCCATTTGACCCTGAACTTGAGGCATGTAATAGAATGGCATAGTTTTCCATGGCAAACCTGTCTCAGGCTTACCCTTATTATAAGGACACTTAACTTCCAATATTCCGGTACCAAGAACACCGTCAGGCGACGCGCCAAGCCAATCATAAGACTTCTTCGAATGAACTGCAAACCCCATCGAAGTCACCTCCCTCCCAGTAATTTTTGTATATTTTTCAACAGCTACAGCCTCATTAAGCACTCCCCAATTCATAGCATTTCTTTGAACAGATTCAACGATTTGCGTCTCTGATGCAAATACTTTATCATGCCACAACTCAGCGCGGCGACTACCTTTCCAAAACCCTAATGCAGTACTAAATGTGCTCGTCGTTAGTTTATCTTTACGAAGGGCGAACCACTCTTCCGAACGTTGTGGAACATCGGCCGGTGCTGGTGAAGCAAATGCTGTAAATGATGGAGGCTTAATTATCAAAGAAGTTGTTGGTGAGGTAGTAGTACATATGGATAGATTTCTAAAATGATCTTTTCCATATTTTATTCTCCTAGGAAATACTTTCTGAAGAATGCCACTGAATCTAATCAAGCTGGAATTGGTAGTTGCTGATGAAATCCTCATATCCATTCAAAATTAATCAGAAGAATCTACATTTTTGTTCAAAAAAAAATAAAAAAAAATTAGTTACGCCCTATTTGAATAAACAACCTATGAGGGAAACTATTTTTATAACAAAAGATAAAATGAAGCTAAATTATTTTCCTATAAGGTCAAATAAGCGGATTCAAACATACCCTTAGTAAATTAATATGTTAAATGAGATAATATTTCTTGAACTTATGGATGCAATTAAAAGATGAACAACTGCATAAATAACGAGAGCAAAACCTTGTCTTGTTAAATGTGAAATATTAAAATAGTAAAATGAAAAGAGGAAAACCTGGAAGAAAATTTTCACTGTTTCCGGCGGAAGAGAACCACCTCCGTCTGCGTTTTCCGGGAGGTTGAGTTGGGTGCGTCTCCAATCCAACCAGAAGTGGAAGGGCAAAGCAGAGACAGCGAAGATGGGTTTCTTCAAAATGAAGTGGATTGGGGTTGGGCCTGGGTTTAGATTTTAGAATGTTTATTTTTATTTTTAAAATCCCAAATAAATATAAGTAGTTTTAAAAATCCCAAATAAATATAAGTAGAATGTTTATCTCTGTTGGTGCGAAATTTCTACCGCTGCTTAAAGATGATTAATCCCTGTCGGGACATTTGTGAGACATGTAAGGTGAGTTTTCGTTTCCCAACAAAAAAAAAAAAATCATAAGCAAAAGTCAGGAATCGAACCCTAACCACATGATTAAGAAACCTAAATCCCTTATCACTTGGACAAATCCATTGTTGATATATAATTTTTTTTTTGTTAATTAGCCTAGTGACTAAAAAACACCTTTTAAATAAGTGAGATGTCCAAGATTCGAACCTCGTCTCTGTATATTACAATGCATTGTCCTACCAATTGAGCTATGCTCACGGGAAATATAAAGGCTAAAATAAGAAATTATTTTTATCCCTTCAAAAAAATATTATTTTTATAAAGGCTAAAAATAAAACTTTTGAATTTAAAGGAACTAATATGTAGGGGTGTACGTTTTGGTCAAATCCAAGACCTGAACCATATAGGGTACTCCAGTTTGGGTGAGCTAAAATAACCACATGTTATACAATTGGGTCGGTTTGGGCAAACTCACTAATTTTCGGGTTAGGTTGGGTAGTGGGTTACCCAAATTATTTTTATGCTTTTTTTTGTTAGTATTAAATGACTAAATGATGAGTCATCATATTTTTTCATAAAAAATACTCAACTTTTTTATTTTCTAAAAAACATTGTATAAACTATTTTCACTATATTTCAGCGTAATAAATAAATGATAATATCAAATAATGAATTTCATCATAAAATAATTGCAACAAACAAAAGTTGCACGACATAAAATTGCATTAGCATCAAAACAACAAAAAAGTGAACATCTGATTTGTAACTCTAGCATGTTTTGATTTTCGATATAGAGAATGTCTTTTGTCAATTTTGAAAAATATACTTGATTTATGACCAAAATCTTTTGTATTCTTCTTCTTCTCAATGAAAATAAAAATAAAAGAAGAAGAATACAAAAGATTTTGACTTTAATCCATGTACACTGGTGTTTTAGAATTGATCTAACTCATGTACACCCCATCCGATATGAGCACAAAAAAGTAGGGGTTAAAGCAAAAAAAAATATATTATAATTTTTTTTTTAACAAGAAAAAAAAAAAATAATTGTAAGGACTAAAATCACATTTATATCATATATATGCTTAAACACTCGTGTTTTAGAATTGAGTTAAATTGCAATTTTCTTCAACTATTTATTGTCATAAACGTGCCAAAGCCAAAAGGAAAAAAAAAAAAACTACGAGTTTAGGCCTCAATTGTTTGGGCCCTTGCATCAAGCTCTAAATTTATTTCATATTATATTTTGAGATTTTCTTTTTCCACCCTATTAATTTCTCACGCGCCCTTAAAATTTCTCATTTTATTAAGTTTGGATTATATAATTCGAAGATTATGACACCCCTGAAAAAAAGGAAGAAGACGATTGACAATAATAACTTTGCATCTAATTAATAATAGCTTAATTATATTTAATTATAATTAATTACAAGGTTAATTATGTCATTTAATTGTGATATATATGATATTATATTTGTTATCATGTCCATATCATTTATATCATGTGCACCAAACGAGCTCTTATAGTTCCGAAACATTCATGAATGAATTATCATTAGTTAAGCCATAATATTTCATTCATTGACTATTATAAGAAAAAAAAAACATCCAATTCTAATTACTATTATAAGCAAATGTTGAAAAGGCCTCGTCTCAAATTGTTTTTTCGGCCTCAAATTGTTGACTAAAAATTGATATTTTGATCCCAACACATACTCCCTTAATTTTAAATAGGCTTAATTGCATGTTTGGTCCCTTATATTTATTTTAGGTTTCAAGTTGGTCCCTATTGTTTTAAAAGTTTCAATTTGGTCCAAACGTTTATTTTAGGTTTCATGTTGATCCCTTTTGTTTTAAATGTTTTCAAGTTGGTCCATTTTGTTTGCAACGTTAGCATAAGTTGGTCCTTTTCAAGTTGATTTTTTACACCTGAAAATAGGAGTTTCTATTAAAATTTGAGCTCCAATTATGTTCACATTCAGATTCAAATTGGAATTGCATGGAAAACGACAAGAATACCCCCTAAACACACGTTTTGGACCAAATTGAAACTTTTAAAACAATAGGGACCAACATGAAACCTAAAATAAACATAAGGGACCAACCATGCAATTAAGCCTTTTAAATATAGGCAACAAAGGATTTGTGTTTTTTTTAATGTTAAACTAGTAAAAGACGCGTGCGAAACATTGTGATAATTATATAAAAAATAATTAGATTGCTAATACTATATAATGTTTATAAATATTAAATATAAATTATGAGTATTAATGTAATGTTTTTATTATATATTTTTTTATATATAAAAAAATTTGTTAAATAGTTGAATCACACCGATTATAAATTTTATTTGCTTATATATGCGTTAACAAGTTTTTATCTAGATATATGAGAAAGTTGATATGTTATAATTTTGAAAATTCATGACTATTTTCAAAATCAAAATTAATTTAGTCTTTCTATTAAATAACTTTTTATTTTATATGCAAAAGATTGTTCAATGTTTGCACCGCACCCGTTGCAGATTTTATGTACTTATATCTGCATAAACAAATTTTTATATACATATATGAGAAAGTCGATATGGTAAAATTTTGAAAACTCGTGACTATTTTCAAAATCAAAATTAATGTATTGTTTTTATTAAATAACTTTTTATTTTATATGCAAAAGACCGTTCAATGTTTGCACTGCATCCGTTACAGATTTTATGTACTTATATCTGCATAAACAAATTTTTATGTACATATATGAGAAAATCGATATGATAAAATTTTGAAAACTCATGATTATTTTGATAATCAAAATTAATGTATTGTTTCTATTAAGCAACTTTTTATTTTATATGCAAAATACTATTCAATGTTTGCACCGCACCCGTTGTGGATTTTATGTACTTATCTCTGCATAAACAAATTTTTATATACATATATGAGAAAGTCAATATGATAAAATTTTGAAAACTCAATACTATTTTCAAAATATCAACATTAATGAATTGTGTCTATTAAATAAATGTTTATTTTATATTTAAAACATCGGTAAATATTTAAACCGCACTTATTGAGGATTTTATATGCTTATATATGTAGAAGAAAATTTTTATGTACCGATGTGTGATAGTCGATATGATAAAATTTTGAAAACTCATGACTATTTTCAAAATATCAACATTAATGCAGTGTTTCTATTAATTAAATTTTTATTTTATATGTAAAACACTATTCAATGTTTGCACCGCTGCCGTTGTAGATTTTAAATGTTTTATATCTCCAGAAACAAATTTTATATACATATATGAGAAAGTCAGTATGATAAAATTTTAGAAACTCGTGACTATTTTCAAAATATCAACATTAATGTAGTTTGTTTGCACCGCTGCCGCTGCAGATTTTAATTATTTATATCTGCAAAAACAAATTTTATATACATATATGAGAAAGTTAATATGATAAAATTTTAGAAACTCATGACTATTTTCAAAATATCAACATTAATGCAGTGTGTGTTGCACTGCTGCTGCTGCAGATTTGAAATGTTTATATCTGCAGAAACAAATTTTCTATACATATATGAGAAAGTCAATATGATAAAATTTTAGAAACTCGTGACTATTTTCAAAATATCAACATTAATGTAGTGTGTCTATTAAATAAATTTTTATTTTATATTTAAAACACTGTTAAATATTTAAACCGCACTCGTTGAGGATTTTATATGCTTATATATGCAAAAGAAATTTTTTATGTACCGATATATGATAGTTGCTATGATAAAATTTTGAAAACTCGTGATTATTTCCAAAATATCAACATTAATGAAGTGTTTCTATTAATTAAATAAAAAAATTATATGTAAAACACCGTTCAATGTTTGCACCATTCCCGTTGCAGATTTTAAATGTTTATATTTGCATAAACAAATTTTATATACATATATGAGAAAGTCGATATTATAAAATATTGGAAACTCGTGATAATTTTCAATATATAAACATCAATGTAGTGTTTCTATTCATTTTTTTATATGCAAAACATCATTCAATATTTGTTGGACGATTATATAATTAAGGACGATTATGAAATTTTGCAAATTTTTTTTGACAAAAAAAACTTGTACACTTTTGATTATATTATCCGTAATTAATTTTTTAAAAAATAAATAAATTAGTTTCATAGTTTTCCATTGAAATTGGTTACACTTGACCATTATCCGTAATCAATTTTTTTTTTTAAAAAAATAAATAAATTAGTTTCATAGTTATCCATAGAAATTGGTTACACATATGATGATCATTATCCGTAATTAATTTTTTAAAAAACAAATAAATTAAATTTTGCAAAATGACCATTATGCACATAAAATTAAGAGTGTGTTTGGATGAGGTAATTGATAAATTTTGAAGAATTTAGAATTCTAGGCAATTCAAATGATTCAATTAAATTGACTTTATTTCTAAATATTCTTGTTTGGATGGAGTAATAAAAGATTTCATTGTCATCATTTTTGAGCAACTTTTATAAATTTTATTTTTTTGGGCCAAATTTGAAAATTGAAATTTGGGGTCAATTTATAATTTTGAATAAGTTGAGGGGTAAATTTGTAATTTCCAAAAATCTTAGGGTCAAATTGCAATTTTTTGTAAATTTATTAGGGGTCAATTTGAAAAATTTTGGAAATTTAAGGACCAAAATGCAAAATTGAAAAAATTATAAGAATGAAGAATTTGCAATTTCTTAGTTTTTAGGGTGTCATTTGAAATTCTCTAAATGTTAACTTGAAACAAAAATACTTCATAAATTTCCCATCATTTTGAAAATTCCTTCATATTATTATCCAAACAATGGAATTCATCTAAAAGTATTTGAATTTCCTCAAAACATTACATTATCTCAAAACATTCCTCCATCCAAACACACTCTAAGGAGATCATGAGTTTTAATAAGGACTATTATGAATTTTGGCTGAACTTCAATTTTTATATATTGTTAGTAGATATAAACAAAAATTGACTACTTTTATTAATATATTCAATGCTATTATTTCCAAATTACTCTTCAATTAATTTATATTATACTTTTAATAACCTTTTTATTCTTATAAAATAAAACAAGTTTTCGTGAGAGATTATTTGAAAAATACAATTACTATTTCTAATACAATTACCTTTTTTTTTTTACTTTTCTTAATAAATGTCAAAAAATAGTTATTTTTGTTTATACAATGTTAATAGTCGTCCTTTTGCTAAGAAAGAAAATGTAGTATGTATTTGAAACTTGTGTAAACAATTTTTTAAAATTTTTAAAAATATTCTTTTCAATACAAAATTTTCTCTCCTATACCTTACTTTTTCCTAAAAATAAAATAAAACATCTTACTGTTATTTATTTCTAATAAAATGATCTTACCTTTCTTAAAAAAAAATATCTTACTTTTTTCGTTCAATCACACGTATATTCAAATCAATGTTTCAAAAATTAGACAAAATCAATTGGTTCAACCGACTGAAGTGAGAATAAGTCAATTTGTGGGTTAGTTTGATCCTAAATGTTTTGCAATTCGGTTTAGTTAGATTGACCCCAAGTTGATCATGAGTTTGTTCCACTTTTTCCATCTTTATTTGATTTTTTAATCTTTCATTCAACTTTGTTCAATTATGGTTGAAAGGACAAAACATTCATAGACCGGTAGTAATTCGATATCAAGTACAATTCCTAAACGGAAACCGTTTGTCTGACATTGTAGTATGAATGTCACATGACATTGTCCAACCACAATGTGACATGTGACTTTCTCATTTTAAAATAAAAAAAAACTATGTGTCACATTGTGGTTGGACAATGTCACGTGACATTCCCTCTACAATGTCCCACAAGTGGGATCCTTCCAAATCATAGCACATGAAATTGGTAGAAACTAGCCACCAGAAGCCAGAATAGACTTCCAAAAAAAAAAGGGTGCATTGGATGTGGAGAAAGGAGAATTTCCGAGCTTATGTCTTACTACTACTATTCAATCTTCACCTCCATTGTGTCGACATTATGACTTAATTTTCTGGCTAGACAATGCATTGATTTTTCATAGGAGTCCACAACCGAACAGGACAAAAACATTTTTCTACATGAATGAAGAACAAGAGCAATTTACATGTAGCTTTTCTTCTTCGATTGATATATCAATATCTCACGATCATTGTCTTGGATTTACTTTGGATTCTACTTTTTATTATTCCTCGTCTACTCTACACGTGATCGAATTTCCTTAATCCGTCAAATGTTGACTTTTCAAAATCTATCTAGGATAACAATGTTTTCCTTACTCGGGTATACGATTTACATTATATAATGATAATTCACGTCCGACAACAAAAACCAAGACCAGAACATAGATAAAAAAAACTGACATTTGGTACATTTTGAACAACAATAATGTGATTGTTTTCATATACAGGAAATTATACAGATATAAAAGGCAAGTGCGGACAACTATCTGCGTGTTAATCCTGTTTGGATGATAAAACTAATTATCTTTAAAAACTACATTCATGGATATAGAAGATAAAACATTTGAATTCATAATTTTTTATACTTGACATGTGTGATTTTTACCTTGGAACTCTTTAAAAAACAACAAAACACGGCAGGTCAGAGATAAGTAAGATATTGGGTTTAATTTCTTTTTAGGGATTTGGTTTCTAAAAAATAGCGAATAACAAATAAACTAACTTTTAGCGAATGAGTTTATATCCTGTAGATGTTAAACTTATCTTATAATTGATAAACATATTAACTAGTTGATTGAATTTGTAATGTTTGACGAGATTAATGGTTTGAATTAGTTTATAATATGAAATAACATAAAAATATCTTGTTAATAAATTTATTCCATGTCCTATTAATAATTTTTTATAAAATATCATTTGACTTGTTAATATTTTATAAAGAGTTTAATGATGGTGGGTTGACAGTCCAAAACAACTTTGCACACAAAATCAATCAAAACATTTAGAATTGCCACATAAATTAAAAATATTACATCATCATCATTAAACTCTTTTATAAAAATAGTTTTGATATAAATTTGAATAGATGGAGAAAAGAATAGTTTTGATATAAATTTGAATAGATGGAGAAAAGAATAGTACATCCGTCCTTAAATATGGCATCTTCTTAAGATAAGAAAAAATCGTTCTTCTTTAAAAAAAAATCGTTCTCTAAAAATTGTTAATATTACACGTCCAATCACATAAATGATCGTAGTGTGTCACGAGTGGTCAATCTTTATGTCCCTTAATAATGTTTGTTACACGCTAACATCTAACATAATAATATCAGGAAATTACTTTATTATGTTATCAGGCAGGAAATAATTATCAGGCAGGTATCAGGTATCAGGTAGCAGTTCAGGCGGTGATCCTAGGTTTCCCCTTGATCACCAAGTTATCAGTTTGTAGTTCAGTTTTCAGGACTACACAGGTTAGCAGGTTCAGGCAGGTTTAAACCCTTTATGGGTAGAGTTCAGGCTTGGCGATCATAGGTTCCCTTGAGATTGCCAACAGTAGGCATGGCGACCCTAGGTTCCCCGAGGTTGCCAACAGTAGGTTGGGTGGAGCTCACTGAGACATTATGTCTCATCCCATTCCTTCTGATGCAGGTTCACAGGTAACACGCAGCAAGGGTAAGGAGAAGGCTATGGACTGATCGTGCTGGTTTCTAGTTGTTTTAGTTTCATATTTTCAAATGTTGTATTATGATGTATAATACCAGAGATGTTTTGTATTAACAGTTGGATGTATTAATACATTCTGTTATGTATCTTGATCTGTTTAATTTTCAGTATTGTAAATTAATACATCCAGTACGAAATTTAATACTCGTATGAGATCCTAGACAATCTTTATATGGGTGTTACACCTTTGCTAAGAAAGAAAATGCAGTATGTATTTGAAACTTGTGTAAACAATTTTTTAAAAATTTAAAAAATATTCTTTTCAATACAAAATTTTCTCTCCTATACCTTACTTTTTCCTTTTAAAAAAAATAAAACATCTTACTTTTATTTATTTCTAATAAAATTATCTTACCTTTCTTAAAAAAAAATATCTTACTTTTTTCGTTCAATCACGCGTATATTCAAATCAATGTTTCAAAAATTGGACCAAATCAATTGGTTCAACCGACTGAAGTGAGAATAAGTCAATTTGTGGGTTAGTTTGATCCTAAATGTTTTGCAATTCGGTTTAGTTAGATTGATCCCAAGTTGAGCATGAGTTTGTTCAACTTTTTACATCTTTATTTGATTTTTTAATCTTTCATTCAGCTTTGTTCAATTATGGTTGAAAGGACAAATATTCATAGACCGGTAGTAATTCGATATCAAGTACAATTCCAAAACGGAAACCATTTGTGTGACATTGTGGTATGAATGTCACATGATATTGTCCAACTACAATGTAACATGTGGTTTTCTAATTTTCAAATAAAACAAAACAAAAAGTCTTGTGAAAGAGAGAGAAAAAACAAAAAAAAAGATATGTGTCACATTGTGATTGAGCAATATTGTTGTACCCTAATTTTGTCCAAGTCTTTTTTAAAAAAAAAAATCATCATCATGCAAAACAAAAATCAATTTTCATTTTATTCCTTTTTAAAATAATAAAAAAGGGTTTTATTATTATTTATTTATCTTATTATTATTATTATTATTATTATTATTATTATTATTACTACTATTATTATTATTATTATTATTATTATTATTATTATTATTATTATTATTATTATTATTATTATTATTATTATTATTATTATGTTTTTCTCAAAAGAAAGAAACATGTACAAAGAAAAAAAAAACAAGAAAGCCCAAATAAGCTACAAGTTGCAGCCAGCACCTCCTCCTTGCCGTTTTCTTCCTTTCTTCTTTGTCAAGAAAGTCCAAATAAGCTGCAAGCTGCTGCCTCTGTTTTCCAGCACCCCCTCCTTTCCATTTCTTCCATTTTTCTGTCAAAACAAGTCAAGGAAGGCTGCAAGCTGCTGCCCCTGTTTTCCAGCGCCCTTCTTTTCCTGTTTTTCTTCCCCAAATCTTCAAGAATCAATCCCAAAAGCACCACAAGTTGCAAACATCACCCCTCCTTTCCATTTTTTCCATTATCCTCTGTCAGAACTCAGCCCCAACTTGTCCAAAATCCTGCCCAAAATCTTCACCAAAATCACAAGGTCACTTCCTCCATAAATGTTAACCAAAGTTTTTGCCTAGCACACAAAAAGGTCCAGCTTTCAAGGGATTTTCATGATTACAAATGATCACAAAATTGCCTATATAAGAAGGACGAAAATCAGAAGAGGAGGATTTTTTGGAGCAGAACCAGAAAACCAGAAATAGCAAAAATCATAACAAAACCTCTAAAAAGAAAGAAGCTCTGTTTTTTCTGTTTTTTCTTTACAAACTACCACAACAAATTAAACAGAATCAAAACAGCAACTACATCACAAGAAACATCTCACAAAGAGAGGAGAATAGTAGCAAAACACCCTTTTGTTATTGTTCATCTTCTCCATCACTTCCATCTTTAAGAAATTACAACCACCCAAAAGCCCCTTTCATTTTCTTGTGCATCTGAAGCTTTGGCTAGGAGTCTGTAAGTATCTTGAACCTTTTTATCTCCTTTTTTCGCATTCTGTTTAAGTGTTTGTAGCTTTTCCATAAAAAAATGCATTTTTCATCATAAGTTCATGGGCATGACTTGAGGCCAAAATATAGTTAGTTCTAGGACATCTTTTGGTGGATCTAAGACCATTAGGATGTAGTACTCATGGCAGACTTTACATTGGTATTTTTATTTTCGTATTTGGTTCAGTTTTGTGTGAGAAATTTAACTCAGAAGTTGGGAAAAAGTCACAGAATTCTGTTCTGCTGTTCATGCATTATTTTTCTGCATTTTCAGTCATCTTTAACTCATTTTTGCACTAAAAAGATCATTCAAAAACTCCAAAAAAATCACAAAGATTACAAATCACCAAACAGAAGTGGATTGCTTCTTTTTCTTACTGTTTTTTATTCAACTTTTTACCCTTGAGGTTCTGAAATTAGAAGCTGAAATGAGCTTCTGAAGTAAGCTTCTGAAGGTGCTTCTGAACAGTGCTTCTGAAGCCAGCTTCTGAACAGTGCTTTTGAATCAGCTTCTGAACAGTGCTTCTGAAGCAGCGTCTGAACAGTGCTTCTGAAGCCTGCTTCTGAACAGTGCTTCTGAAGCAGCTTCTGAACAGTGCTTCTGAAGCCGTACATTTTGCATTCTGTTTCTAAAGTCAGTTTCTGCGTCTGAAGGTTCAGAACCTGGTTTGAACTATTTTTGCAAGGGCTGAAATTCATTTTTATTCTAAGAGAAAATATAACAAGTGTTATTGCTTTTGATTGTAATATATTAATTTTCAATAACAAACTTGAATGAAAAAAGGAGTGGTCCGACATATGTCTTTCCATTCCCCCGGTTGCACGAGCACTTGACGTATGTCTCGTTGTTCGGACAATCGTCATTCTATTTTCAAAATACAAAACACATAAAAAACAAATTCAACACACCAAACTAATTTTTGACCCCCCGTGGTCAAATCAAAATCAAATCTCTTTTCACAAACGCACGATGTTTTTATCAATTCCAACGCGATGCAAACAAACGCTTAAGCCTCCCACGCGCAAGCATACAAGCTACGTTTAACCGCTAGAATACGATCAAAAACATCGTTCTTTAAAATCAACCAACAAACAAACATTTTCTACCAAAGAACTACGTAGCTTTGAATTCTCCATCGCACCAGGAGATACGTAGGAGCAAGATCCTACTCTTGTCGAGCACACATTAATAAAAACCTCATTTTCCCCTTTCTTTTTTTTCTTTGAAATATCTAAATGTAGCAAGCAAACCTTTAAAACACTTTTAACCCTAAGCTAACTAGGAGGTTCCCGTTTGGTACAACGGATGCGAGAGGTGCTAATATCTTCCCCTCGCATAATCAACTCCTGAATCCGTTAATGGTTGCGATGACCATCTTTTTCCAATTCTTCAAGAGTTTTATCAACTTTCCTTTTAAAAATAAAACTTTGGTGACGACTCCGTAGTCATTCCGAACGTTAGTGCGCTCGAGCGTTTTTTAGCGACGCGACAAATGTCATATGATATTCCCTTCACAATGTTACAGAAGTGAGATCCTTCCAAAACATAGCACATGAAGTTGGCAGAAACTAGCCACCAGAAGCCACAATAGACTTCCAAAAAAAAAGGGTGCATTGGATGTGGAGAAAGGAGAATTTCCGAGCTTAAGTCTTGCTACTACTATTCAATCTTCACCTCCATTGTGTCGACATTATGACTTAATTTTCTGGCTAGACAATGCATTGATTTTTCATAGGAGTCCACAACCGAACAGGACAAAAAAAAATTTCTACATGAATGAAGAACAAGAGCAATTTACATGTAGCTTTTCTTCTTCGATTGATATATCAATATCTCACGATCATTGTCTTGGATTTACTTTGGATTCTACTTTTTATTATTCCTCGTCTACTCTACACGTGATCGAATTTCCTTAATCCGTCAAATGTTGACTTTTCAAAATCTATCTAGGATAACAATGTTTTCCTTACTCGGGTATACGATTTACATTATATAATGATAATTCACGTCCGACAACAAAAACCATGACCAGAACATAGATAAAAAAAACTGACATTTGGTACATTTTGAACAAAAATAATGTGATTGTTTTCATATACAGGAAATTATACAGATATAAAAGGCAAGTGCGGACAACTATCTGCGTGTTAATCCTGTTTTGATGATAAAACTAATTATCTTTAAAAACTACATTCATGGATATAGAAGATACAACATTTGAATTCATAATTTTTTATACTTGACATGTGTGATTTTTACCTTGGAACTCTTTAAAAAACAACAAAACACGGCACGTTGGAGATAAGTAAGATATTGGGTTTAATTTCTTTTTATGGATTTGGTTTCTAAAAGATAGCGAATAACAGATAAACTAACTTTTAGCAAATGAGTTTATATCATGTAGATGTTAACTTATCTTATAATTGATAACATATTAACTAGTTGATTGAATTTGTAATGTTTGACGAGATTAACGGTTGAATTAGTTTATAAATATGAAATAACATAAAAATATCTTGTTAATAAATTTATTCCATGTCCTATTAATAAATTTTTATAAAATATCATTTGACTTGTTAATATTTTATAAAGAGTTTAATGATGGTGGGTTGACAGTTCAAAACAACTTTGTACACAAAATCAATCAAAACATTTAGAATTGCCACATAAATTAAATATTACATCATCATCATTAAACTCTTTTATAAAAATCGTTTTGATATAAATTTGAATAGATGGAGAAAAGAATAGTTTTGATATAAATTTGAATAGATGGAGAAAAGAATAGTGCATCCGTCCTTAAATATGACATCTTCTTAAGATAAGAAAAAATCGTTCTTCTTTCAAAAAAAATCGTTCTCTAAAAATTGTTAATATTACACGTCCAATCACATAAATGATCGTAGTGTGTCACAAGTGGTCAATCTTTATGTCCCTTAATCATTTTGATCGCAGGATAATCTCTAACCGAAAGTATGTAAAAAATATTGCTGTGATAGTTCAATTGTTAAATAAATCCATCTATTCTTCCTTAAAAAAATTAAATCAATCTAATTTCGAAAGTCTAAGTGGAATATATGCCACTTAATTAAAAAGAATTTATTTTTTTAGAGGAATTAAAAAGAAGCTGAAGAAAAGGGTTTTGTATACTCTTTTTTTATTTAAATTTTATATACAGGGGCTTCATATCCCCTAAACAAACATATAAAGACAAGGGTCTTGTTAACCGGTGTCACCGAGACACTAGTTAACAAACTAAAAGTAGAAAGAAAAATAAAGTTTTACGTTAAAAATAACACTTTTTCAACCTTCAAAAAGTAGAATACACAATTTTTAATAGAATATTTTCTTTTTTATAATTTCTTAACAAGTGTTCCAGAACACTTGTTAACATTTCTTTAAATACAGTAGAACAATACACCTTTGGAGGTTGTGGGTGGGTGTTTACGCTGAAATTTGGTAAACAACCGCTAGTCTGGGTTAATTGCTTGCGAGACCAACTAGTGAATCTCAGGAGCATAGTGCTTTGTTTGAATTATTTAAGTTGTTTGAATGTTCATTACGCATAAACATTTATTGTTGTTTTTTGGAAAATTAAATATACCAGTCACTTGGATCACAAGCAACAAGGAAAATAAATTCTTAATAAACAAATGCTTTGTTTCGATCGAAACAGGTAAATGAATAGAATTTAAATGAAAGGCAGTAAACTTTGCATGGAATTTAAAGTGCTTGAAAGATAAATTTACATGAAAAGTAAATTGCATAGAATTGTAAAATGTGCTTTACAGAAAAGAATGGTTCACAGATTCATACTTGGATCCCATTTTACTCGTTTCTCTCGATAGCATGGATACTTTGAGTTTTACAAGGATTTTTGTATAAATGAATTGCGACCTTGTTTCTGACTAAAAAACTACTATATATAGACTTTCGAAAATAAACTGTCCTAACGGTCGAACACTACCCTACTGCCAAATGTCCTGCCACGTACACCCTGCATGCACCTAACTGCCCCTTAGAACGGTTGTATCGCTCGAAGTCGAACTGAATTTGTGAAGTTTGTCAGAATTGTGCTAAGTCCAGAAATCTGTTGCTTCGATTCGATCATACGCTAGGTCGATTTGCCCAATGGTTCGAAGTCCTCTTTCTTGCCTTAGCCTTGTGTTTGTAAATATTCTCTTGAACCTGTGAACATTTCCAAGAGTCTTCTTACTCTTCAATTCGATAGAATCTGACAAGATTTTCTTTAGCATTTAGTGCGTGTTTAGGGCATATTTTTAGCTTATCAAAAATATGGGCTAACAAATTGCCCCCAAAAAATGTCTGCTTCGATTCGTGATCGAAGGAAGATGAGAAGTTGACATTTTTTCTTTTTCTACACGTTTTACTGAAACGGCGTCATGATTGCACGTTTTACTGTGTAACTGTCACCTCGATTCCCACTATCATCATGAGTTCCAACTTTCTAGGTAAAGTGGGACACGTGTCACGCTAGGAAGTCGAAGTGAATCTGATTTGACAGATTTTTTATTATATATATATTTTTTTACCCTATAAATAGGCCAAAAATGGCCATTGAAACGTTTTCTCAGACGTTTTGCTTCCAGTTCCTGCTTTTTCCACTCTCTTGCTTCCCAATCTCCACAGCCTCTTGCGAATCAGACCAACCTATTGCTTCTTTTCACAATCGTTTGTTCTCGAATCTCTAGTGAAGAAACCCTTTTCTTGGAATCAGAATCATCGGCATTGATTCAATCAGTTTGTCATTAAAACCCTCTTCATACGAAACTGTTCATCGTCTTCTTCGACAATGTTTCAAGAAAACCAGGAAGTTCCTATAGCTGGGAAATGGCCCAGCACTATCACCAGTAACGATGGCAAAGAAATGGTACCCGAACCTCACGGGGACGCAGCAAAGAAAGCTATTTGGGAGTTGAACGTGATGATCCCGTTTTCTGTGGGTCGTCAGACTTATGCCTTTGGTGGGCCTCTTCCAGATCAGCCAAATCTGTCGAAGGCCATGGATAAGGTATTTCCTTCGTTCACAACCTGCGAACCTAGGATATTCCTGAGTGACCCATATAACTTCAGTTTTCTAAGCAAACCTGGCAAGCTATTTCAATCAGCCCCCTATATAGGCAACCTGGATTATATCTCTTGGCTAGATCGAGTCGAAAGTGACTTTGGAGAATTTTGGAAAAGACATGAGATCTTCGACCTTATTCAATTCTCTAGGACTGGTCCAGAGTATCGACCAGAGATGTTAATCGCTGCTCTGCACTTCTTCGAGAGTGCAACCAATACGTTTCAATTTCCTTGTGGTATGCTTACTCCGACCCTTTTTGACGTGGCTGCTCTTACAGGCCTTAGGCCTACTGGGGATACCTATGACCCCACCATTACTAATGACGATATCAAAGTAGATTTTAAAGAGGCAACGTTTGCTAAGTATATAGCGGATAACAGGGGTCATGATGACGAAGTATCAGACGAAGAGCACGTCGCATTTCTGACCTTGTGGCTGTCACATTTTGTCTTCTGTTCGAAGTCCCTGCAGGTGGCAAAAAGATTCATTCCTATGGCCCAGCAGATCGGAGAAGGCAGAATATTTGGACTTGGGCGCCTTTTGCTGGCCGTTCTATATGATTCGATCGGGGAAGCCTGCGATGACCTGAAGAAATCGAAGGATGATTCTTCCTTCCTAGTATCCGGCCCAATGTGGCTTCTTCAGTTGTGGCTTAATGCCACTTTTGAAAAGGAAATGGGACTGATCATCCCACAAGATTATGCTGAAGAGGTTGCCAACCGTTCTATCGAGGGCCAAAGGGCACTTCGACTGACGCCCAAGACCTCAGAACAGAGCCCACAGAGGCTCTTCCTCAAGTACATGAAGGTCTTCCTGGACTTCAAGCATTTTCTTCCTCAACATGCCCCTTTCCATGAGAGATAGTTTGGCCCGGCTTGGTTTACAGAAGATTTCCCAACCATCGACCCAGACAACGAAGACGAAGTGAATGAAGTATGGTCAGCTTACCTGTATCCTTCCATACTTTCATGCAGAACTGGGGTGAAGTCGAACTACTTGGGCTTGGTAGGGTACCAACCTAATTTAGTGTCAAGACAATTTGGGCTTTCCCAACTTCGACCCAAGAGTATGTTTTCAGACCCCAAACATGTTTTGAGGGGAGCTAACCTCTCAGATAAGCTTTTTAAGAAATACCTAAAGTCATCTGGAGAGCTCTTGTTCGAATTGCATCCATTCGAATACAATGCCTCGTTCTTCTGTACTACAGAATTCACAAAATGGTGGGAGAAGTATTTTTCTAGTCACTCAGTTGGAGACACTAAAGCTATGATCTCCAGGTTAGGAAGTGGCTTTTCCCAGCCAATTATTGAGAAAATATGTTCGAAGCTCCCTGCTCGAGGTACCAAACTCACTTTTTGTCACTTATTGATATATGCTAGTTTTATTTATTTATGCCTTTCGATTTCATCTGTTTAGGCAAAGCATCGGTGACAAAGAAGGGTGCAGAATCGTCTCAAGCTGGGGAAAAATCCAAGAGGCCGACTGGCATAAAGATCCAGGAAGTAAAGAAGGAAAAACAAGAAAAGGTAACTGATTTTATTTACCTTGTTTTAATTTCTAACATTTTCTAACTTCTTTCTACTTCGATTACGGCAGAGTCGGAAGAGAGATAATAGTTCTGAGACTACTACAACTTCTAAGAAGTCAAAACCCGAGGTCATCTATGTTATAGATGAAGAAGAAGTAAGTCCCCAAGTCCTCTCTTCTTGATCTAATGTCAATCCCTTTAGTCATTTCTTATCTTTTCTTTGACAACAGGAAGAGGAGGAAATTCCTCTTATTAGGAAACGGAAAACGCCCCCTAGCTCAACACCCACCAAGTCTGTCGAACAGACGGGTCTAAGTAGTTCACAGGCTCAGGAGCCTAAAAAGAAGAAAAAGAAGAAAGACAAGAAAATCGAACCTGAAATTGCTGCAGATCGAAAAGCAGAGGAGCCTGTTGAGAAGAGGAAGAAGAAAAAATCTTCTAAGTCTTCAGAAGATCAACCAAAGGCAATTCCTTCTGACTCTCAGCCTGCTTCGACCGAGGTTGATAATAAGGCTGACCATGAGGCTAAAGATAAAGAGGATGCTGGAGGCGTTAAGACTCCTGAAGAAATTAATCCAAATCCCGTGATTGTAGAGATCGAGGTACGGGTTTCTCCACAAACCTCTTTTCTTTTTATGACTTAGATTGCCTTTGCTAGCATCCTTTTTTATTTCGTCTATATTTCGAATCAGGTGGAAGGTCATGTTGCAGAGGGCGCCCCTGCATGGGCAGAGAAAATTCCAAGCCCCCTTATCGAAGAGCCTCCCAGTCCTGTAGAAACAGAAACTGCTGCTGAGGCAGATCAACAGAAAGAAGATCAACCAGATCAACCAGTTGCGTCTGAAAGTCCTCGTGGTCGGAGGGGAACATTTGTCGAATCTGAAACTGAGCAACCAGAGGCTGCTGTTTCTACTGAATCGAGCAAGGGTTATTCGCCCTCTCCTGAGAGGTACCAATTTGATGATGAAGCTATCAAAGAGGCTGAGGTAGGAGGGTCAGAAATCTTGCCGGAGTCTTCAACTTCGAAGCTCTCTGCCAGCTTAGGGTTGCCTGAAGAAGAATTCGTGAATATGCAAAGTTCAGACCCTGCAGCTACTCTTCGACTTCTGCTTACCAAGCAAACTCCTCCTCCAACTTCAAGTGACAGGGCCAGTGATTCGACTCAGTCAGCAGAAGAAATCAACTCGTCCGTACGTCAAGACTCACTTCTGTTGAAACTGACTACAGACTTTGTGATGAAAGATGTGCCCAACATAATTAAAGCAAATCCCTCCACTGCTTTTGGACATCTAAACTTTCTGAAGAAACTCCACAATCCCTTAACCACTGACGAGACTTTGGGGAAGGTTCTTCAAATCGAATCAATCATTGACCAACTGGCCAAAACTGTGCAACATGATGAGGACAGTGCAATGAGGCTCGCTGCTCAGAAACGAACACATGACCATTTGCTCGAAAGAGCGAAAACTGCACAAGCTGAAGTTGATCGATTAGCAAATTTCGCCAAAGAAGCGCACCCTGATATCAAGGTTTGCAATGACAACATCTCTGATTGGGAAAATCATATCATTGTGTTGCAGTCGCAGATTGACAACTATAGGCAGAAAATTTGTGAAGAGGAAACCAAACGCAACAAACTCGAAGAGGATGTTAACAATTCGATTAAGGCTCGAATTGATGAGAAGGGACGAGAAGGTCTTAAGGCTTACAGTGCTTCTGCAGTAATCCTTGAAGAGGTTAAAAGCTTGGAGAGAGCCCGCCAGATCTTCGATAAAGAGATCAATAGCTTGACCAAATTGTACTGGGAGTCTGTCAAACATTTGTAATACCTTAGTTTTTACTTTATAAATTTCGAACATCTTTTGGTATATTTTGGTTGTAATGTTCAAGACATGCCCAGTTTGTGGCAATTTCTTTTAACTGTCATTTCGAATCTCTTTGAAGTTTTATTATGCGCTTATCTTTACTTCGAGTCACTTTGACTATTTTAGCATTTGAAAACGCCAGATATCGAAGATTTACTTGGTTTTCGTGATACACTCTGAACCCCTCTTTTTAGTAACGGATAAGATCGTGCCTAAAACAAAACGCTTAACTACTAAGCCATATCTCTGATTGGCTCTAGTTTCAAAATAAGTCAAACATCCGTTTCCAAAACAGTCAAAATGACATGGCGTGAATTCCTAGAAGAAATAGGAAACAGTTGAAGAATTATTAATGATCTTACCATTATATATATGGTCATTCTCTATCCGTTTTACTCACTCTGTTCTGCAAGTTATAATAGTATAGCCACCATCACCAATTTTGAAAGAGAAATCATGGGCAAAGGCAAACAGATTGCGAAGAACACCAATGAAAAGAAAGCAACGTCTGGAAAGAAGAACAACAAGAAAATGTTGATTCCTCAAAAAAGACAAAGAAACCTTCTTCCAAGGGCGAAAGTTCAAGAACTTGCAGAGCTCCTCCTCCTCCTGAAGGGAAAATACACGAATCACCTTCAAAGGCTCAACTAGAGGTTTCCTCCTCAGAGTCTGATAGCACGAACCCTGATTGGGCAGAATTCCTTTCAACCTATGATGAAAACAAGGAATACCTTCGTTCATCAGACTCATAAGTGGATTCGAAATGAAGGCCCTTCAAGATCAATGTGTCACTTTTTCTTTTGTAATTCGAATAAAATCTTAGCACTTTATGATGGATAAAAATCCAAGATAAGACCTTTGTATGGTGAGGGATAAAACCCACCATTTTAATTCGAATCTTTTATTTTACTGGCATCTTCGCAAGTTGCCACTTTAGTATTTTGCTTTTCGAACTATTCTTGATTTATTCGAATCTCTTGAAGCGCTGGTCTATATCTTTTCAAATACTTACCATTTATACTCAAAGTACGTTGATCAGGAGTTAACTCCTCTAACTCATAAGCACCGTTCGAATAAATCTGAACTATCTTAAATGGCCCTTCCCAATTTGGGGACCACTTGCCCAAGGTTCGATCTTTTCTATCCATGGGCAGAATGACTTTCCACACCAAGTCTCCAACATTAAAAGTTTTTGACTTCACTTTCTTGTTATAAGCTTTTGCAACTCTTTCCTTTTGCCTAGTCAAGACTTCTAATGCTCTTAATCTCTCCTCATCTAAATCAACCAACTCATCTGACATCATTTTCCAATAATGATCAATTGGTATGTCCATTTGTTTTTGTATTCTGGCTGATTGCAAATGTATTTCGACTGGAAGTACAGCATCATGACCAAACGTCAATCGAAATGGGGTAGTGCCAGTTGATTCCTTAGGAGAATTTCTACATGCCCACAAAATTTGATCCAACGTTTTATTCCAATTTCTTGGTTTTTGGGCAATATGTTTTTTAATCAAGTTAATGATAATTTTATTGGCTGCTTCGACTTGACCATTTGCTTGCGCGTAATATGGTGTTGAGGTTAATAATCGAAAGCCAGTTTCTTGAGCAAATTCTTGCATCTTTCGTCCAGTAAAAACTGAACCTTGATCAGTGGTAATTGTTTCAGGAATACCATACCTATAAATAATATGGTTTTGAATGAAACTAATTACTGCCTCCTGATCGACATTTGGTAAAGGCACTGCTTCAATCCATTTAGTAAAATAGTCTATTCCAACTAAAATATATTGTTGGTTTTTAGACGAAGCAGGCTTAACCTCACCAATTAAATCCAGAGCCCATCCTCTGAAAGGCCAAGGTTTGATTATGGAGTGTAACTCACTAGCAGGTACATGCTGTATCCCTGCATGCTTTTGGCATTCTTGACAGCCTTTAGCAAATTCTATGCAGTCTTTTAACATAGACGGCCAATATAAACCTTGTCGAAATAAAAGCCATTTCATTTTATGCCCTGCTTGATGTGACCCACAGGCACCACTATGAACACGAGAAACTGCTAAATATGCTTCTGATTCACTTAGGCATTTTAATAAAATTCCTTCTGCAGTCTTTTTAAATAATTCATTTCCCATAATCACGTAGTTCAACGCCCTATATTTGATCTTTCGAGCCACATTACCTGTTGGATTTTCCAAATATTCAACAATGGATTTTCTCCAATCATTATCCAACATATTGTCAATGGCAAAAATTTGAATTTTTTCCTGAAGATCATCCACGTTTTCATCCTCATTATCTTGTGGTGTACTTGCCCCCACAAGTTTTGGCATTGACAATTTAGTGCTTAATGGCTCTTGTAACACCAGTTTATCTTTTATTTCGATCAACTGAGTTAATTTTTCCTTCGACATTTTGTACCCTGAAGCTATTTGGGCTAAATCATTGGCTTCTTGGTTTTCTAGTCGAGGTACATGTTCAATATTAATATAATCGAAATGATTCAGAAGAGAACTTGCTATAACAAAATATTTTGCTAAGTGTTCTTTCACACATTTGTATTCTTGTGTTAATTGTCTCAACACTAACTCTGAATCACCCCTTATGTTAACATTTCTTGCCCCCAAGCTAATTAAAATTTCAAGGCCTGTGATTAAAGCTTCATATTCAGCCTCATTATTAGAGCAAAGACCTTTAATTTTATACTTGAACTTAGTTGGGATTTTTGTGGAGGATATTATTAAAATTCCAATCCCAGTTCCATGTTTATGTTTCGAACCATCGAAATACAAAATCCAAGGTTCAGTATCTACATAGTCTTGAGGCATTTCGATCACTGAGTGATCCACAATAAAATCTGCCACAATTTGGCCCTTAACAGATTTCAAGGGCTTGTAAGTTAAAGAATATTATGTTAATGCTAAAGCCCACTTTCCAATTCTATTGTGCAAAATAGGCTTCGATAACATGTGTTTAATAATATCATAATGAGAATACACATAAACATCAACAGGCTTTATATATTGCTTAAGTTTGATACAAGAGAAATACAAACAAAGACAAAGTTTTTTTATGGCAGTATATCTAGTTTCTGCATCATTTAATGCACGACTAAGATAATAAATTGCATGCTCCACGCCATTATCATCTTCCTGAGCCAACATGCTCCCAATGGTCTTGTCAGACGCAGCAATATACAACTTCATAGCTTTGTTTCGACTAGGAGGCATTAGTACAGGAGGCTTAATCAAATACTCTTTAATTTCATCGAAAGCCTTTTGATGCTCTTCATCCCATTGGAATGATTCATCTTTCTTGAGTCGAAGCAATGGCGAAAAAGTTTGAGCTGTGCCACTTAGATTCGAAATGAATCTTCTCAAGAAGTTGATTTTTCCTAGCAAAGATTGAAGCTGTTTCTTGGTCGAAGGAGGCTTTGTCTCAAGAATAGCCTTTGTTTTGTTCTGGTTTATCTCGATGCCTTTTTTATGCACCACAAAACCAAGGAAATCTCCTGCATGCACACAAAAAGCACACTTTAATGGATTCATTTTTAATCCATGTTTCCTCATTCGTTCGAAAGACTGCCTAAGGTAATCCAAATGGCTATCTTCAGATGAGGATTTGATGATTATATCATCTATATAAACTTGCATGAATGTGTCTATAAAATCATGGAACATGGAATTCATGGCCCTTTGATAAGTGGCCCCAGCATTTTTCAAACCAAACGGCATAACAACCCATTCATAAGTGCCTAATGCACCAGGGCATCGAAATGCTGTTTTTGACACATCATTTTCAGCAATAAATATCTGGTTATAACCAGAATAACCATCTAACATACTTAGAAATTCAAAGCCAGCTGCTGAATCTACCAACATTTCTGCTACTGGCATAGCATATTCATCTTTAGGTGTAACATTATTTAAATCCCTAAAATCTATGCATACTCTAAGAGTTCCATTCTTTTTAATAACAGGGACTATATTTGCTAACCATTCGACATACCTGGCAGCTCTGATGAATTTACACCTCAGCAGCCTCTCGATCTCTTCCTTGATCTTGGACATGATTTCTGGTGCGAACCTTCTTGGTAATTGTTTTACTGGCCTTTTTCCTTCTTTGATAGGTAACTTCAATTCGACCATTTGTCTGCTTAACCCAGGCATTTCATTGTAATCCCAAGCAAAGCAGTCTTTGAATTCTTTAAGAAGAGGCACCAGCTTTTCTTTTAGACTTGAAGTGATATTGGCACTGATATAAGTTGGCCTTTTGATTGAGCCATCTCCAATATCGATCTCCTCCAAAGGATCTTGTGCCTGCATCTTTGGCGCCTCACTCATAGGATCCTTCTCGAAACCCAGTGGCTCATCATCATAAATGCAGTCAAGTCTTCGATCCTTTGTTTCTTTGATTTTCTGATCTTCGATCTTGGCTTCAACTGCCATATTTTGTTGGAACTCAGCCTCAAGGGCCGTATTTAATCTATTTTCGGCCATATAAGCCGTAATCCTGGCCCATGCAGTGGCCTCAGTCATAGTAATCTTCATATATATTCCACCCAGTTGGTGGAATGGCTCCATCTTCAGAGGAAACAGTACCAATTTCTTCCCTCTCCCATATAAAGCCATGGGTAGGATGGAGCTTGACAGAATGGATAACACTGTCACTTGGCTCGAAAGCAGATTCCTTGTCACCACAAGGTGCTATATTAGCCAAATTTTTGTCAAAGGTTTGTGGAGTAACAATGTCAACCTCTGACCCATAGAAGCTTTGATCTGCTCTATGTTTTCAACAATCCCATCCTCCCTCCAAATAATAAGTTTCTGGTGGAGAGTAGATGGTACAACCCCAACTCCATGGATCCATTCCCTTCCTAATAGCAGGTTAAAGTTAGCCTTGGATTGTACCACTAGGAATAGAGTTGGTCGAACTATACTGCCTACAGCAACATCAACTTGTATGGCTCCCAAAGAATAGCCAGTTTTGCCCTCATAATTAGAGAGCACAATGTTGTGGGCAGATAGATCAGTGTCATGTTTCCCAATCTTGTAGAGCATAGATTGAGGCATCAAGTTGACAGCTGCTCCCCCATCTATGAGCACTTTGTTGATCCCAACATTTTCAACTTTTGCTCTGATGAAAAGAGGTTTGAGATGGCTTTTCATCCCAAGGCTTGGCTTCTCGAAAGAAGCTAATTGTTCTTCAACGCATCCATTGTTCATAACATAGTAACATACTGGCTTTGGGTCAGCCATATCAAAATGATCGAATTCACCTTCGATCTCAGTAACCTCAGATTGGAAATCATACTCAGATGGCAAGATAGACACCACACAGATGACATCGAAATCAGGTTCAGAATCCAGCAAATCCTCGTCTTCCATCTTGTCTTCGTCCACTGGAGGAAGGAGTCTTTCTTTTGCTGGCCTCCTAGACACTTCTTTATATTGGCCAGTCTGCAAATTCTGTAGAGCCAATTTCTTTTGACGCTGAAACCTGCGCCATTGGGTCCTTGTCATAGGATTCTTACCTTTGTAATTGTTCCTATAAGAATACCTATTAGCTTCCTGTGGGCCAATTTGTTTCATTCCACTGGAACCACCCACTTCCATGGCTCCTTTGTTGAACCTTATGAGTCCCTGGTGCATCCATTTTTCGACAGGAATTGAACCAGGAGGAACAAAAGTATTCTTTCGACCAGATTTCTGGTTGTTGTTCGACTGCACCATAACCCTCTTACCTTTATCGAAACGCTGGTTTTGCTTTGCCCCCTTGTTGACAACTTGGTACTTCTTGAGGCCCTCAGTAGCTTCTCTATCACATACTGCACTGCAGCGAGGACATAGCATTACACTCTTGCTTCCGAGTTTGCATCTGTTCAAGAAATCAATCAAATCCTCTTCAGCTTGAGGATACACAACTTTCATCTTTTCGTTGTAGTCTTCTTCAGATATATCTTGAACTTGCACCTGAGACACCTCCATCGCTTCGACCATCATTATTCCTTGAGGTTCTGCATAGAGAGTTTCAACAGCTTTAGGTGTTTCAGCATTCGCCTGAGTGGTCTTTGGTTTCTCACCAAATTTGAGTCTCCCTTCATTGAGAGCCTTTTGAACCAAATCCCTGAAAAGAATACAACGTGAGGATTTATGGCCAAGGAAATTATGAAATTTACAATAACCCCTTTTCTTCTGCTGCTCGATTGGGGGTACTTTTAAGCCCTTAGGAACAATAATCTGGCCATCTGTGACTAATAAATCAAATATTTCATCACATTTGGTTATGTCAAATGTATAAGTTTTAGACACAAATTTATCATTTTTAGGTTCAACAGGATTTTTTCCATTCGAAGGTCTAAGGAGTTTACATACATAAGGAGGTCCAGGTTTTAATTCTGCTAAATCAACCTCATTGTCTTCGATATCTTCATAAGTGATATCGAACTCTTGGTCACTGTCATTTGCTTCGACATATGCAACCTTTTCCCTGTTATGGAATTTAGAATTTCTAGCCTTTTCAGCTTTTAGCCGTTCGACTTGTCGAACTCTATCAGCCAACTGAGCCATGTCCCTCAAATACTGAGTATCTAATTTCTTTCTAATCGAATAGTCTAGGCCACCAGCAGCCATTTCGACTAATTCATGTTCAGGGACTTGGGTGAAGCATCTTGCCTTTAAAAGTCTGAATCTATTCAGATAATCATCAATTGATTCAGGTGCTTTACGTCGAACACTTGCCAATTCTTTAAGGCTTATTTTTGATTGTCCCATGTAAAACTGTTCATGGAAAACTCTCTCTAATTGATTCCAATTATGTATGGAATGTGGAGGGAGGGTTGTAAACCACGTAAAAGCATTTTTTGTTAGAGAATTTGGGAAGTACTTCATCCTTAAATTTTCATTGTTTGCTATGTCTCCTGCTTCTGTCAGAAATCTTGCAATGTGCTCAACAGTTGATTCACTAGTGTCACCAGCGAACTTGGTTAATTTTGGGATTTTGACACCCCTTGGTAGTTCAGTTTGAAGCACATATTCTGACAAGGCAGAAACAAAGTTTGGTCTATGTAAACCTACATTCAGACCATTTTGGACTAAGATAGCTTCGACCAAATTTGCTATGTTATTTTGTGCCCCTAAGTTATTTTGTTGGACATTTCTAACCACTTCATCAGCATTTTGATTTCGATTTACTAAGACTAACCCTGGATTTGGTTCGATTTGTGGTTGGACTTGTGGTTGGATTTGTGGCTCGATTGGAACCACTTGTAATTGTCCTTGATTAAGCTGTACCACTATGTTATTGGGTATAGGCAACATAGCATTATTCGGTATTTGGACGTTTTGTATGGGTGTAGATTTTGAATTTGGGGGACTGGTTGATTAGGAACATGAGGAGCCCCAAAGAAATCAGCCATCCTACCCATCTGGGTGGCTAACAATTGATAAGTCTGGTTAGTATTTTGTATCAAAGGATTAAACACTGTACCAATTTGTTGTGTCAACATATTAACCATATCATGATTACTTTCATCCATTTGTTGCCTTAAAGACATCAAGGATGTATTAGTTAATGGTGGCGCTGCATTTCGATTAACAGAACTAGAGGCCAAACGCTGGTTTATAGGCGAGTAAACGCCAGGCACAGTTTCTGAAAATAATGAAGGGTTAGTTTGTAACCCTTGCATCATTGCTGTAGGCATACCATATGGCACATTCCTACTGTTGCCTTGATTCATATATTGTGAAAAAGGCATACTGAACGTAGAGCCGATTGTGCCTCCCCCTCTTACTGGGGATGATTGGCTCCCTACATTTTGGGGTATCGAAACTGCAGGGCCAGCAGTGGTGAAAGGCATCGTTGTTGACGCATTGATAGGCATAGTAACACCCATTGTCGAAGAACTGGGAGCGGATATGGTTGCTCCAGTCACATTCGCAACAACTTCACTCGAAGTGTTCAGTGCACTCGAAGGTGCGGACACATTGTTATCATTCATATTTGCATTTTCCATATTATTTGTGCTTGTATTTCTGGGTGGTGGTCTAACCATTTCAGGGAGTATTTTCCCACTCCTCAAGAACATGCACTAACGCAATTTTCAGAAAGAATGCAGAAATAGAACTTGCAAATCCAAACGAAAATATTTTTTAGAAAAAGATTCAAATAAAGCACACGTCCCACTGGGTGTGCCAATTTGTTTACGCTGAAATTTGGTAAACAACCGCTAGTCTGGGTTAATTGCTTGCGAGACCAACTAGTGAATCTCAAGAGCATAGTGCTTTGTTTGAATTCTTTAAGTTGTTTGAATGTTCATTACGCATAAACATTTATTGTTGTTTTTTGGAAAATTAAATATACCAGTCACTTGGATCACAAGCAACAAGGAAAATAAATTCTTAATAAACAAATGCTTTGTTTCGATCGAAACAGGTAAATGAATAGAATTTAAATGAAAGGCAGTAAACTTTGCATGGAATTTAAAGTGCTTGAAAGATAAATTTACATGAAAAGTAAATTGCATAGAATTGTAAAATGTGCTTTACAGAAAAGAATGGTTCACAGATTCATACTTGGATCCCATTTTACTCGTTTCTCTCGATAGCATGGATACTTTGAGTTTTACAAGGATTTTTGTATAAATGAATTGCGACCTTGTTTCTGACTAAAAAACTACTATATATAGACTTTCGAAAATAAACTGTCCTAACGGTCGAACACTACCCTACTGCCAAATGTCCTGCCACGTACACCCTGCATGCACCTAACTGCCCCTTAGAACGGTTGTATCGCTCGAAGTCGAACTGAATTTGTGAAGTTTGTCAGAATTGTGCTAAGTCCAGAAATCTGTTGCTTCGATTCGATCATACGCTAGGTCGATTTGCCCAATGGTTCGAAGTCCTCTTTCTTGCCTTAGCCTTGTGTTTGTAAATATTCTCTTGAACCTGTGAACATTTCCAAGAGTCTTCTTACTCTTCAATTCGATAGAATCTGACAAGATTTTCTTTAGCATTTAGTGCGTGTTTAGGGCATATTTTTAGCTTATCAAAAATATGGGCTAACAGTGGGCTAATCAATCAAGTATGGTTCTCTTGTCCTCTCATAAGTCGACTTAACAATACAAAAATAGATATATAAAATTCTCAACATGGTTTGAAAATGTAATTAGCAACGTAGACAAAGAAATGACCGTGTAACGTACCTTTTTTTTAGAGGTGTAACATTAAATTATAGAGTTCAAATTCATTCGAAAATAAGTTGTAAAATGACTATTGATGTCACTTTAAATTAATAAAAGTTTCTCTCTTTCATATTTTTTAATAAAAAAATAGACAAAAAACAAACGAAATAGTATCATCTATTACCTATCACTTGTGGAAGGTAAGGAATCAATAAACAACATAAATTAACAAGGACAAATCATAAACTAACACAAACTTAAAAACCTTTAGGTTGATTTCTAGAAACTTCCCCCAATTAACAAAATAAACGTGGACGATGGAAACATAGATGGAACATGGCAGAAGTCGCATAAGGTAAAGGAGCATATATTTGATTGAAGTTTGCTCTCGAGATAGGTTTCTGGAATGATATCCTAAAATTGACCAAATAAATATTCTCATGGATTCCACAAAGACACTCGATTCTCAGGCTACATTTGAATGACTATTTTATTCTTTGCTTGATACTTGCTAAATTATTTAGAGCTATTGACTTCTCTTAGATCAAGTGAATGGAAATCAATCGAGGTCTCTCTCTAGAGTTGCTTAGAGCGGCTGAAACGTACTACAAGCAAGTTGAATTTCAATGATTTGGGTGAGAGGTGTTTCTTTTTATAAGCAAAATTTATTCAATAAACGATTACAATGGTCACTCCAAGAGTCCAACCTATTACCTTTTAGGAAAGTGATTCACATAGTTAAATTGCCTTTGAATTGACTTTGGGGGAGAAGTTAGTTGCGAGCTTAACATAACACATCGAGTTCGCCATAATGTACATCATCATTTCATTGATTCAATGATTGTGTTTAGAGTTTTTTTTTTTAAGAAGAAAAAATGGTATATATTAATCAACCGAGCTCCACGCCTGTACAAGATGTGTTAGGATAGGACTCAAGAAAAGATACATGATGAACAATCGACAAAACACAAGGAAAAAACACTACTAGCTGAATACAAAAGAATTAGCTAGCCAATATGTTAAAGCATTGAGTGAGATTGGTCTATCAATGATGAAAATCAAAAGCTAAGTTATTATTACTTGCTTGATCCCATCTGAACGAAGCAAGTCTCACGCTCTCTACCATGTAAAGGTTGACCTGAATGCCGAAAGATGTGACCATTTCTGTCCTTCCAAATAGTCCAAACCGTTGCTAACCAAATCCCATGAAGAGTTGCACGTAATTTTTTAAAATCACCTGCTAAATAAGTAAAATATTGAAAATGATCTGAAACTTGTAACTTGTCAGCCGCTCGTATACCAAACCACATATGAAGATGCATACAAATGCTACCATAGAAAACACACCCGACGAATATATGATTTGCACTTTCAGATTGATCGCATCTACGAACACACCGATCTGATGTTTGTGGAATGATTCCACGATGTGTCAAATTATCTCTTGTAAGAAGCCGATTAATAATAACCTCCAAACCAGTAGTAAAACCTTTATAGGAACACCTTTCTTCCACACAATGTCATAATATTCTGATATCTCATATTGTCACATGAAACAAACCTATGATATTTGATTCCCCGATGTGTTTCGAGCTTTTAGGTTTTTTAGTGTCAAAATCCTCTCTATTTTGTTTTGCCATTTTCATTATTTTCAATTTCAAAGTTTTAAGAATTTAAATAGAATAATAACATTTGATGAGTTGACTTATTTAATATGCATCTCAATGCCCTTCAAAATTATAACAAAAAGAGAAGTAGAGAGAAAACATAAAAGAATTCTAACTTGTTGTTTTGGGTGTATTTAGGCTTATGCCGAAAAGGTCCAATGTGAAAAAATCCTTGACCCAATTTAGAACAGAAAAAGGTTAACAAATGTTCTTATGACACTTAATAAGAAGTTTACGATCGACATTTTATGTTGAAATTTATGTATTCAATACATGAAAATATCAAAAAGCAACTTTTTTTTTACATGAAATTATCAATTGTTTACATTTTTTTAATCCTTAGCGAGATCCTTTAGAATATATGATCAAATGGAGCACCATCTAATAGGAAGAGTTTTAGATCACGATGAGAATGAATCTTGACTGGGGAGATTCCACCTAAGTCAAATCCAATACTTTGCACATGACATGTTACATCTGTATAAAAAAAAGTAACACATATTATACCCCTGTTAATTGGTGGTGTATATATGTCCCGGACGAAACGGGCCACCATATCGCCTTGGTGATTCTCTTTTGTATTGGTTTTTGCTTTGTGGCAAGCAATTAACTATGGCGGCATCATGATAACCGCAAAAGAATATTTCAATGGGGATCATCAAAATCAAAAGTTGCAATAATCTTACTATGAATTGAAGGACCATATGATTTGTTTCTCGAAAATAACTAAATCACATAAACTTTCTCTTTAACCGAGAATTAGTCACGTGTGACCTTTACCTACGATGTGTCAGTGTTTGGTCCCACGCGGCTCGCATGAGTTGGGTGTGGCAGGACACACGTCAAGGTCAAACAAACACATGCTCATTCACTGTGACAATAGTGTGAGACCAATTACAACGTGAATTCCACACCCCGTTCCTCTGAGTTGGACCTTTTCGTTCTTAGCTTTTGTATTTTTCTTACCTGAATCTTTATTAGATTCAATTCAATGCTTTCTTTAAATGTAATGTAAATTAAAAGTTGATGTATGATTAACTTGGTTTTTTTAGAATCAAATTAGAATATTGTTGGCTCACAAAGTGAGTTTGGAAACATCCACATTAAGTTCAAAACAATCACACAAATGAAACAAACAGCATGTATTTACCTAAAATCTTAAATATTGACATATCTGAAGTGTGAGTCTTCAATTTATCATGTTAATTCTTTAAACAAAAACTATTTCATTCACATCTACATACACTTGTATTTGCTCTGCCTTTGACACCAACCACATCAACAAGACATGCTGCCTGACACCCTTGGTCAGGAAGACTTTGTACACAAGGAAACCTGTGTCATACCATGATTTTGGTACCATTGTTGAGTCATGACGGGAGTCAGGGAGAACATTTATATTGGGTCAGAGCAACTACACAAATGAGAGAAACGTTATACTTCTACTAACAATATATAAAAATCGAAGTCCAACAAAATTCCATAATCGTTCTTATTAAAACTCATGATCTCCTTAATTTTACGTGCATAATGGTCATTTTACAAAATTTAATTTATTTGTTTTTAAAAAAATTAATTACGGATAATGTTCATTACAACGGTAACCAATTTTCACGGATAACTATGAAACTAATTTATTTGTTTTTTAAATTAATTACAAATAATGGTTCACAAGTGTAACAAAGTTTCACGGATAACTATGAAATTAATTTATTTGTTTTTTTAAAAATTAATTACGAATATACTAACAATATATAAAAACCGAAGTCAAGAAAAATTTCATAATCGTCCTTATTAAAACTCATGATCTTCTTAATTTTATAATTGTCAAGCAAACATTGAATGTTGTTTTGCATATAAAATAAAAATTTATTTAATAGAAATGTTACATTGATGTTTGTATATTGAAAATAATCACGAGTTTCTAATATTTTATCATATCGACTTTCTCATATCTTATATATAAAAGTTCTTAAGTCTCTTAGACAACTTTTTGGAGCCAAAAAAGTTGTTGAAGTCTAAATTACTTTGGGGGGTTTTATTATTTGTCTTTTGGAAGCATTATCAATGATTTTTTCATAACAAGGATTGGACCAATGGTCAACCCTAATCCCTATCAATGATTTTTTCATAACAAGGATTGAAATAAGGGTCAACCCTAATCCCTTATCTTTTTACATTAGTTTTGGATGTACTTACCAAGATGTATGAGTTTTGCAGATGACATAGTTTTAATTGGAGAGTCGAGGGAGGATTTGAATGGGATGTTGGAGACAAGTCTTAGAAACGTATGTCTTTCGTTTGAGTAGAAGCAAAACATAGTATATGTAATGTAATTTCAGCAAAAGGCGAAGTATTTCGACCTTAAAGGTGAAAGTTAGAGACCATATCATATAAGTTACACAATTTAAATATCTTGGGTTTATTCTTTCAACAAAAAAATTTGGGTTCATAGTACAAAATGACGGAGAAATAAAAACAGATGTAAATCATCGTATTCAAGTTGGATTGTTGAAATAGAGAAGAGCCTCATGTGTTTTTTGTGATACAAACGCACTATTTAAGTTGAAGTGAAAAATACCAGATAGTTGTCAGAACAACGATGTTTTATGGAGCAGAGTATTGAGCGGTTAAGAACCAACACGAGAATAAAGTAAGTGTGCGGAGATGAGGATGTTGCGTTGGATGTGTGGTAAGACTAGATGAAATAAGATTAGAAATGACAACATTGCATTGCATAGATAGTTGGGGTAGCACCTATAGTATAAATATTGTATAGGTTTAGGTGGTTTGAACATGTAGAGAGAAAACTCGTAGATTCTATAGTAAGAAGAGTATATCAAATTGAGGATAATCATATTACAAGAGGTATAAGAAGACCTAGAAGAAACTATTAGGAAAGATTTATAGATTAATGAGTTGGATCTAAATATGGTTTATCATAGAACAATATGACGTATTTTGGTCCATGTAGTCAACCCTACTTAGTGAGATAATATTTGGTTGTTGTTGTCGTCGTCTTTTGAAAGCATTAACTAATGCTTAACAACAACTATTATTTCATTTCATGATCAACTACCACATTTATTAGTCAATGAGATAATCAAATTCCCGTGCATCACACGGGTCCAAGTACTAGTATGTATATAAAATTTGTTTATGCAAATATAAACATTTAAAAGCTGCAACGGGAACGGTGCAAACATTAAAAAGTGTTTTGCATATAAAATAAAAAGTTATTTAATAGAAACACTACATTAATTTTGATTTTGAAAATAGTCATGAGTTTTTAAAATTTTATCACATCGATTTTCTCATATATGTATATAAAAATTTGTTTATGCAGATATAAGTACATAAAATCTGCAACGAGTGCGGTGCAAACATTAAACATTATTTTGCATATAAAATAAAAAGTTATTTAATAGAAACACTATATTAATTTTGATTTTGAAAATAGTCATGAGTTTTTAAAATTTTATAATATCGACTTTTTCATATATGTATGTAAAAATTTGTTTATGCAGATATAAGTACATAAAATCTGGAACGCGTGCGGTGCAAATATTGAACAGTCTTTTGCATATAAAATAAAAAATTATTTAATAGAAACACTACATTAATTTCGATTTTGAAAATAGTTATGAGTTTTCAAAATTTTATCATATCTTTTCTTATATATCTACATAAAAATTTGTTTTCACATATATAAGCAAATAAAATCCATGACTTTTTTTTTGTGGTGAATAAAATTCATAACTGGTGTGACTCAACTATTTAACAAATATTTGTATATATAAGAGAAAAATATTTAATAAAAACGTTACATTAATACTCATAATTTTCATTTAATATCTATAAACATTATACAATATTAACAATCTAATTATTTTTTAAATAATTATTGTAATGTTACGTGACCTGTGCAAAACATTAAGACATTATAGAGTTTACTATAAGACTTCTTAACTCACTCTTGCTATACAAGAAATATTATGTTTGGATGAGTTGAACCAAAGGAGAGACACATCAAATGTTTATTGCTCCCTCTAATCAATTTATAAGACATTTCGATCAATTATCTAGTTTAAAATTTGAGGAAGCAGGATGGATTGAAATTATTAACTACAATATTGTTTATAGTAAATAAATACTACTATAATGATGTTAGAAGTAGCCAGTTCTAATTAAATCTGTGTGCCAAATTCATCGATGAAATAGATCACAGAGGACACTCACTGCCTTACCCAATCGTGCATGAATACCAAGGACATTGATCCAACGTGTAACAAATCCACATAACAAGCCAAAAAAGAAAAATACCAAGAAGAGCTTGGGATAAAGATGATGGAGAAACATCACAAACCATGTGGCCTGTGGGGGAGTGGGAATCAAAATTGGTTATAGTATAAAGGAAAGTAAGACAGAAAAAATTGTCCTTTTCGTTGTGTAATACTATAGTAACTACTATACAAGTAATATTATGTTTATTAACTATTCCTACAACCACCGTTACACGCAAACGGATAAGGATTCCGTCACAGGTTGGCATATGGCTTCCCTCCAAAACACTGGCAGGGCAGGGTTACACAACAAGGTCTTGTGGTACGTTGCTGCTTGTGACTTTGTCCACTTGTATTGAATGAGTAGTGAAGTAAATTGGAAAAAAAAAATTAAAGAAACCATAAATATTGAATTTTTTTTTGGATGGATTTGTAACCTAAATTTACAATTTACATACGACTGTAAAAACTCCTTCTGGTGAGAATCATTGATTGTATTTTTGTAATATATACTCCGAACTGTACATGTCTAAGAATGTCTATTTAGTTTTTTAATTCTTCTTTAGGTTTCGGCCATCTTTTGCACAAAATAAATATCCTTTTGAAAATTATATTACAGCACAGGTATCATTGTTTTATAGTGTAATTACTTTGTTTTTCATAAAAAAAAAGTTTTTTACAAGCTAATGTTTAGTAATAAAGATTACAAGGGTACTCCAATCCAAAATGCAAGTGAATACTACCATCTACAACTATTTCTTATAATAAAGTTAGAACAAATGAACTTACATGTTATCTAAGTCTTCACATCGACAATAGAATTTAAATGAGTTAAACTATTTACCAACTAAATTAATGAGATTCTCACATCAGTTGCAGACATGAGTAGTTTCGAGGGTGTACAGAGGAGCAACTGCATATAGCTCCAAATTTTAAGGGGTACTAATTTTTTCTTCTTCTTTGTGTTTTATTTTTTTGAGTGAGTTCTTCTTTGTGTTTGTATATATTAAAAGTAAATTATTATTATTATCATTAATAATATACACATATTTTTGGTTAGGCTCAAAGATGTTCGCGGCGTAGTTTGAAATATATTTTGAGGCAAGAAAATCATCCAAGCTACATGTTTAAATAACTTGTATTTGGATATAAGTCATTTTAAAAGTCTAATCCAATCTAATTAAATATGGTTTAAATTGGACCACTTTTCAGTTTATAATTTTTTTATTAATATTATAAAATCACGGTATAATAACAAGTTTGATGTGAAGTATAACATATACATTCAAAAATTAAATAACAACGATTAATAATATACTCACGTTGGAAATTTGTGAGATACAAATAGTCTGTAAACTCTTTTTAAGAATTTCAACCCTGCCGTACGAGTGAAGACATGTTTCGAATAATTAATTTATAATATTTTTGAGAATACTAATGGAAATAAAATTTAGTATTTTTTTTTTGAGGGAAAATTTAGTAATTTTAAACACATCTTTTCCAATTCTACAATCTTCCAAAGGGCCGTCTGACCTAAAGTTCGAGAATTAGGCGGCCCTATTTTGGTCCCTCTTTAATTAGCACTTTCCTAATTCATTCTATTTATCGTGAAGAAGACCTTTTTTTTTTACAAAAACAAAATGATATTCATTCATTTAAATTCATAGAATACATCATTCAACACCGCTAAAAACATATATAAAAGATGAATCTACGAACAAACTCACAACATCCACATAATGCATACAAAAATATATGATAAAATTAAAGTGACCGAAATACTCATGCCTCCGAATCTGCAAACGCCGAAATCTTTGATTGAATAATAGATTTTTCAATATGAATCAAATGAACACCACAACAAGACGAAAAATCAAACGACGCCGCATAAGACGACAAACAACACACCACCACACTTAGATGACAAAATCACGAAGAAAAAACCTAGATATACGTGAAAATCACTTATTTAGATTAAAATAGAGAAAAAAAAGATGAAGAGGTATAATTTTAGGTCAAAAATTGACATAAAACCACTCCCTCCATGACGAAACTGAAAAAGAAAAGCTAGAGAGAAAAAAATTAGGGCCGGCTTCTTGGAGAGGGAGAGGGAGTGGTTGAGTCACCGAATGTTCTTCTATCGTGAAGAAGACCTTTTGTCCCTCTTTAGTACGAAGTAATTCCCCAGGTCACTAAAATGGTGTCATACACATGACATTTTTGTTTTATTATAATGACTGGTATATATGAAAAATAAATACTAATAACCTAATACTCTCTCATTCGAGATTTCAATGAGGATTAAAAAAAATCAATGAGATTGATTTATTAAGATTTTAAAAATAAATTTACAAGATTTTCTTGATTGAATATATTAAATTAAAATCATTTACAAAAATGCATGTATCAAAAGGCATGAAGTTAATTTTATTTGAATTTTAAAACTATAATATTTCAAAGCCATCTAAAATAAAATATTTAGTCAATTGACCGACATAATTCTATTTTATTTTTTTGACAATATTTGTCTTACTTAATTAAACACCATTGTTCTACTAATCGTTTCAAATAGTTAATTAGATGTTGGATCATCATTAGGTCCAACTTCTATTGCCAACGTGAATTTCTTTTGATAGTGAATGATTTTAAATATCTCCATTAACGTTCATCGAACCTTGAAACCTACCCTACCTATGATGGACGAAGCCGAATTTACCTTAAATTCACCTAAACTTTTTTAAGAAAAAAAATTAGTCAAACATAAGTACACTGTTTTTTTTTAAGGGAACATAAGTACACTGTTTTGTTTGTGGAAAATGTGTTCAATGTAGGATTTACCAAAATTATTTCCAAGAATATTTGAAATAAATGCCCCCATTAAATAAATAATAAATGCCCCAAAAATGTATGAAGCTTTTCTATGTCGATTAGTGCCACCTCAAGTGTCTATCACCGTCACTACTACAGTCACATAGCACTACATTAGCCGCCTACTCTTCAATCCAATTTCATTCAGAGGTTTTGAAATCATTACATTATCATTTATATATCTATATCTATATCTATATCTATGTCACCTTTCTTTATATTTATACTTTATTCTATACTTTATCCGTTTTCTAATTCTTGTTTTCTTTATTCCAGGAATCAAATATCATCAAAATCATTCGCTACATTAATTTTACAGATTCTTTCTTGGTTTCTTCTTCTTCACTATATTACAACATTTTTCAGTCACTTCAACTTCAACCAACAATGGCTATTTTAGATGTTTTGTTAGGAACAACCAATGTAACATTTTTCTCTGTCATTTTAATATGGGTTTTATTTGATAGTTTAAGACAAAGCACACGTAACAATCTTCAACATTTCAAACACACACCAACAATTTTCTCTTATATCACTGTTTTTCTCAGTGCTGTCATTTCCCTTTTGAATATAGCTTTTGTTTTCTATGATTACACCACACGTGGAATCATAGGATTTAACTATGTTTCTTTTGGTTTAACATGGGTTTTAGCTACTTTGGTTTCATTCTATTCAACGAAGAAAACATTTAGAGAGAATAAAAGATTTCCTTTTGTTCTAATTCTTTGGTGGTTCTTTGTCACATTTGTTCATATAATCTCACTGTCTTTGAATCTTGTCAAAAATCTTGACTCCATGAACTTGTGGAAATTTCTGTTGGAAGAGAACATAGTTGAAACAGTTTCTTTGCCTATGTTGTTAGTGCTATGTTTCAATGTACTTCCTAATGTATGTGTAAGGGAACAAAGTGAAATAGAACAAAGGTTACTTCAGAAAGAGTTTGAATCTTCTACTTTTGAAGATGAAGAGCCTTTTGCAAAAGCTGGTGTGTGGAGTAAACTTACATTTAGGTGGTTGAATCCTATATTTGAAATGGGTCGGATTCAGAAGCTTGAACATGTTAATGTTCCTTCTGTTCCTCACTCTGAAACTGCTGCAAGGGCTTCTTCTATGTTGGAAGAATCTATTCGAAAACAGAAGCTTGAAGGTGGTTCTTTGTCAAAAGCTATTGTTCATTCTGTTTGGAAATCATTGGCCTTAAATGCTGTTTTAGCAGGTATAATCCTTATAGACTTTATATGCAACATTCTGTCATGCATGTACTCATTTCTTACTAATTTGTTTATTTTATTTTTATGTACTTAATATGCAACTTTAAGTCATTCATGTAATGAGTAGTAATTTGTTTATTTTATTTTAATGTACTTTATGAAATATGTAGTCATTCTGATTTATATATTGTGATTAGTAATTTGTTTATTTTATTTATATTTTCAGGTGTTAACACTATTGCTTCTTATATTGGTCCCTTATTGATATCAAACTTTGTGAATTTTTTATTGTCTAATGATGATAATTCAAACATCAAATATGGATTGATTCTTGCCTTCATTTTCTTCCTCTCAAAAACTGTTGAGTCACTAAGTCAAAGACAATGGTACTTTGGTGCTCAACGAATCGGAATTCAGGTGCGTGCAGCACTTATGGCCTTAGTTTATAGCAAGTCACTAATGATTAAATGTGGCGGACCGACGCATGGTAAAATCATTAATTTGATTAATGTGGATGTTGAAAGAATTGGTGACTTTTGCTGGTATGTTCATGGAGTGTGGCTGCTTCCAGTTCAGATTATTTTGGCCTTGGTGATCTTATACATAAATCTGGGTTGCACACCTTCTATTGCTGCACTTGCTGTTACCATTTTGGTCATGGTTTGTAACACACCTTTGGCCAATATGCAAGAAGGTTTGCACTCTAAGATAATGGAAGCTAAAGATTCAAGAATCAAAATGACTTCAGAGACCATGAAGAACATTAGAATTTTAAAGTTGCATTCATGGGAATCTACATTTCTGCAGAAACTCTTACAACTTAGGGACACAGAGAAGAAGTGGTTGCACAAATACCTCTACTTATGCTCAGCAGTAGCCACTCTATTTTGGGCATCTCCAACTTTGGTTTCTGTTTTCACTTTTGGAGCTTGTATATTGGTGAAAACTGAGCTAACTGCAGCCACAGTCCTCTCGGCTCTTGCAACATTTCGTATTTTGCAAGAACCAATTTACAATTTGCCTGAACTTATTTCCATGATAACTCAAACAAAAGTCTCTGTCGATCGAATCCAAGAGTTCATAAAGGAAGAAGATCAAAATCAATTCATGAATAGGCATGCTTCCAAAACTTCAACAATTGCTATTGAAATAAAGCCAGGAGAGTATGCATGGGAAGCAAATGATCAATTCCTCAAGAAACCAACAATTCATATTGCAGAAAAGTTGATGATAAAGAAAGGTCAAAAGGTAGCAGTTTGTGGGCCAGTAGGGTCTGGAAAATCAAGCTTGCTTTGCAGTATGCTTGGTGAGATTTCATTGGTTTCTGGGGCAGCAACCAAAGTTTATGGAACTAGAGGTTATGTACCCCAAAGTCCATGGATTCAGTCTGGAACTATAAGAGAAAATATATTGTTCGGGAAGCAAATGAATAAGGACTTTTATGAAAATGTTGTGGATGGTTGTGCATTGCTCCAGGATATCAACTTATGGAGTGATGGAGATTTGACCATGGTGGAGGAGAGGGGAATAAATTTAAGTGGAGGACAAAAGCAGCGAATTCAATTGGCAAGGGCTGTTTACAATGACTCGGATATTTATTTCCTCGATGACCCTTTTAGTGCTGTTGATGCTCATACTGGGAGTCATATGTTTAAGGTTAGTGGTGCTAATGATTATTTTATTTTATTCATTCATGTATTTTCTAATTAATTACATTTTCATTCCATTCAAAGAACTTACAAAGAAGTGAAATATTATGCAGGAATGTCTAATGAAACTTTTATATGATAAAACTGTTGTTTATGCTACACATCAACTGGAATTCTTGGAAGCTGCAGATCTTATTTTGGTAAGATATATTGACCACTTGTGTGTCACTGATGATATCACTGCACCAATTTGATTGAACTCTCAATGATGAAATTTATGCACCTATTTGATTGAACTATCGTCTCACCAATAATATACTTTCTGTCAGGTTATGAAAGATGGCAAAATAGTGGAGTCTGGAAGGTATAGAGATCTCATAGCATGCCCTCATAGTGAATTTGTCCAGCAAATGGCTGCTCATGAAGAAACAGTATGCCAAATTCCATGCCGGAAAGATGATTCTGTTTGCTGCAGACCCTGCCAAAAAAATCCAACTGAAATTGCAGAAGAAAATATTCAAGAGATCATGATGGATTGGAAGAGAACCAGAGAAGAGGAAGCAATGACTGGTCGAGTAAAATGGAGTGTTTACTCAACCTTTGTCACATTAGCTTATAGAGGAGCACTGGTTCCAGTTATTCTTCTCTGCCAAATTCTCTTTCAAGTTATGCAAATGGGAAGCAATTATTGGATGTCTTGGGCTACAGAACAAAAGGGAATGGTCGACAATGTGCGGCTTATGGGAGTTTTCGCTCTTTTGTCTGGCGGAAGTTCCATCTTCATATTGGGAAGGACTGTTTTAATGGCAACAGTTGCTGTGGAAACTGCTCAGCGCCTTTTTCATGGAATGATCACATCGGTTTTCAGGGCACCTGTTTCATTTTTTGATACCACTCCTTCTAGCCGAATTCTGAGTAGGGTAAGTTTCACTAGTATTCCCTATCCCATAAGATTATTGTTGTTAGTTTTATTCAAATTACAATTGTTTTCTTTGTGATTGTTACAGTCATCCACGGATCAAAGTACAGTTGATACAGACATACCCTACAGATTAGCTGGACTAGTCTTTGCACTGATCCAGTTATTAAGTATCATTGTCCTTATGTCCCAGGCTGCATGGCAAGTCATTCTTCTCTTTTTTGTGGTTCTTGCTCTCTCTGTCTGGTATCAGGTAAGAACTATCATTATTTGCTAATGTACAGACACTGCATATTAATTTTTTTTATTTTGTCAAGATTTTACAATGTATGAACTGAAAATATCATAGTTTAGTTCATGTTATGATGAAGCCTCATTTTGTCATACATATTTGCATTACATGTTCTCACTCTTGCATGAATGATCCTAGTATTCAAATGATGAGGGAAATTATGTATTTTTTTGCAGGCCTATTACATCACTACGGCTAGGGAATTGGCTAGGATGGTGGGGATCCGAAAGGCGCCAATCTTGCATCACTTCTCAGAATCAATTGCTGGGGCTGCCACAATTCGTTGTTTCAAACAAGAGAAAATATTCTTGACCAAGGTTATGGTTCTAATTGACGATTATTCTCGGGTAGCCTTTCACAACTATGCCACCATGGAATGGTTGTCAGTCAGAATCAATTTTCTCTTCAATTTGGTATTCTATTTTGTTCTTGTTATCTTGGTTACTTTGCCAAGGTCTGCCATCAATCCCAGTAAGTTCCTTTCTCCCGCGTTCATTCTATAAGCAGTGATAGTTTTTTAAAGTTCATACATGTGAGAGTCAATTTTCATTAGAGTAATTAAGAAACTACAAGGAAGGGAATTTACAACTTTTGCGACTCCACAACCAAAAGGGAAAATAATTTTGTAGATGAATAGATTTTTGGTATTCACTTTTATATATCTCTCAACATTCACTATATCCCTAGGCAGTTCTTTAAAGCATAAAAGAAATTAGTAAGATTAGAATCAGATTCCATAGATCTTGTTTTATATCTTTGTTGATTAATTGTTTCCTCTTATTTTCAGGCTTGGCGGGTCTTGTTGCTACTTATGGTCTAAACTTGAATGTGCTTCAGGCTTGGGTGATATGGAATCTATGCAATGTTGAGAACAAAATGATATCAGTAGAGAGAATATTGCAATTCTCTAATATACCAAGCGAAGCACCATTAATTATTCAAGATTGTAGACCTGAACCAGAGTGGCCTAAGGAAGGAAAAATTGAATTCCTTAACCTTCATATACAATATGATCCTTCTGGTCCTATGGTTCTCAAAGGTGTCACTTGCGTCTTCCCAGGACAAAAGAAAATTGCAGTAGTAGGCCGGACAGGGAGTGGAAAATCTACTCTGGTGCAAGCCCTCTTTCGAGTTGTGGAGCCTTTGGAAGGATGTATACTTATCGATGGTGTACATATTTCCAAGATTGGTCTGCAAGATTTAAGATCTAAGCTTGGTATCATTCCTCAGGATCCAACCTTGTTTTTAGGTACTGTAAGGACTAACTTGGATCCGTTGGAACAACACACTGATCAAGACCTTTGGGAGGTTAGCAATAGAATACTTTATTCAAAATTCCATAATTGATATGCTTTCTACAAAATAAATTTTAATGAAAAGCTTTTTTTTTCAGGTTCTCAGGAAGTGCCATCTTGCGGAAATAGTACAGCAAGATCCAAGGCTTCTTGATGCACCGGGTATAAATATATTTGTTAAACCAACTTCATCTTTCAGGAGTATAACTTCATAAATGCTTCTACTCCACATTTAGTTTTGTTTTTGTTTTTTTTCCTTAAAAACCTGCTATTGATATGATTCACCCTTTTAATTTGCGCAAATACCTGTGCAGTGGCCGAAAATGGAGAAAATTGGAGTGTTGGACAGAGACAACTAGTTTGCCTTGCTAGGCTGCTACTGAAGAAAAGAAAAATTTTGGTCCTAGACGAGGCAACTGCATCCATTGACACTGCAACTGATAATTTAATTCAGAAGACTATTAGGGAAGAAACAAGTGGATGCACAGTCATTACAGTAGCACATAGAATTCCTACTGTCATTGACAATGATTTGGTTTTGGTGCTTCATGAAGGTACAAGAATGCACTGAGTAGACAGGATGTAATTCGATATATATGATTATATACTGATAATGGAACCTAGGAAAACATAATGCTGGAGAGTGTTGTATCATTTCGTTTCGTCCATAGATATTTAACATGGGAGGCGGGGGCCGAAAACAGGCGTAGAGCTAGTTACCAAGTGTAACAACATATTAATGCACACCATTTTGTGAGCTTTGAGCTGATAAACACTATTATTCTGATGTATACAGGGACAATTGCGGAGTATGATCAACCATCTCAATTGCTACAAGACAATTCTTCTTCCTTCTCAAAGTTGGTGTCGGAATTTTTGAGAAGATCATCCCAAAGCAATTGCAAAAAAAGATAAGAGCATGAGGACAAACAGAAGGAATAGCATAGCGGCAGCAGTAGCAGACAATCACACAGTTATTGTACATAGATAAAAAAAGTTAGGCCTAATGCTGAGCATAATTAGTTTTGGCAATGGATTGCACCTCAAGATATCCTGACTCATTACATTAACAACTCAAAGTTGAAGGTCAAGTAGATTGAAGGCTCCTGATCAGTATGTCTTAATTGATATTCTGATTTCACAAGCTTAGCTGAGTTTCTAATATAACAAAAATTTTCCTTTTCAAATTATATCCATCACACAATTAGTGACTGTTTCCATAGTTTCTATACTGGTTCCATTCAAAAAATTTAATGTTAGTGAAAACTCCTTAAATACAAGAGCCTTGAAGGAGGCAATAACAGACCTCTAGTTGTTTTATACCATTCTTGGATGTCCAATCTCATTAGTCATATATCTTGTGCCCTGAATGTACATAGACTTGTGCATTATATTCAGTGAATGAAGTTTTAATCTTTTTTTTTTTTTTGCATTAGATAGGCAGTCTTATTGTATGTATGCTACCAATAAAATACTCCGTAACTAAATGTCAATCTCTGGAATATAATTTGTAAGTTGAACATATTAATCTTTTATTTTTACTATGAACTCTATGCTTGAGTTTTTTTTTTATATAGGCTTTATGCTTCAGTTGTTAATTGTTATGGAAAATTCATGCAACGAGTTCAATATATTCAATTTTAACATGGTTTATAAGACCTGATGATAAAAAGGCTCAGTACTTGGGTGCTCACTGTGGCTTGGTCAAACATTCAAAGGATAAGCACTGCAAGAAAATAAGGCCGGATGATCATGCTTGTTGCATCGACCAAAGTTATGATGATTCATGATACTGATGATTCACCTATTCAGCTAACAATTGAACAATATCAACAGTTACTTTCTTTGCTGATGTTTCATCCTCTTCTGGTTTGATACTTTCCATGTCCTTCCAATTGTCTCAGTTTCAATTATCAGATTGTTAACTCTGGTGCAACTTTTCACATTGCTAGCTATCTAGGCTCATTCATGTCACTTTCATTTTTTGTTGCATGATGTTTCTATGTTAGTGGTCCATCACTATTAATGTTCAGAATTCACAAATCTTGTGGACCACTTTATGAAACTGAATCCTTCATAACATTCACTCAACTATGGATATGGTTTTAAGTTTCCTTACAATTCTAAAAATATATATGGATTGTAGTAACAACTAACAAGTAAGAAAGTGCAATTCCAACCATTATGGTTCCATGATAAAAAGTGTCAACCTTAATGTGTGTCCTTTGCAATGTCTTGCTGCAATTTATAACCACTTTCGCAGGCTGTTCTGTTGTCCAGTGTTCTTTTTATAAGCACTTCTGCCGCTGCCTTTGTTCTGAGTATTAAAAGCTAGCTATCAACTAAAGGAGGGAACCTGTGGCTGAGAACTAGGTCCCTTTCTCAGCGCAATTGCTTGATCTAAAAGGGAATCATTGTCACGATTGCAAATTATCCTACATATCATCTAATCAGTTGAGCAAACAATGAACTATGCAAACAAACGATTAATCAGATTATCACAAGACTAGTCGGCTATGCACCAAATTTTGCATGTTGCCAATTAACTTAAAACATTTTTTTTAAAAGATCAACAAACTTATTCATAAACACTTGTTTGATATACGCTTGATTAAATTGTTTATTCAAATGCGACTTCGTGTTATTCAATTTTATTTTTGCATTGATACCAAGTTGCCAACTTAAGACTTAAAATGTGTATTTGTTTGGATTTAAGTTTCCAAACATATTCTTTTAAACTTTATTATGTAAAAATATTTTTGGTTAAAATTGAACTTTCTATGATATGATTTATGTTTTATTTTTATTTTTCTTTCAAATCTATGTTTCACAATTTTTTTTTATCAATAGTACTTTCAACAGTTCAACCAAAAGGAGTTCCACAAAGTGATATGAAGATCACAAAATGAGAAGTTGAATACGTTGGCTTCTCAAACAGAAAAATGAGAATTGAAAAACATGAGGGTTTGATATCTCCAACTCAACTTGCTTTTGAAGCAAAAACTAGTTTTTGGAACAAACTAAAATAATTCCACAAATTTATAACCAAGTCCAATTTTTGTTGACAAAGTACCTTTAGACAAACAGAAAATCAATCATGCTTGTATCCTAATCTAGTTTCACTGGGATTAATATTGTTAATGCAGTATGATTTGATTATTAATTTTATATTTAATTATTTTGTTGGGTGAAATATAAATTATCTGTTAACCCACTCAGCTCATCATGCTTATAGTCTCACCCCCCCAATTGACCTTACATCATGAAATTTAATTAAGGCTAACAAGTCACGTGAATGAGTGCTGCCATTATTTTCTTTGTTTCTTCTTTTGTTGTACGTGTCCTTGTTTGTCCAACATTTTCATGAAAGGTCTTAGTCATCAATTTATTTCTTATTGAATATGTACAACCAAAATGAAGCATAACGTGATGATTGAACAATATATAAGAAACAATATCAAGGATTTCATTTCATTTCATTGGAGCTGTAATTTAAGATCTGCTACTGATATCATCTTATTCTCTACATTGCAAAGTGAAGCGTTTCACTTGGAATACTATTCCTAGAGGAACTGTAATATTATTCACTTTGCAGGTTGAGAATAAAATGATACAAGTAGGGAGAATTTTGAGCTATGGAGCCTTTAGAAGGATGTATAAAACATATTTTTAAGGTTTGATCTACATGATTTAAGTTCTATGTCTAGTATATTTAACGGTTCTGGGGAAGGTTTTGTTTTCAATAAAATGAAATCCTTTTAATTCACTCAAACACATATGCAGTGGATGAGTATGGACAAAATTGGAGGAAATTTAAGTGCTACTGTTATGACGGTGCATCTAGATCCATTGGTCATAGATGCACAGTCGGTCCTGATAGTGGCACTGAATTTCCTACTGTCATTGAAGGTGCTACAGGTACTCAGTATGTCCTTCAAAATGATAATCAAACCTAGGAAAATGCTGGTGTATGGAACTAGGTCGAGTTTGACATGATTTTCACCAAGTTCAATAGCATCATAATGTACCCTATTTTGTATGCTTGGACCATATAAACATGAATATTCTTATGTATGCAGTGAAAATTGTGGAATATGATCAACTACTCATTGCTACAAGACGATTCTTCTTTATTCTCAAAGCTGGTTTGATAATGTACAAAGTAGGTTTATTTTGTACATTAGGGCCCTGTTTGGAACAATGATTTATAACATAAGTGTTCATCATGATAAGTGTTTATGTATAAGCTATTGGTATAACAAAAGATAAAATAAACTTAAATTGTTTTCCTCACAAGTGCTTATGCCAATAAAAAAGCTCAAATAAGTCAAACAAAACAGACCTTAGATTGGTAGTCGTACAGAATATATGCTACTAACAAAACACTATTTTATTCAGCTTAAGGAAAAAAGATACCATCTATTATAAGAGACAGTGCATAGAGGCAAAAAGTATGTAACCAAGAACAAAAAGTATTGGACTACTTATTTATTGCATCAAAGTATTTCAAAATTCACTAATATGCTGAAAACTAGTCAGCCAAGGCAGAAAGATTTTGATTGATTCATTCCTTCAAGTTGGGATCAGAGAAGAAGTTGTTGACAGACGGCATCACCTGAGGTGGTTTATTGCGGAGGAACTTTCTGACTTTATGTTCAGCATACGCCTCGCCCTCAGCATGGTTCTCAAGCACACCTGCAATCCTGTTCTGTTTGTTTACCCTGAAAACCAATTCAATTCAATTCAATATAATACATTCATCAAACTAGGCTCAATTCAATATTCATTCTCTGCTATATTCCATTGATATGTTTTGCATTATATTCATGTTGAATCCAAAGAGTTTTTTCAACCATATGAAGCATAAATTCTTGTTGTTCTGTCGATCTTGGATAGAATTGACTCTGTCTGAATACACAATGTGTCCACTGTCTATAGATTTGTTATTGGTGGGCAAAAACCAATAACAAATCTATAGACACATTGAAAGAAAAGTGTTCAGTTGTGGAACAATTCAGTGAAAGCTGAGTTTTAGTGTCTTTGGTAGATGAAACATTTGCTTATAAAGTATGAATAAAACAACCATCGAGGCAAGAAAAGCATATAAAAACAAACCATATCCCCTGCATTCACTCATTGCTGGTAAAATCGAACCACGATTAAGGAATCAAAGATAAAATATTATCTTAGAATTTTTGTTTAAACTTCAAAAAATTAAATATACAATTTTCAATATAAAATTTCTTTCTTTAATTTCTCAACACCATATTTTTTGGTAAAAAAAAATATATAGTGTGTTAAAGGGGGTTGATATTTCTACTAGATGATATCTCTATATACATGTATTCTAAGCTACACTTTGTTCACATGTCACCTCACAAATGCCCATTTTCTAACTTATTTTCTATAAGCATTCACCATGTCGCTTTCTCTTTTCTTTTTTCATCTATTTACTAAATATTTACATTTACATATATATTCATTCTTATATTTATTATGTAACTTGCCAATTGAGCTTTGTAACTTTCCACTATCTATTCTTACATCTATTCTACTACATGTGGCTCTCTTTTTTCTACGATTTATTCATCTACCAGTAGTGCTAACTCATTTATTTCAAATATATATATATATATATATATATATATATATATAACGGTCGGTTACATACTATTGTTCATACTTCTTTATGTAAATAACAATTAATTAGTGTAACTCCTTTTATTTTTTTTAGCTCCTTCAACTACTATTTTAAAAATAAAAAAAAAAACTATCCACTAGCCAAATATTGTACATTATTCATTCTTAATGCCCCTTCCACTACATTTTTTTTTTCAAAAAACATTCTATGTAATAACAATCCAAATATTGTCTAGGCAAGATCTTGTCCTATGAATACCAAAAGGAAATATGTCTAATAATAAAAATTCCCACGGTTAAGATTAGGAAATTAATTGTCTCCGTACTAAATAAAATTAGATACACCTCAAAATATTTACACCATCACTATAGGATGTGGCCCTTTACATTCCTCCACATAAAACCTAAAAAGATGTTAGGCTTTGAATCATCCTAATTTCCTTATTTCCCTCTCACCAATATAACCAACACTAATCTCTCATATTCCTTTTTTACTCATTATTATATGTTGCATTTGATCATTTTCCTCCTGATCTTTTGGTTTTACCACCAGGTTTGTTGTTGATGTCAATGTCACAAAGTAAACCATTTTTCGACGCTTTTTCTTTGTGTTGTGTTATTCATATTTTCTAATCTTATTGTATATTATTTACTTTCACAGGCTGGGAGTAGTCAAAATCGACAGTACGCATACCTTTTTGGATGAACTCTCTAATGCTAATTGATGAGAAAATATTGATCTTTACTCTTAAATTGACCATATGGGTAGGTAATGCAATTGTCTACTTATCCTCTTTCATTTGTATTGCTTAGTTTATTCTCTTATATGGATATGATGTTGTTTCTTAATTCTTTCAAGTGTTTGTTTCTAATATTTTTCTCTATGACTCTCAGAATTCCAAATCAATACACATGAAGGCCACAAAGGAAATAAATAGGAAATCAAAGTAGAATGTATTTAGATTTGTACCAAAATAATCTCATGGTCAGGTAATGTAATTTTCTACTTCTTTTGAATTGAATTGAGCGATGACAACTTATATTAGTCTTAACATAAATTGTTGCATGTGGATTTGTCATGTAATGTAATTTTCTACTTATTTTAAACTGAATTGAGTGATAGCAATTTATATTAGTCTAACATAAATTGTTACATGCGGATTTCTTTATTTATATATGTTCTACGCTTTTTCTTTGTGTTGTGTTATTCATATGTTCTAATCTTATTGTATATTATTTACTTTCACAGGCTGGGAGTAGTCAAAATCGACGGTACGCATACCTTTTTGGATGAACTCTCTAATGCTAATTGATGAGAAAGTATTGATCGTTACTCTTAAATTGACCATATGGGTAGGTAATGTAATTGTCTACTTATCCTCTTTCATTTGTATTGCTTAGTTTATTCTCTTATATGAATATGATGTTGTTTCTTAATTCTTTCAAGTGTTTGTTTCTAATATTTTTCTCTATGACTCTCAGAATTCCAACTCAATACACATGAAGGCCACAAAGGAAATAAATAGGAAATCAAAGTAGAATGCATTTAGATTTGTACCAAAATAATCTCATGGTCAGGTAATGTAATTTTCTACTTCTTTTGAATTGAATTGAGCGATGACAACTTATATTAGTCTTAACATAAATTGTTGCATGTGGATTTGTCATGTAATGTAATTTTCTACTTATTTTGAACTAAATTGAGTGATGGCAATTTATATTAGTCTAACATAAATTGTTACATGCGGATTTCTTTATTTATATATATTGTGCCTTCTACAAGAGGAATCACATGTTGTTGTATCTTTTTTAAAATTGACAAAGATGTATTTAAAGACCTCAAATTCAAGCACAAGATGTACCCGAATAATAGTGATGACAACTTATATTAATCTAACATAAATTTTTGCATGTTGATTTCTTTCTCTATATATATTGTGACTTCTACAAGAGGAATCATGTAAAATCCCGCTTAATACTTGAATATTTATCAGTATTGAGATGATGTATCAGAGATATTTTATAAGGAATGGCATTTTTGTAATTTTGAGGGTTAGGCTATAAAAGCCATTTTCCCCAAAATTCTCTCATAATCTTTCCACTTCCTCTCTCTAGAACCAATCTTCTCCCTTCTCTCTTCTTCCCTCTTGCGCCATCCTTTCCTTTCCCACCAAAATTCATCTTACTTCATCTCCATCACTTAATCCTTATGCAAGCAAGCTCAAGTTGTGGTTTTTGGGTCATAGGTGGTCAAGAGATCAAGGAAGGAATAAGGGCAAAAACTAGGGTTTTGGTGAAGAAAATTAGCAAAGAAGAAGCAATCAAGCTAAGGTTTTGGAATGAAAGCTTAACAAGCATTGGCCAAGCACGAATTGAGGTGAGCTCCTTTAGTTTTAAACCCATTTTGGGTAAGTTTGGGAGAAATCCCTCATTTTAGAAAGTTTAGAGATTTTGTGCCCTAATCCTTTTGCTTGCCAATTCCTTGTTAATTCATGTTTTAATCAGTCATATTGCATTAGAAATCAGTCCTCATGCTGTTGGGAAGCTTGGTTAAGTTAAAGTGGTTGAAAAATCACGTTTTTGAACTTTTCTGTCCTGTCATGGTGGCTCTGCGAAGCTAGACTTTGCTCTGCGAAGTAGACTTTGCTCTGCTAAGTTGACAGCATTTGTTTTTTTTCTCTTTTATAAATGTACTAACTGTCCGAGCGCCATGTACAGCATTGAAAACCCTATTTTTCTCAAGGAACATCATTTTAACTCATCCGAAAGGCTTCCAATGGTTGAGATATTATAGGAGCAAGGAATACGCAATGTACGGGAAATGCAAGAACAAGGGTTAAAAGAATAGGTAAGCCCTAAGAACGGCATATGATAACGATATGTCGAATCCTTTGATGGGAAAACAAGATTTAAGAGTATGAGGGTAAGAATTAGATGGATAAATCCATTACATGTGAGTTGATAAACTCTTAAGGAAGGCATACGACTTTGATAAGTCAAGAACCTACTTTAGGTAAGCAAGATTATAGAAGTATTCGGTTTAGAATACAAGAGTAATAGGAATGTTTCGACAATCAAAGTTTCAGATAAGCTTATAGTGTTGGTTCTCCAACAATTAATAGGTGGCTTATGAGAACGATAAGCCAAGAACCTTGTGTTATAGGTTAAGTGTTACAGGATGGTTATTATATGATTAATGTAACAGATATGCATGTTTATATGTAAAGTTAAAGAATTATATGTTAAAGTTAAAGGCGTGTTCAGCAGACTCCGGGTTTCGCCGGATGGGACTTCTCCGAGAGGATTGTCCACACGTATATCACAGTCATAGGCATGTTCAGCAGACTCCGGGATACGCCGGATGGGACTTCACCGAGAGGGTTGTCCACATGCAAATTAAAAGAGGAGTCCGGTGTTAGCCTGATATGATAGGAATTTCACCGGGTCATAAGGAGATGTACTTCGGGGTTACTCCACCCGGATGCACTCCGTAAAATGAACTCAGATAATAATGTTTGTTCAACGCTAACATCTAACATAATATGTGTTTATATGAATTATGTTTTACAGTTACAATTATAGTTATAGGCAGTTTACAGTTATAGTTACAGGTAGTTTACAGTTATAGTTACAGGCAGCCTTATAGTCATAGGCAGATTTATATCCTTAGTGGATAAAGATAAGACTTGGCGATCATAGGAAATCCCCAAGATTGCCAAGGTAGGCATGGCGACCCTAGGTTCCCTGAGGTTGCCAACAGTTGGTTAGGTGGAGCTCACTGAGACATTATGTCTCATCCCACTCCTTCTGGTGCAGGTTTACAGGTAAGCCAGAGTTCGTGATGGAGTTCTTCAGAGAGATACTGGATGGAGTACAGTTGCTCGTAGTGTACCAGCTCAGGAGCTTATTGGACTTTTGTATAAGTATTGTAATGGTATTGGATTATTTGTACAAACAAGTAAACTTGTATTCATTCAGATGTGATGTAATATTATTATTGAAAATTTTAAATGTATCCAGTATCAGTTTAACGCACATGCTAATATTCTAGATTAAATTAGTATGGGTGTTACAATTGGTATCAGAGCAGGTCGATTCAGACCGTGCCTTGGGTCATTAAAGATTCAATAAAAGCAGTGGAATCAATAGGAAATGATAAGTGTTGAAGTTTAAGATTAATTAATCGGGTACTCGAAGAGGCGTAACATGTGTTTGGGCTTACAGGAGAGCCGGTAAAAGTTGAGTCTTATCCAGACGGATTATTTCCGGAGTAACCAAGAGATATGATATAATTATGTGGACCTAAGTTGTATTGGAAAAAGGTTGTGGATGTGAAATCCTTACGGATAATTATAGAACGGAACTCGATTCAGTATGTGAAAGATGAGAATTTTTAGAAGTCATAAAATGCTTCTAGAAGTTACCACAAGTAAATAATGTATGAACTTAAGTTGCTTCAGGTATACTTTCAGTAGGGTTTCTGCAAAGTTTAAACGAATATACATGTCGAGCCAACCATGAGATGGTTATAGAATTCAGAATATGAAGAGTAAAGCTAGAGCTAGTGTATAAGTTGTTTTGACAGGAGCATTGTTGGGCTCGTAATTATTGCTCAAGACTGTTTACAGGTTTCGGCGTATTTTCGTGAAAGTAAGTATATTGTTTATGTCCGAAAGGAAACACAAAGTCAGATGACGAACAATCAATAAGTTAAGCAGGTGGTTTAAACCATTAAGGAAAGAGTTTAACGAGGAGATTTTATATGGTAATAGTGGTGTATTACTTCTATCCCAAGGTGAATTGTTTAAATCAGAGTTGCGCAGCGGAGAAGTAATCCAAGGATGAGTTAACGAACAATTCAAAGCTGAAGTTTAGGGAAAAAGGATGTTTGTAAAGTCCTTGCCAGATGAATTACAGGAAAGGTATTCAATGATTAGTTTTCAAGCTACAGAATATTAGTAAGTAGTGATGACTCGAACTTATCATCAGTTCTAACAGGAAATTTTAAGAGATAAGTCGAGGAATGCTTCAGACCTCGAAACTCATGAGAAATGAGAATCGAAGCAGTTTGAGAAATTTAAAGGATGTGTTTCTAGCACAACAAGTACATAGCGAAGAAAGCCACATCTAATACGGTAATCTAGCTATTTTAGCTCAGTAACTTCAAGTTAACTTGAATAGTAAGTTTTAACCAAAGAGAATTAGTTATGAGGTTATTCCACATCGTACCCACGTTATGCTAGCATGTCGCATGTAACAGGTTATGATTAGTATTATGTATACTGATCAGGCAGAGTTTATGCTACTTAGATAGTAGTGTAACATATTTTTTTACAGTCATGTGACATGTATCGGTAACCGTGGTACGCAGTCAGTAATGTTTAACAGGAAAGTCTTAAGCAGAACAGGTTTGTTGTTACCGAACAAATCTTAGTTGAAGAAATTCTTGAACTTAATGTTCACAGTTAGAGGAAGGAAATGTTTTACACAGATCAGAAGATTACTCATAGTTTACAGTAAAGGGCTACGTGAATGCAAGTTATGAAATAAAGGATTAAGAGTTTAAGAGTGCTATTTTGACAGCGATCAGAATAGAGTTTCCTTTTCGAAAACAGAGAATGTCCTTGAACAAAATGAGTTTATAACGCCAATGGAATGTAACCATAATTTATGTTATGGGATTGTGGATACTCAAAGAATACAAGCATGAGTTAAGAGCAAGAAGAGTGACCTTAGTGGGCGTGGCTTTGTCTCAAGTATATTTTGACTGAATATGATGTCCCATTAGTTGGACAATGATGATGCGGCGTACTGTGTACCCGATAGTAGTGTACACGCACCCGATCATGTATGGAAGCTATGTGCTATGGACTGTATTATATGATGATATGTGAGACGGCTTATGCCACACGTCACTTGTACTAAACTTTCATAAGTTTGAATTTATTGGTAAAGAAAATATTAATCCCATGAGTAAGGAATATCTTGAATGATGCAAGATTGTCAGAGTCCTAGAAGGAATAAAGCTCCTAAATCCTTTAGCTACGCGTTATCGTTGATTAATTAAATCGGAGCACGAGTGGCTCATATGATTTCTCGAGCCCTTAAGGATCCCCGCAGTGGGAAATGTGAACAATGCTCATGGTTGTGATAATAGTTACACCAGGATGTCAGAAAGAAAGGAACTTGTACCATAAGTACAGCCACATCCTTGTATTTGAATCGTGGAGGTAATTGCAATAGACTTTACTTCCGTTTGAGAATACTCAATATCAGATGCTTTTCAGTGCAAGACTAAATCTATATAAAGAATGTTATGAATGTAACGGTAAAATGTCGTCTTACGAGGCGAAAGTCAAAGACAAGAATTCTTTCGAATTAAAGGTAATGTAATAGATTCCTCGAAAAGTTGGAATAAATGAGGAAAATCATATCGACCCGATGTCTTCAGGATAAGATTGAACGGTCAATGAAAGAAGAACTGATAGAACTCAGTAAGGGAAATCCAAGACCTAATAATTTTAAATTGGATTTGTAAGAAATATGTCGAACAGAGAACATAGTCAGATAAGATGGATATGTTGGTTCAGATAACCATACGTCCTAACAGGTGAAAGTTATGTAACATGCATCAGACCTTTCGACTAGTAAGAGATTGTCATATGTTTTGACTTACAGAGATGGAAATCATGGCTAAAGAACAAGTTTTAACCAGTATGGTTTGATTGAGGTGCGTGATTAATCTACATATCAGACCCTAGAGTTGCCATGGGATCCCAATAAGCAAAAAGAATTGGAGATTTGCATAATAGAGAAAGAGGTAGAAAGGTTTTACCTTTTCAGGATCTCAGAAGGATTTTCTAAATTTCGAGGACGAAATTTCTTTAAGGGGGGTAGAGTGTAACATCCCGCTTAATACTTGAATATTTATCAGTATTGAGATGATGTATCAGAGATATTTTATAATGAATGACATTTTTGTAATTTTGAGGGTTAGGCTATAAAAGCCATTTTCCCCAAAATTCTCTCATAATCTTTCCACTTCCTCTCTCTAGAACCAATCCTCTCCCTTCTCTCTTCTTCCCTCTTGCGCCATCCTTTCCTTTCCCACCAAAATTCATCTTACTTCATCTCCATCACTTAATCCTTATGCAAGCAAGCTCAAGTTGTGGTTTTTGGGTCATAGGTGGTCAAGAGATCAAGGAAGGAATAAGGGCAAAAACTAGGGTTTTGGTGAAGAAAATTAGCAAAGAAGAAGCAATCAAGCTAAGGTTTTGGAATGAAAGCTTAACAAGCATTGGCCAAGCACGAATTGAGGTGAGCTCCTTTAGTTTTAAACCCATTTTGGGTAAGTTTGGGAGAAATCCCTCATTTTAGAAAGTTTAGAGATTTTGTGCCCTAATCCTTTTGCTTGCCAATTCCTTGTTAATTCATGTTTTAATCAGTCATATTGCATTAGAAATCAGTCCTCATGCTGTTGGGAAGCTTGGGTAAGCTTGGATAAGTTAAAGTGGTTGAAAAATCACGTTTTTGAACTTTTCTGTCCTGTCATGGTGGCTCTGCGAAGCTAGACTTTGCTCTGCTAAGTTGACAGCATTTGTTTTTTTTTCTCTTTTATAAATGTACTAACTGTCCGAGCGCCATGTACAGCATTGAAAACCCTATTTTTCTCAAGGAACATCATTTTAACTCATCCGAAAGGCTTCCAATGGTTGAGATATTATAGGAGCAAGGAATACGCAATGTACGGGAAATGCAAGAACAAGGGTTAAAAGAATAGGTAAGCCCTAAGAACGGCATATGATAACGATATGTCGAATCCTTTGATGGGAAAACAAGATTTAAGAGTATGAGGGTAAGAATTAGATGGATAAATCCATTACATGTGAGTTGATAAACTCTTAAGGAAGGCATACGACTTTGATAAGTCAAGAACCTACTTTAGGTAAGCAAGATTATAGAAGTATTCGGTTTAGAATACAAGAGTAATAGGAATGTTTCGACAATCAAAGTTTCAGATAAGCTTATAGTGTTGGTTCTCCAACAATTAATAGGTGGCTTATGAGAACGATAAGCCAAGAACCTTGTGTTATAGGTTAAGTGTTACAGGATGGTTATTATATGATTAATGTAACAGATATGCATGTTTATATGTAAAGTTAAAGAATTATATGTTAAAGTTAAAGGCGTGTTCAGCAGACTCCGGGTTTCGCCGGATGGGACTTCTCCGAGAGGATTGTCCACACGTATATCACAGTCATAGGCATGTTCAGCAGACTCCGGGATACGCCGGATGGGACTTCACCGAGAGGGTTGTCCACATGCAAATTAAAAGAGGAGTCCGGTGTTAGCCTGATATGATAGGAATTTCACCGGGTCATAAGGAGATGTACTTCGGGGTTACTCCACCCGGATGCACTCCGTAAAATGAACTCAGATAATAATGTTTGTTCAACGCTAACATCTAACATAATATGTGTTTATATGAACTATGTTTTACAGTTACAGTTATAGTTATAGGCAGTTTACAGTTATAGTTACAGGTAGTTTACAGTTATAGTTACAGGCAGACTTATAGTCATAGGCAGCTTTATATCCTTAGTGGATAAAGATAAGACTTGGCTATCATAGGAAATCCCCAAGATTGCCAAGGTAGGCATGGCGACCCTAGGTTCCCTGAGGTTGCCAACAGTTGGTTGGGTGGAGCTCACTGAGACATTATGTCTCATCCCACTCCTTCTGGTGCAGGTTTACAGGTAAGCCAGAGTTCGTGATGGAGTTCTTCAGAGAGATACTGGATGGAGTACAGTTGCTCGTAATGTACCAGCTCAGGAGCTTATTGGACTTTTGTATAAGTATTGTAATGGTATTGGATTATTTGTACAAACGAGTAAACTTGTATTCATTCAGATGTGATGTAATATTATTATTGAAAATTTTAAATGTATCCAGTATCAGTTTAACGCACATGCTAATATTCTAGATTAAATTAGTATGGGTGTTACAATTGGTATCAGAGCAGGTCGATTCAGACCGTGCCTTGGGTCATTAAAGATTCAATAAAAGCAGTGGAATCAATAGGAAATGATAAGTGTTGAAGTTTAAGATTAATTAATCGGGTACTCGAAGAGGCGTAACATGTGTTTGGGCTTACAGGAGAGCCGGTAAAAGTTGAGTCTTATCCAGACGGATTATTTCCGGAGTAACCAAGAGATATGATATAATTATGTGGACCTAAGTTGTATTGGAAAAAAGTTGTGGATGTGAAATCCTTACGGATAATTATAGAACGGAACTCGATTCAGTATGTGAAAGATGAGAATTTTCAGAAGTCATAAAATGCTTCTAGAAGTTACCACAAGTAAATAATGTATGAACTTAAGTTGCTTCAGGTATACTTTCAGTAGGGTTTCTGCAAAGTTTAAACGAATATACATGTCGAGCCAACCATGAGATGGTTATAGAATTCAGAATATGAAGAGTAAAGCTAGAGCTAGTGTATAAGTTGTTTTGACAGGAGCATTGTTGGGCTCGTAATTATTGCTCAAGACTGTTTACAGGTTTCGGCGTATTTTCGTGAAAGTAAGTATATTGTTTATGTCCGAAAGGAAACACAAAGTCAAATGATCTGAGAGAAAAAAAAATTGACAAAGCTGCCTCATGGTGGAGTGGATGTGCGAGAATACATTAGTCATGCTATTATTGGCCATTGAACAATGCATTCATTATATGCAACTTCTTGCAAGCTTCTTTTTTTCTCTATTGATGTTATGGTGTAACAAATTTGTGAAACTAATGTTTTAATTTGTCACAAGTGAATCTAAACTTATTTCACGAGACCGGTCCTAATATATTTTTTTTCTTCATGGGAGACCGGTCCTAATGTATGTGACTGTCTTTTGTGTTTGATCATATATGTATTGGTAAAATATTTCTGAAACAACTACTACTACAAAACTCAAATTATGATAAAACCTTAAATTATGATAATCTATCGGTTATTTTTTTTTATTCTACTTTAAAATAAAGGTTATAAAATGAAATTTATCTTAAAAAATGAACTTATATTTAGATTGTATATGCACAAAAAAAACATTCAAATTACTTGATGACCATGACTTTAATTAAACAATCATTGGTTGAGAAAAAAATGCTTGAAAACTGTTTCAATAATCCTTTAACTTATCTAATAAATTATTTATATATTGTTAAATATTAAGTCAAAATCTTAATTGGTAGAATTTAATAAATTTCATATTTAACTTTTGTAGTTAAAATTAGTTCATCACAATGATGACGGTATTCGATGTCAATAAATGTGTCCGAATAACTTTTTTGTATCCTTTTTTGAAAATGATAGTCAATTCAAATTAATTGTTTATTTTTTAAAAGGATGGATAAGGAAAAAAAATTATCAATGATAATAACACTAATGATTATTTTATAGCTATCTCCCATACGATTTGAACCACGCCCCTTAAACTTACAAAATAGAGCTACAAACACTGATCTAACACTTCTTACAAATAATAGTGTTGTTTTTGTGCAAAAAGTAATAGTGTATTTTTAATGATGTACCTAAGTAAAATGATAAAATTTTGGACTTCAATGCATGACTTTTTATGAGTAGAATAAATGTGTGACTCTTAAAATATTTTAATAATGATAACTGAAGTTACAAATGTTAATAATTGTGTAAAAAGCAGAAGATAATGGTAATACTAATTGGATGATATGATGATTAATATAGCATTTGAGAGGTGAGAATAAGAAGAGTCAAATTAAAGGGTGAATGAACTCTATAAATAGAAATTAATATAACTAAGTTATTGAACTCAAGTGATTAATGAGATCCAACAAAGGATGAATCGTTCGAGAGAACTCATTTTTGATTTTTGGATGGAACAATTATTGTACAAACTTTATTTATCTTATGGCCGAACTCTAGATTATTAAGTTCCCTTCTCCTAAAAACAAGAGGGTTAACACAATTTTATTTTATTTTTCATATAATGATATGTACCCAAAAAAATGATAGAACGACACAATAGCAAAAATATTAAAATTTAGTAGGATTTAAGAAATTATTCTAATAAGTGGATAATTATTTATATTTTAGTGATTAATGATAAACATGTTAAATAAGTGATTTTTTAATCAATCAATATGTTAAAGAAGTGATAAATTGTATACATTTTAATGAAGTAATCTAAGTAATTAATGACATAAAAATATCTCTTTTTTGTTATCGGGAAAAAATATTAAAAAAATATTTTCGTAAAAAAAAAGTATTATACGGTTCATAAGTTGAAAAATAGTGTTCGTAAAAACAAGAAGTAAAATATATGCGAAGTTGAGATTGAACCATTGTCGTGTTAAGATGGTCTTAATGTTGGTATAGTGGTGAAAAAAGATATTGAACGAGAAGACAAGGTTGTTATAGGGTTACATGGGAAGAGAAAGTTCTAAACATATTTGAATTTTTAAATTTTGATTTAAACACATTGTGTCTGATTTAAACACATTTTGATTTAAAAATAGAGTTTGTAAAAAAAAAAGTCAAATATATTTGGTCATAAGATGTTGAGAACGAACCATCGTTGTGTTAAGATGGTCTTAGTGTTGGTATAGTGGTGAAAAAAATAATGAACGAGAAACTAAGATTGTTTAGGGTTACAAGGGAAAACAAAGTTCTAAAAATATTTTAATTTTTAAATTATGATTTGAACACATTTTATATGATTGACATGTTTTATTCACTATAAATTTGACCTTTTGACATGTATTCATTTGATTTTTTTACCTATTGTACCAACAAATTAAAATTATATAAGTGTATCATAATAAAACCCGTGCAACGCACGGGTTATATAACTATTTTAAACAATGATTTACCACTTGTGAAATTTTAGTCCTTTCTACTTGCACCACAAAAAAAAAAAAAAAGACTCAACCCCTTTAATACACACTATGTTGTTTATGTGCCCTCTAATTTACACTCTGCCTTTTTAAATCAATCGGAAAAAAATAACTTATAGCTATTACACATTTGCTAGTTGTTAGCATTAAACAAAACCCAACTGCTGCTATCATAACTGAAATTTTTTTATATGAAATAAAAAATAATATTTTTTGACCGATGAAAGAAAAAAGATGTATACCTGACTTCAGGGTTGGTGCATATATTCCTAACAAGTTGCATAGCACATATGCCAACAACAGTACCAACTGCAGCAAATAGTGGGTATACCTATTAACATGATCACAAAAATACATACATGAATAAAAATTTCGTTTTACTTCATTGCAAATATAATAAACACATAAATATAGCCAATCTGTGTGTAGTTTAACAAGTACTAATTCATTATACCAGAAATTGAAAAAATAAAAAGTACTCGCATATTTTTTTTATTGAAGTACTAATATAACCAGAGCTTGCATTACAACATTATTACTTTTTTTATTAATTAAATAGGTAAATAAAAAACAAGCAAGAAAGAAAGACAGAAATACCTCGGGCTTTATCCATTTAAAACCAGCCATGAGTGGAGAATTTGCAAGGGGAAGATGATAAACAGTCGCTGTGTTCAAGTGCAATCTACAATCTACAATGAGAAATAAACCTAAGAAATTCGAAGGACACTATATATTGTATGGAAAACATAAAAAGTTTATTGTAACGGGCAAGTTCATTAATGCATGCTGACTCTCAAAATAATTTATTACAAGCATTTCCAAACCAAAATATTTTTTTTACTTCCAATGTTGGGTCCAATGGTAAATTTGGTCCAATGGTAAAATTCAGACATTGAGTCTAAAAGGCTTAGGTTCGAGAGCTTGAACTATAAGGTCTTTCACTCTTTCTTATATTGGACTCAGACATCATTCTTTTATCATAAACTTTTAATATAAGCAAATTGTATATTTGAAACGAAATATAAACAAAACTAGAGTAAATATTAGAGTATTTCCTCTAAAATAAAATATTTTCTATTACAATACATATGCGTGGGATTTGGTCATAAAGAAAGAGAAAAAGTTGGTCAAGGGTCAAAAACAATTCTGCCAGCCAGATTTGGTCAAATTTTGTTTATGTTCCATTCTAGAGTAAATAAATTACTAATTCACTTGACCAAAAAAGAAAATTACTAATTCAAAAAGGCAATGTGCATTTAGTGTAATTTATTTTTTGCGAAAATAAGTTTCAAATTATATAGTCTTTCCTATCAGTTTTTTTTTTACAAGAAGAAACTTATTGCATTTCATTTAAAATAATAGTAGAGATACAAGATGAAATCTTAATATGAATATGGAAACTAGCATGACGCAAAGCCACCCTAGCAAAGCTATGAGCGACTTCGTTGACTTGTCTCTGAATAAACCTAACATCTGAGGTTACTAAATCAGAAGCTAACAGACGTTTACAGTCATTGATCACTGCGCTAAAATTAGAGACACCGCATTTACGGCCATAAATATTATCCACCACAGTTTTGGAATCAAGCTCAAAGTCCACAATACCCAGTTGTAAATCACGAACCCAATACAAAGCTGATAATAAACCTAAAGCCTCACCCAAATCCACATCAAGGAGTGGAGTCAGCCATTCAGTTTTGGCTAAAACATAACGCCCTTCATCATCTCGAATACACACACCAATACCAACCTGATTCAAAACTTGAGAGAAGGAAGCATCAACATTACATTTGAACCTACCGGGAACTGGTTTTATCCACTTGAAATCATTCGGTGAAATGGGATGCCGAGGGACAAGGTGACGAATAATCTGAGCATTCCTCCAACTAGTAAGAAGAAAACCTGCACGAGCACAAATATCTTGAGCTGTTTCAGTAATATCGTTCCAAAATTTGTTGTTACGATGCTTCCAAATACTCCAGAGAGTCACACTGAATACTTGTTTTTGCTATTGGTCCAAGTGTTGTAAGATAGCAAAAACATTTGTTTGAAAACTTGCATTCATATCGAAAACAACCATCAAATGACTCCATAAACCAATACGCTGCCAACAGAACATGCTTTTATTACACATAAAGAACAGATGAGTATTATCCTCACCAAAATCATCACACATTGCACACCTATCAGTACACTGAACTCCTTTGGATTGCAAGCGGATCCTTGTGGGCAAACAATTACGACAAGCTCTCCACAAAAAAAAAACCTTCGGGGGCAATTTTAGGCTCCAAACACAATTCCAATTACCCGACACACGGTGCTGAACAACTGCCACATCATGGTTCAAAATATCCCTGTAAGCACTTTTAACTGTATAGTCATCATCTCTCTCAAGCTTCCAGACAGACACATCATGAGTCACCGAAGGGAGTAATGGAGTATTAAAGATATTTCTAGCAGTGATATTGTCAAAAAAAGCATTTATTACCTCCATATTCCAGTGTTTTTGGGATGTAACCATCACGTCAGAAACACTTATAAGTGGCCACTCCAAATGATGTGGAGTAGATGGTACAATTCGTGCAGCATTAAGGAGTCAAGGGTGATCCCAAACTGATATGTGTTCTCCCATGCCTATACTCCACTGAAAACCACGACGAATCACATCTTTCACACTCCAAATACTACGCCAAACATAGCTGGGATTATGGTATATGCTAGCTCCAAAATAATCACTTTGAGGAAAGTATTTAGCTTTGAGTAAACGAGTGATTAAAGAATCTGGAGTAGAAACCAACTTCCATGCCTGCTTGCCTATCATAGCCATATTGAATGCTTTAAGGCTCTTTACACCCATGCCTCCGAACACTTTAGGAACTGAAAGACGTTCCCAAGATAACCAATGCAATCCTCGAGAATTCGCAGAATTAGGACCCCACCAAAAGGAATTTAACATTTTTTCAATTTCATTAATAAGGGATCCCGGAAGAAGAAAAATACTCATCACATATGAAGGAATAGATTGCAAAACAGATTTAATGAGAACCTCCCTCCCAGCCTGCGAGAGACATCTACTACTCCAGGAATTGATTTTATTCCAAATACGATCCTTGATAAATTTAAAAGTTGCATATTTGCTACGACCAATCATAGATGGCAACCCAAGATATTTACCTGTACCCAGAACTTGACGAACACCGAGAGTAGAAACAATGAAATTCTTGAGATCATCCGGAGTATTACGACTGCAAAATAATTCTGACTTCTAAAGAATATTAATGGCTTGCCCCGAAGCCGCTTCATAAGTAGCCAAAATATTTTTCATGCAAACAGCCTCACGTTCACAAGTTCTAAAGAAGAGAAAACAATTGTCTGCAAAGAGAAGGTGATAAATAATAGGTGTATCTTTGCAGATCATAGTACCTCTAATATCATGACGACGTTCAACTTCACGAATAAGGGAAGAAAGACCTCTTTCAAAGTCTTTCCTGTCAGTTATATGATCATTTTTAATTATTATTAGTTTTTTATATTTTAAGATTGTATGAGTAGATTCTTGTGAGCATAACTTAGTTGACAGAGACTGATGTTGGTCAAAAGTAAGTATATTTTTATATCGTCTCCACAGGGATTAATGCGATATCATAAACCGTTCAACACCGATTATCATTTTAAGTTAAGGGTTTAATCATTTGTTTGTTATAAACTATTCGATTTTAAAACATTAATAAAAACAGAGAGTAATAGGGCGTAAAAAACGTTAGGATCAAAGTTCATCAATCAAACATCGATTATATTCTAATGATCATATATATGGATTCTAGCTTTTCTTATATACGATATTATCACGTATCACTCGACAACATCATTCATGTCCAAATGACGTTGTGAGATCGATCGTATTGTTTAATCGACGATGTCTCAATCTATTAAACGATTCGAAAGCTTTATTTTCAGACACTTTGTGTGATTATCAAAACCAAATTCCATGTCTAGAATTTCTTATTTTGATAGAATATGATTCTAAACCTAGATTCAAAAGTATTTTTCAATATCATTTAAATCAAACATAATAATGGAAAACAAGAATAAACTCAATGATATATAAAAGGCTAGAATCATATATTTGAAAGATCAAAAGTTTACATCTAAGATTGATTGATTACCTCTAATCCCAACAAAGGGGATTTAGTTGTTCATTTTCATGACAACAATACAAAAGTGGAAAGAAAGATGGAGATCCAAAGCTAAGACTTGATTTCTCAAAGATTCTTAGTTAATCTACACTTAGATCACTTTTGCTCTATGAAGAATGCCTTTTTTTAGCCCTATTCTCTTTCTGGAAGTATATGTTAATATTCAGAAAATGAGATAAAAGGCTTAAATACTATCTGGTTTTTATAAGGCTCGCTACAGCGATGAGTTGGTCGTTGTAGCGATGGAAGATTTCTTGGCCTTTGGGTTTGCTTCACGTCAGCAAACGAGGTTCAAACCGCCCTTGGTCGCTATAGCGACCAGATCCATCGCTATAGCGATGGAACCTTAGTTTCTCCCTGCCTAGGCGCGCTATATCGACCAATCCTCCGTTGTAGCGATGAAGCCTTATCAATTCTTCATGTTTCTTTGCTCAATTTCAGGTCCTAGCATGATATTTCCTGCACAAATGGATGTGGCAAGACATATGATCAATAATTTGGCATTCGATCAATAATTATGAGCTTATCCTATGATAACTTGCAAAACAAGTAACATAAGTGCCTAAAAATATATCAAAATATAACTTCTTTCTGGCACTTATCAAACTCTCCCCAACTTAGCTTTTTGGTTTGTCCTCAAACCAAAGAATCAAAAGGAAATTTTCAAGGCTTTGGACAAAGTTTTGAGCAATAAGCAAAAAAAATCTAAAGTTTGAAGAAAAGTTTCTCAGATGAATGATTCAACTATGACTGCGCAGGCAAAAGTGAAGTTTCTCATTAATCGAGATATATACTATGAATGTGACATAAGTCATGAGCACAAAATTCATATCACACAATTCAAATCAATAACATATTTATCAATGAACCACACCTAACACACTTCTTTGAAAGTAAATGAAACAAATTGAACTCATGTTGTGAGGGTTTTGAACACACATCCGGCAACTCTGCTAACATCCTGATTAAGTTATGTGTTCATTCAAATATCATTTCAAAAAGCACAAAAGCATAGATCAAAAGGTCTTTGAGGGTTGTATCTTGGCTTGGTTTCAAAAGAAATGTCATATGTGGAAAAAATTGAATTCAAATGGCCAAGCATAGAGGAACATTCTTTCTATTTACACAACTTCCTCCAAATTCTCATTATCAACCCTTGGTGATATACAAAAAGTACTTTGATCTTGACAACTTTTTTGATTTATTGATTTTTTTTCTCTTTTTCTTTTCTTTTTCTTGGTTTCTTTTCTTTTTCTTTTTCTTTTCTTTTTCTTTGTTGTCAAGATCAATTTTCAATTTTTTTTTTCACCTTTACTTGACATAAATGAAATACCTCCCTTTTCTCCCCAACTTATACAAAATGATACTCTAATTGAATGTTCCCTTATCAATAGGCAAGGGACAAATATACATGATGGTTAAGGGTTCAAAATGAAGGTAAAAATATCAGAATCCAATAGTGATTTAACTATGAACTGGATTTTGAAAAACTTGGGCAAATTCATTAAGCATTGTGCTTATGAATATTGACAGTTCATAGTTAAGGATTCTGATTCATTAGGCTCGATAGGGGTTATCAGATACTCACTTCACACTGGGTAGGCTTTTTGTGGTCAAGTGTTTCTTCTCATTTTCAAAAGAATGCCTTGATCATTTCTGTGCTTTCATACAATTAAAACAATTTTTCAGATTTAACATAAAACAACCGAGTTAGACAAAAATACCGGTCTCCTGCATATATACATAGAACTTGAGGATTCCTCACATTTAGGCTAGTTCTAAGTGGTTCATACATAAGCATGTTATCGCGTCAAACTAAATGAGATAAATTTTGTGCAAAATACTCCTTTCACATTCAAATACACACTTAGAAAAACAAGAAACGAGTACCTTAGCTCTGCGCTTTGTCACAAACTTTATCATAATCACTCACCTGATACTTTGCTCAATCTTTGGCTTTCAATCAAGCACTTAACTTTTGAATTTTTGACTTTCTTTCCATTGTTAGATAAAATAAAATAGTAAACATAGTTTGCAATAAACATAATACAATAATTCCAAAATACGGCAACATAAAAAGAAATAAATACTACAAAGCAAATTGTTCAGATTAAAACTAAAAAGATTAAGCCAAAAGGTAAAATGAATGAAAAATGAAGGAAAAACAGCCAGCTTGGAAAATTTTCAATCAGACTCCATTTGATCAGCAGCTTCATGATCAATGATCCTTGTATCCTCTGGGGAGTCATCATCATCACCAGTTGCACTCTCTCCACCAGCTGCAGCTGCACTCGCCCCTTCGGAATAAAAAGGCATGTCCACAGGCCAAACGATATGCTCTTGAAAGTACTCCGGGGTCCAAGGTGATTGGCCTGCCTGATGCATGTGGCTCTGAATGGTGGTATGAGCTCTATGGTTGGATTCATTTTGATTCCAGGTGTAGGTGTAGGCAGCCATATGGCGAGGGTCCCAATCCGAGAAATTAAGTTGTGGAAAGCTAGGGGCTTGAGGGACACGAGGAGGTACATGAGATGGCCCAGCTGCAGTGGGTGTCTTGTATGAGCAATACCTATTGATGTACTTATCATCAATAGGATTTTTGATCTCCTTATCAACCTGAGTAGGCAAGTGAATATGTGCCTTCAAGCAAAGTCCCATTATGAGTCCAGGAAATGGTAGTGGGCACTTTGGTTTGGCAGGGGGCACAATACAACTTTCAGCTACTACCCTAATTTCATTTGCAATTATCCTCGCAACATCAACCTCCTGGTTGCTGAGGATGTAGTAGAGTAGAGGCGTGACATCCAAGGTGGTGGAGGAAGTATGACTTTTTGGCCGGATGTTGTAAAGGATGAGAGTTAGGATAACCTGAGCTGGAGTATTCATATCTTCTTTGAGGGCTCTAAAAGGTTTCCCTGAGGCCTGGCTTATGTCATAAGTCTTCCCCTCTTGAAAGATGGTCTGTGCAATGGCTTCATGATCCCAATTCCTCCGGGCTTGATGTTGGTGAAAGGCGCACAATCGGCCCATGTCTACCTGGTCTAAAGTGTTGGAACAAAATGTGTTTAACAACTCTCTCATGTATAAAGGGGGAGATTGTTGAAACATTATGTGTAAAACATATCTCTCTTTATGGTTTTGATGATAACAAGGTATTAAAGAGAAAATTGGTTATTTGCTAATGCTTTGTTCAAAGTGTTTCAGAACCACATGCTTAATAAGTATTGATTGATAATGGTTATGAAGAACAAGCTAAAGAGCAAGAAGGAAAGCCAAGAAGCAAGGTTACAAAGCTAGAAAGAAAACTGGTCCTGAAGAAATGCTACTGAAGAAGTGCTCCTGAAGTAAGAGCTTCTGAAGAGGTCCTGAAGACGTGCTACTGAAGTGAAGCCTCTGAAGTACTCCTGAAGTGGTGCTCCTGAAGTGCAGCTTCTGAAGTCTGGGTGCCTCTGATGAAGTCAACGCAACAGTCAACTCCTGAAGCCAGCTTCTGATCCGTACAACTGAAGCAGCTTCTGATCACTGTTCACTGAGAAGCTTCTGAAGCTGATGTGGCATGGAAAAGCAACCAGTACTGTGCGCAATTAATGCCTGGATGTGTCAGAACAACTCAATGGAACAGTTGTCTCCTTGACCCAAACATTCTCCAGCTTTTAAGGTGGGCCAATTCAAATATGGCACCTGCCCTGTTCTGACTGATAAAGTGCAGCACACAATTGCAGTAACCTAGTCCAATTGCAACGGCTAAATTCCTTAATTCAAGCAAATCTTCAACAGCTCTATTTTCATCTATAAAAGGGAGAAGATTTGAAGAAGAAAAACGACCAAGACTCTTGAAACATATTGCTGAAACCTTGCTTTGTTTTCTGTGTAAAAACTGTCAAGTTCAAACCTCTTAGAAATTCTCATAGTCTTGTAACTTAGAATTTCTTAAGGTTAAGAGTCTTAACCTGTGTTGTATTTAGAGAACACCTCTGATATTTGATCAAGTGTTCATCCCAAACTTCTTTACTTGTAAACCAGTTTGGTCCCTTAAGTCTTAGTCTGTATACTAAGCAATTGTAATCTCATTCCTTTGTGGTCTGAGTCAGAAGTCTCTTGTCTTAGTGACTTGAGCATTGGGAAGTCTCTTGTCTTAGTGACTTGAGCATTGGAAGCCTCTTCCTTGGTGGTTGAGCATAGAAGTCTCTTTCTTTGTGATTGAGCAACTGGAAGTCTCTTCCTTAGTGGTTGAGCATTGTGTAATCTTCAGATTATAGTGAACTCTCTTGTTGGATACAAGGGGACATGACTACTTCTCATATTGAGAAGGAACCTGTATAATTTGCTGTGTTTCTCTTCCCTTACCTCTTTAACTTGTTTAATCCGCTGCATACATTCTGATAACAGTTCAGAACCTGGTTCTGAACTTGTTTTAAGTCTTTGAAAAAGAAAAGAACAAGTTTTTAGAGTCACACAATTCAACCCCCCCCCCTTCTTGTGTGTGTTTTTCTCACCTTCATAAAGGACGGGTAAGATCCAATGGGTTACCTAGATAAGAATTTATGGCATTTCGATCGAATTTGATTGTGCGGCCTCGGACAAAGGTGGTGAATGTGAATTCATCACTTGGATCAACCGGGATGGCATTGGCATAAAACTCTCGCACAATGTCATGGTTGATTTTTTTAGGAGGGTTAACAAGTATGCCCCACTTGCGGTGGTTTATGATTTGAGGAATCCCTTGGAATTTCCCTTCTTCAGCAATTCTAAATTCCTTTTCTGCCCAAATTCTTCGTTTGGTTAGCACTCCGTAACGTTCCTGGTTACGCGGGCTGAGGAAATGGCTAGAATCGTGGGGTGTAGTTGGTTGGGGTCTTGCCCTTGAAGACGAACCCTCCACATTCCTCTGTCTTTTGCTTGAAGTTTTAGGTGCCATTCCTACAAAAATAGAAGCACAAAGACAAAAATATAGGAACACAAGTTAGAATAAGAATGAAAAATTTGAAAACAGGTTCTGGACACGCGCGCTACAGCGACGAGACTGGTCGTTGTAGCGATGAAACCCAGACATTGTTCTTGTTTCTAGGCTACAGTGACGAAACTGTGTTGTAGCCAGGAAGGAAATCCACTAAGAGGAATTAATTCAAAGACTCAAGACACAGCCTTTGTTCCCAGCCTTATCACTTAATATCCACCCGTATAGACTTCTATCTAGTAACCCCTAGATATAAGAACCCACTTACTTCCTAATCACGTAATCACAACCCAGTGATTATCAGACACTTAAACAATCAAAGTACGATGAAGACACTCTTCAAAAGAACAAAAACATCACTTGTGCTTAAAATCTTTAAGTGAAAAACAACTCTAAACAAAACAACCAACTCTAACAGATGAGTGGTACAAAACAAAGCTTCAAGCTTACAGACTTAAAAACACTAAGACTCTTAATTCTAATTTCTGGTTTTTGACTCAATCAACTTTCTTCAAAGCAGCACGTCCTCCTTATATAGTCTTCAGCAGCTCACATAATTCTGAACCATATATTCTTCAAAGATACAATTCTGAAATACTTTCGAAGCTCATAGAGGAAACATATTTCTGAAATATATTTTGCAAAGATTCCTTTGAAAATATATTCATAAATAAACGAAGCCAATCTTCAACAAGATCTTCACGCAAAATTACTCAATCTTCTAGAACCATTATCCTGGATAAACTTCAAACAAATCTTCAAAAGATACGCAGAAAGAATTAACAAAAAGAACACAGAAATTCAGCTTCTGAAAGGCAGCTTCTGAATGTCAACAGAAGTCAACGTCTGAAGGCAGCTTCTGAAGGTCAACAGAAGTCAACGTCTGAACAGTGCGTCTGAAGACCGGTTCTGCGTCTGATGAACAGTTTTGCGTCTGATGAACAGTACCAACTTCTGAAACTTCTGAAATCCAATTTCCAGCTTTTGAAGACACAAAATAGCTTCTGGAGACACATTGCTTGCACATTTTGATTTTACCAAACATGTAGCCAACCTTCAAATATCCAACAATCTCCCCTTTGGCAAATTTTTGGCTAAAATCAAATGGACCACAAAGATAAGTTTTTCACTCAACAAAATATTCAACCATGAAGAACTACACACAATTAAACATAGCACCACAGTTTCTGAAGCACATGATGCACACCACTCTTCTGGTACAAAAAACAACTCCCCCTCAACACATACTCAGACACAACCAACTCTCCCCCTGAAGCACAACATCCAACAACACTCCCCCTGAACATATCAGATTCTGACAGAAAACTCCACACAAACTCAGAACATAATAACTCAGGAACACTTCAGTGAAACACTCCCCCTGAGACACAAACTCCCCCTCAAACGTATCTTCACAGCTCTTGTTGTATTGCTTCTAAATTCTGAATAAAACTGTCAACTTCTGAAAAACCTGAATTCTGAACAAAACAAACTCTGAACTCTGAAACTTAGTACATTCTGAACAGCTACATTCTGAAACCAAACACAAGTTTTTCTCCCCCTTTTAGCCAAATAATCTTGACAAAACACAGTCTTCATATAGAGAACAAAAACTGAATGTTTAACACAGATTGTATCAGACTCAGTATCAGACTCAATATCAGCATCATCTTCATCTTCCTCACTTCCAGCTTGCTCACCCTCATCAATCTGTAATTGCTATAATTCCTCATGCAGAAAAACTCCCAGCTTGCTTCTCAGATTTTCAAATTGCTTGGCATCCAAAGCTTTTGTAAAAATATCAGCAATCTGTTTTTCAGTATCAATATGTTCAAGCTGCATAATCTTCTCCTCCACAAGGTTTCTGATGAAATGTGTCTTATATCAATGTGCTTAGTCCTGCTATGCTGTATGGGGTTCTTTGAGATGTTGATAGCACTCAGATTATCATAGTACAGAGTCATAACATCTTGTTCAAGATTGTATTCCTTCAGCATCTGCTTCATCCACACCAACTGAGAACAACTACTTCCAGCTGCTATATACTCAGCTTCAGTTGTAGACAATGATACACAATTCTGCTTCTTACTGAACCATGAAATTAAATTGTTACCCAGAAAGAAACATCCACTAGAAGTACTCTTTCTGTGATCTGCACTTCCTGCCCAGTCAGCATCACAATACCCAACTAACCCAGGACTTGCACTGTGTGAGTACATAATACCATAATCACTTGTACTGTTGACATACTTCAGAATCCTCTTCACTTGTGTCAAATGACTCATTTTTGGCTCAGCTTGATATCTAGCACACACTCCAACAGCAAAAGTTATGTCTGGTCTGCTTGCAGTTAGATATAGCAAACTCCCAATCATGCTCCTATATAGACTTTGATCAACAGCAACACCTTGTTCATCTTTAGTTAACTTCAAGTGAGTAGTTGCAGGTGTTCTCTTATGGCTAGCATTCTCCATTCCAAACTTCTTGACTATATTCTTTGCATATTTGCTTTGTGAAATGAATATAGTATCTTCCATTTGCTTGACTTGAAGACCAAGAAAATATGTCAGTTCACCCACAAGACTCATCTCAAACTCAGACTGCATCTGCTGAACAAATAGCTGAACCATCTGGTTTGACATCCCACCAAAAACAATATCATCTACATAGATTTGTGCTATCATTAAACTTCCATCTTCTTCTTTAACAAACAGGGTCTTGTCAGTTCCTCCTTTTCTGTATCCTTGAGTAACAAGAAACTGTGTGAGTCTCTCATACCAAGCTCTAGGTGCTTGCTTCAATCCATACAAAGCTTTCTTCAATTTGTAAACATGATTTGGAAAATTAGGATCCACAAATCCCTTAGGCTGTTCAACATAAACTTCTTCCTGTAAGTATCCATTCAGAAAAGCACTCTTCACATCCATCTGAAACAGTTTGAACTTAAGAATACATGCTACTCCCAAAAGCAATCTTATGGATTCTAATCTGGCCACAGATGCAAAGGTTTCCTTAAAATCAAGTCCCTCCACCTGAGTGTATCCTTGAGCAACTAACCTTGCCTTGTTTCTGGTCACAGTTCCATGTTCATCTGATTTATTCTTGTAAATCCACTTAGTTCCAATGACATTCATACCTTCAGGTCTTGGAACAAGGTCCCACACTTCACTTCTTTTGAATTGATTCAATTCCTCTTGCATAGCTTCAATCCAGAATTCATCAGTAAGAGCTTCTTTAATATTTTTGGGTTCAAATTTGGACACAAAACAAGAATCAGTAGTTACTGCATCTGATCTTCTGGTTCTGACTCCTTGATCCAGACTCCCAATGATTAAATCTCTGGGATGATCCTTCTGAACTCTAATTGAGGGTCCTTTACCAGTAGATACATGATCTGGATGAATTTCTTCTTCTTCAGACTCTACTTCATTTTCTGCAACTGGAGCTTCTGACTGTTGTTCTTCTGATGTTACATCATCAGGTACCACTTCAGACTCAACTCTTTCTTTTTCAGCGGATAAATCATCTATCACAACATTGATAGACTCCATTACAACCTTGGTTCTGGAATTAAATACTCTATAAGCTCTGCTGTTTACTGAGTAACCCAGAAAAATTCCTTCATCAGACTTGGGGTCCATCTTTCTTCTGTTTTCTCTATCAGCCAAAATGTAACACTTGCTACCAAAAACATGAAAATACTTGACAGTAGGCTTTCTTCCTTTCCATAACTCATACAGAGTATAAGTAGTTCCCTTCTTCAGAGTCACCCTATTGTATATATAGCAAGTTGTATTCATTGCTTCTGCCCATAACAGATAAGGTAAATTCTTAGCATGCAACATAACTCTAGCTGATTCTGCTAAGGTTCTGTTCTTCCTCTCAACTACACCATTTTACTGAGGTGTTATAGGTGCTGAAAACTCATGCTTGATCCCTTCAGAAGCACAGAACTCAGAAAACTTCTTATTTTCAAACTCCTTCCCATGATCACTTCTGATTCTGACAATGACATTATCCTTCTCTCTTTGTAACTGAGTGCACAGATCTTTAAACACATCAAAAGTATCTGATTTTTCTCTAATAAAGCTAACCCAAGTAAATCTTGAATAATCATCAACAACCACAAAGGCATACTTCTTTCCTCTAATGCTCTCAACTTGCACAGGTCCCATTAAATCCATATGTAACAATTCAAGAACTTTAGTTGTTACTTGATGATCCAACCTGGGATGAGACTTTCTTGTTTGTTTACCAATCTGACATTCACCACAAACACTATCTTCATTAATCTTCAGTTTGGGTAAACCTCTGATAGCTTCAGTATTCATGACTTTCTTCATGCCCTTCAGATGCAAGTGACCCAGTTTCTGGTGCCAGAGTCTGACTTCTTCTTCTGAACTTATGAGACAAGTGGACATGCTTATTTCTTCTTCAGACATCCACAAATAGCAGTTGTCCTTTGATCTGCAGCCCCTCATCAGTACTTCACCTTCTTTACCAGTTACCAGACACTCTTCCTTGTTAAAATTCACTTTCAACTCTTGATCACACAACTGGCTTATGCTGATCAGATTTGAAGTTAGCCCTTTCACTAATAGCACATTATCAAGTCTTGGTAGTCCATCACAGATCAAGTCACCTATACCAAGAATCTCTCTTTTAGCTCCATCACCAAAAGTTACATAGCTGCTGGAATATGGCTTTAAATTACTCAAAAGCTTCTTCACACCAGTCATGTGTCTGGAACAACCACTATCAAAATACCAATCTTCCCTAGAGGTGGCTCTCAAAGATGTATGAGCTATGAGGCCAACAGTATTACCTTTGGGTTTCCATACCTTCTGAACATTGATTTTGTTTGCAGCAGGTTCTACTTTTCTATACTGAAAGTGCTCAGGATAACCATATAGCTTGAAACAGAATGGTTTAATGTGCCCCTTCTTTCCACAGTGATGACAAACCCATGGATGATTTCTCCTCTTTCTCTTGAGCTTCTGAGGTTGCTTCTGAGGTTTCATCTTAGATGTGCCTATCATGGGATCATAAGTTTCAACAGCAGGAACACACCTTTTAGCTGGATTCTTCTGTTTGAGGTTCAAAGTCTTATCAACAAATCCTATGCCATTTTGTTTCCCTTGTTTCTGATTCTCCAATATCTCCTCCAGCACATCAGTAGCAGTATTCATCATTCTGACTTGCTTTTTCATGTTTTCAAGCTGAGAATTCAGTTGGCTCACTTCATCTTTGAGATCAGAATTTTGCACTAAGAGTTCACTTTTCTCATCCTGCAGTTGACAGATTGTCTTCTTCTGATCCACAAGTTGCTTGCAAACTTCTACACTTCTGATGTATAGGCTTTTGTAATTGTCAGCCAGTTCTTCATAAGATGATTTTTCAACTCTGGCTTCAGACTCTGATGGAACTTCAGACTCTGCTTCAGACTCTGATAGTGTTTCAGACTCTGATAATGTCTCAGACTCTAAAAATGCTTCAGTCTTTGAAAGAGCTTCTGAGGGCTTAACCTTAACATCAGGCTTGTATCTTCCAGTTAGGGCAACAACATACTTAGCAGATTCACTCTCTACATCTTCTTCTGAGTCTTCATCAGACCAGGATACAGCCAAGCTCTTCTTCTGCTTCTTAAGATAAGTAGGACATTCTGACTTGATATGACCATATCCTTCACACTCAAAGCACTGAACACCCTTTGATTGATTGCTCTTCTCATCATTCTTGGTCCTCTTCAAATCACTTCGAGGTTTACTGTTGTTGAATCTTATGTTCTGACCTTTGGATTTGGATCTCCTGTCAACATGTTTCAGAATCTTGTTAAACTGTCTCCCCAGCAACACAAGTGCTTCTGATAAGCCTTCATCATCCTCATCAATCTCTTGTTGATCCTCAGTTTCAGAATTAACTGCAAAAGCAACTCCTTTCCCTTTCTTCTCAGTACGGTTACAGAAGGCTATTTCAAAATTCAGCAGGGATCCTATTAACTCCTCAACCTTCATATTGGAGATGTCATGAGCTTCCTCAATAGCTGTCACTTTCATGTCAAATCTTTTAGGAAGTGACCTGAGTATTTTTCTAACAATCTTCTCATCAGACATCTTCTCTCCAAGAGAATCAAAAGAATTAGCCATATCCAGGACATTCATATAGAAGTCTTGAATGTTCTCATCCTCCATCATCTTCAAATTTTCAAATTTTGTGGTGAGTAGTTGAAGTCTGGATAGCTTAACCTTTGAAGTTCCTTCATGAGTGGTCTTGAGTATCTCCCAGGCATCCTTAGCTATAGTGCACTGCTTGATCAGTCTGAACATGTTCTTGTCCACTCCATTGAATAGTGCATTCAAAGCTTTGGAGTTTCCAAGAGCCAATTCATCTTCATCCTTTGACCATTCTTCCTCTGGTTTCAGCACAACAGTCTTCTTACCATCTTTGTCCAACACAACTAGATGTTCCCAACCCTTCAGCACTGCTTTCCAGGTCCTGCTGTCTATGGATTTCAGGAAAGCACACATACGAGACTTCCAGTACTCATAGTTGGAACCATCCAACAGAGGTGGCCTGTTAACAAAGCCTCCTTCCTTGTCCATTCTTGCCAGAAAAACCTTCCCTGGAGCTCACCCAATAACAGGCAGGGTGCCTGCTCTGATACCAATTGAAATTCTGGAGGTACTGAATCAGAACCGTAAAATAGAGTACAAAACAAGCAAAACAGAGTACTTAAACACAGGTTCAGAAGCAGCAAAATAAAGGACAGAAAATAAAGAACACAGAGTGTAATATCCCGCTTAGATGTAACAGTTATCAGTGTTAGAAGCTTATTATGCAAGCATGGCAATTTGGTAAATAAGTGGGAATGGAGGAATATTTAAAAAAGGGGAACAAGATATTTCTTTCATTTCTCTCCTCACCCTTCTCTCTCTCCAAATTCAGATTTTCTCTCATCCTCTCCCTCAAGCTCACGCCCTCCTCACTCTTGCCATCACCCATCAAGCTTTCATCCTCAATCTTGTGAGATTATGCAAGCAAGCTTAATTTTTGGAAGTTTAAAACAAGAGGAAATAAGAGGAGAAACAAGGAAGGATCAAAGGAACAAGCTAGGGTTTGGAATTCAGAGCTTAGCAAGCACCAATCAAGGCTTAGGTGAGCTCCCTAGGGTTTTAGAACCCACTTGAGTAAGTTTATGAGTTAATTATAATTTGATCAAAGTTTAGAAATATACCCTAATTCTTTGTTATGTGTTGATTCCTTGTTCAATCATGTTTAAACTGTTTAAATGTTAAAGAAAATCCTTTTTAATACCTTTGGGAAACTTGGGTAAGTTGGAATGGTTTAAAATGATGAAAAAAATGTAATTTCTGAGTTTTCCTGAACTGTCATGGTCGCTACAGCGACCAGCCGTCGCTATAGCGACCAGACAGCATTTGAGTTCTGCCTACGGTCGCTACAAGCGACCAGCCGTCGCTATAGCGACCAGGCATGTTTTTTGACTTTTACCTACGGTCGCTGTAGCGACAGGCCGTGGCTATAAACACCATTTTAACTTATCCAAGAGGCTTCCTAAAGGGATGTAATTATAAGGAACAAGGATGGTACAATAACTTAGAATCGAGGGCAAAGTTCAGACGAATATGGGAACATTTCCAACAATTAAGTAGTGGCATATGATAACGATAAGCCTACGATCCTATACTCATGTGTTAAGTATTGGGAAGTTGGTTCCCTTAAGAAATGCATTGAATATGCAAAAGCTTATGGTAAAATTATGAGACGTACTTTCAAGTACTTAGGACAAGAAATAATGAGAATGAGAATGTACCTAGTGTAGCAAGCTTAAGATGCACTCAATTAAATGTGCGTATGCACAAGGGAAGATTTAATGATAAAAGTTAAGAACCTATTTATAGGTTAAGCTTTTAAGAATGAATACTCAAAGAATGCATCAGATATGCATAAGTTAAATATATATATATATATATATATATATATATATATATATATATATATATAAAGAATAAGACAAAGTAATTAATTGACTAGATGTGTCTCCTGTAGGCTCATTAGTGAGTACACAGGGGGTTCCTGTGAAGTACCGCCTTAAATGGCAGCCGGAACGGTGAAGTTACCGCTCGTGAGGGCAGCTGCACATCCAAGTCTATAAAGTTAATGTGTCTCCTGTCTGCTCGTTAGTTAGTATACAGGGGGTCCCCGTGAAGTATCGCCTTAAATGGCAGCTGGGACGGTGAAGTAACCGCTCGCGAGGGCAGCCACACAAAGAAAGAGGAGTCCGGTGTTAGCCTGATATGATAGGAATTTCACCGGTAAGAAGGGAGATGTATTCTGGGGTTACTCCTCCTGGATGCACTCCGTAAAATGAACTCAAATAAATATTGTTTGTTCAACGCTGACTTACTAACTTTATAATTAAGAATGATGTATATTAATACTTATGAAATTATTATGAGAATATGACAAATAGTCAGCAGAGAAAGAAAGTGATCATAGGATGTCCCCAGATCACTAAGTATAAATTTAAGTTTAAAGTTAGAATATGATAAGACATGATAAAGACAAGTAGTGATCCTAAGTTTTCCCCTTGATCGCGAAATAAGTAGAGAATGACGGCGATCGTAGGTATCCCCAAGATTGCCAAGAGTAGGCACGGCGACCCTAGGTTTTCCCCGTGGTTGCCAACAGTAGGTTGGGCTGGAGCTCACTGAGACATTATGTCTCATCCCAATCCTTCTGGTGCAGGTTTACAGGTTAGCAAGATGTTCATGAAGTTTTTCTTCAGGAAGACGCTGGATGGAGTGCAGTTGCTCGTCATGGGCAAGCTCAGGAGGTTGTCAGATTTTATATTTATGTATATGAAAGTGTATTTTATGACATTTGGATAATTGTGTAAGCGAGCCAATTGTACTTATTCAGTTGTAATGTATTAATATTATTGAAAATTTTAATGTATCCGGTATCAGGCTAATACACATGCTAAATATTCTAGATAATTTAGTATGGGTGTTACACAGAGTATTTGTTAACCCAGTTCGGTGATAAACAACACCTACGTCTGGAGGATACCAATCCAGGAAGGAAATCCACTAAGAGGAATTAATTCAAAGACTCAAGACACATCCCCTGTTCCCAGCCTTATCACTTAATCTCCACCCGTATAGACTTCTATCTAGTAACCCCTAGATATAAGAACCCACTTACTTCCTAATCACGTAATCACAACTCAGTGATTATCAGACACTTAAACAATCAAAGTACGATGAAGACACTCTTTAAAACAACAAAAACATCACTTGTGCTTAAAAGCTTTAAGTGAAAAACAACTCTAAACAAAACAACCAACTCTAACAGATGAGTGGTACAAAACAAAGCTTCAAGCTTACAGACTCAAAAACACTAAGACTCTTAATTCTAATTTCTGGTTTTTGACTCAATCAACTTTCTTCAAAGCAGCACGTCCTCCTTATATAGTCTTCAGCAGCTCACATAATTCTGAACCATATATTCTTCAAAGATACAATTCTGAAATACTTTCGAAGCTCATAGAGGAAACATATTTCGGAAATATATTTTGCGAAGATTCCTTTGAAAATATATTCATAAATAAACGAAGCCAAACTTCAACAAGATCTTCACGCAAAATTACTCAATCTTCTAGAACCATTAGCCTGGATAAAACTTCAAACAAATCTTCAAAAGATACGCAGAAAGAATTAACAAAAAGAACACAAAAATTCAGCTTCTGAAAGGCAGCTTTTGAAGGCCAACATAAGTCAACGTCTGAATGTAGCTTCTGAAGGTCAACAGAAGTCAACGTCTGAACAGTGCGTCTGAAGACCAGTTCTGCGTCTGATGAACAGTTATGCGTCTGATTAACAGTTCTGCGTCTGATGAACAGTACCAGCTTCTGAAACTTCTGAAATCCAATTTCCAGCTTCTGAAGACACAAAATAGCTTCTGGAGACGCATTGCTTGCACATTTTGATTTTACCAAACATGTAGCCAACCTTCAAATATCCAACAATCTCCCCTTTGGCAAATTTTTGGCTAAAATCAAATGGACCACAAAGATAAGTTCTTCACTCAACAAAATATTCAACCATGAAGAACTACACACAATTAAACATAGCACCAGAGTCAGCAGCGGATAAAATGCCATGTTAACACAAACAACTTCAACTTCAACTTCTGGAGTACACAAAAAAAAAAACAACCAGTTTCTGAAGCACATGAAGCACACCACTCTTCTGGTACAAAAAACAACTCCCCCTCAACACATACTCAGACATAACCAACTCTCCCCCTGAAGCACAACATCCAACAACACTCCCCCTGAACATATCAGATTCTGACAGAAAACTCCACACAAACTCGGAACATAATAACTCAGGAACACTTAAGTGAAACACTCCCCCTGAGACACAGACTCCCCCTCAAACATATCTTCACAGCTCTTGTTGTATTGCAGTTTTGGTGAAATGAAACGGATAAGAGAAGATGGGTGGGTGGTTGGGGGAAGTTAAGGAGAGTAAGTGGCATTGGTTTCTGTACTGACAGGTTTTTCTGTCATCGCTACAGCGACCATCCATCGCTATAGCGAGCGCAGAGTCTGAAGGGTCTTCAGACTCTGAATTAGAGTCTGAAGCTTCAGACTCCGACCTTCAGTCTCTGAGGTTCAGACTCTGAAATTTTGACTCGTCGCTATAGCGATGGGATTGATCGCTATAGCGACTATGACAGAAAACAGAAAATTTAAAATTTTGACTTGTGCCACTAACTCTTCATGCAAAAATGGATTATAAGGACTAAAATACAAATGAAAAAGCAACATACTTACAAAATTGGGGTGCCTCCCAACAAGCGCTTGGTTATCATCATTAGCTCGACGCCTGTTTCGTGTTTGATTACGGATCATTGAGTGAAATTGTCGTTGTGAGACGATCAACTTCACCACCAAAATAGGGCTTCAACCTCTGGCCATTAACAGTCCAACAAGATTTTGTGACTGGGTCTTCCAGCTCTACTGCTCCATATGGTTTCACTTCTTTGATCATGAAAGGGCCGGACCATTTTGACTTTAATTTTCCCGGAAATAACTTCACCCTTGAGTTAAACAGCAACACCATTTGCCCGGGCTGAAAATTTCTTTTCACGATTCTCCTGTCATGATACTTTTTTACTTTTTCCTTGTACAGCCTTGAAGATTCATAAGCTTGATTCCTCATTTCCTCTAGCTCATGCATTTGAATTCTTCTTTTTTCACCGGCTTGTTCTTGATCAAAATTCAAGAATTTTAGCGCCCAAAACGCTTTATGTTCCAATTTGACCGGTAGATGACATGCCTTCTCGTAAACCATTTGAAATGGAGTGAGGCCTATAGGTGATTTGTATGCCGTCCTATAAGCCCATAAAGCTTCATCCAACTTTGATGACCAATCCTTCCTTGATGCTGACACTGTCTTTTCAAGAATTCTTTTAACTTCATGATTCGAGACTTCGGCTTGGCCATTGGTTTGAGGATGGTAAGGTGTTGCTACATTATGTTTAACTCCATAATGATCAAGTGCTTTGGCAAGCTTTGAATTGCAGAAATGTGATCCTCCATCACTTATCAGGACTCTTGGCGTTCCGAATCGGGTGAAAATGTTTTTCTTCAGAATTTGATCACCGTCTTTCTATCCGCTTTCGACGATGCTATAGCTTCCACCCATTTTGACACATAATCTACTGCAACCAAGATGTACTCATTTGAATATGAAGATGGGAACGGACCTACAAAATCAATCCCCAGCAATCAAAAACCTCCACTTCCAGGATGCTTTGTAACGACATTTCATTTCTTTTTGAGATTCCTCCAGTCTTTTGGCACTCTTCACAGTATTGACAGTGTGCATATGCATCTTTAAAAAGTGTAGGCCAATAAAATTCGAATTGAAGAACTTTAGCTGCTGTTCTTTCTCCATTGAAATGCCCACCATACAGAGAGTTATGACAATGCCACATGATGCTCTTGGCTTCATCATTTGAAACACATCTCCTCAATAGATTATCATATCCAATTTTGAACAAATAAGGATCATCCCAAACATATTGAGTAGAATCACGGATGAACTTCTTTTTCATTTGCCAATCATAATCCTCCGGTATAAATCCAGTTGCTTGATAGTTTGCTATGTCGGCAACCATGGCCTTTCCTGCACCATAAACAGCTTTTCATCTGGAAATTCTTCCACAACCTCTCGCTCATGCTTTGTTACCACTTCATTTATTAGCCTTGACAAATGGTCGGCTACTAAATTTTCAGTTCCTTTCTTGTCCTTTATCTCTAAGTCAAACTCTTGCAACAGGAGCATCCATCAAATGAGTCTCTGCTTCGAATTAGCTTTTGTGATAAGGTACTTGATTGTTGCATGGTCAGTATACACAGCAATCTTGGAACCAATGAGGTAAGAACGGAATTTTTCTAATGCATACACTATTGCAAGCAATTCTTTTTCTGTTGTTGCATAATTGATTTGTGCATCGTTTAAAACCTTTGTCGCGGTGATTTTCGGACATCAAGCTATTAATTAGCGTTGACTCACAAAATTAAGATTCACCACCGAGCTTTTATTTTTTCCAAGGGAAAGGGGAAAAGTTCGAATAAACCCTAAATTTTAGAGATCAAAGTCCGGGGGTTGGTTACGCAAAGGGAATGTATAGCACCCTAAACGTCTATAGTACTCTATAGGAACCTCTTGTTTTTATCTTTATCTTTATGCTAAATTAATTATTTGTTTTGAAAATAAAGGCTTAAGTGTAAAAAGACTAAAGTGATGATTAAAAGGAAAGAAAATGTTTTTGTTATTTTTATTGATTTGGAAAGACAAAGTCTTTTGCCTACGTACCCGAGCGGGATCAAAATCACGTAGTTCGGGGTGAAAAGCCGAGTGATTTGTTTGATGATTTTAAAGCTTTAAAAATGTTTTGAGAAAGATAAGAGGCCGAAATGGCGTAGAAGGATAAAGATGTGAGTTTGATTGATTTTAATTTGAAAAAAAGGTTTGAAATAATTAAAATTGATTGAAATTGTTTTTGAAGAAAATGTAGGAATTAATTGACTTGAAAATGAAATTTGATTGAGAAAAGATTTTTTTTTTGGCTTTTTGTTATTTGAAATGTTTTTGATTTTTGATTAAGTTATAAATTAACAAAAAAAAACTAAGTGGTAGTCGAAAAAAAACTAAGCGCGAGGGTTTTCTCACAGAGACGTTGAATCAAAGTGAGAGCCCCTTTCCCTCGGATAAGTTCGTTACTTTTATCGTTTTATAGTTTTTCGACATAAAGCGGAATAAATAAATGTGTGTGTCGGTGCAATATTCTCATTTATATTTACATTGTCCCTAAATACATTCTAAGTATCAATAATGAAATAATAACAATAAAGCAATGAATAAAGAAAAATAAATTGCAAGTGCATAAAAATAAATAAATATGCAAAATAAACAAAAATAAATAAAAATGAAAAAAAATGCATGAAATGGATTTTACATTAAGTAAACATGCTGCATGAAATAAAAAAAGAAAATAAAAATGCATGAAATGTTGGACATAAAATAAATATGTTGCATTGGAATAAATTAAAATAAAAAAATAAAAATGCATGATGTGCAAGGCATTAAATAAATATGTTGCATAAATAAATAAAAGAATAAAAGTAAAAATGCATGGTATGCTGGACATTTAAATAAAAGTGCAAAAATAATGAAAATACACTATACTAAAAAGGAAAAAATGCATTGAAATAAATCTAAGCTATAAAGAAAAATGACGAAAATAATAAAGAAAGCAAAGAAAAATAAATAAATAAAGTAAAGTAAAATGACATAAAATAATAAAAGTAAATAAGCAAAAACGTGCAAAAAGAAAATCAATGAAATAAAAAAAAACAAGAAATAAGTAAAGAAACAAAGAAATTAAAAACGAGAGGAAAAGGGGGGTGCAGGAGCAAACAAGGGGGTGCAGGAAGCAATCAGAAGTGAGGAACGGGCTTAAGGAGGATGGGTTGATGGGCTTTCCAGATTAAATCTAGGCCGTTGATTGATCAACGCTCCAGATTTAATCTGGAAATAGGCTATAAATAGCCTTTTTTTTTGTAAAAAAAAAATCATTTTTCACAAAACTGGCCGTTGATTGATCAACGCTCCAGATTTAATCTGGAAATAGGCTATAAATAGCCTTTTTTTGTAAAAAAAAGTCATTTTTCACAAAACTTCCTCTCTCTACTCTTCTTCTCTCTACCACCCTTCTCTCTCTTCTCTCCCTTCTCTCTAAAAACCGGTGGCCGGAAAAAATTCCGGTGCGGTGGCCGGCCGGCCTAGACGGCGGCGCCACCACGCCAGAGTTCAAAACTCCACCGTTTTAAAAAAAAAATGCATTTTTAAGAATCCATTTTTCTCCTCTTTCCAAATATCAAGTTAGATTTTTCAAACTCTTTCAAGAAAAACCTAGATCTAGATTTTTAAAAAGAAAAAAAAACTACCTTTGTTGAGCTTTTTTTGGTTCGGTTCTTGTGTGTTATGGTTCGGTTGGGAGGAGGAGTAGGCCGAGTGTGGTTGTGTGTATGGGTGGCTGGTTTTGGTTGTGTGTGGGTTAGGGAGTTCGGATTTAGGTTTTGGTGTGGTGGTAGGAGGTGGTTCGGATTTAGGCTTAGTGTGGTGGTAGGAGGTTTGGGCGCGGCTGTGTTGTAGGAAGTGGGGGGGTGGTTCGGATTTTTTTGGGTTATGAGGAGGTTTTAGGTTGTGTTTATGTTGCAGTTTTTTGTGTGTTTATGTTCCTGTTCTTTTTTTGCTCTTTTTCTCTAAAATGAAAAAATATCTTCTTTGTTGCTGGGTTTTGTTCTCATTATATAGGTCTTGTGGTTACATTTTTGTGACCATGGGATATATTTGAGATTGGATTTTAATGTGTGTTTGTCTAAGGTTGTGGTTAATGATGATTAAAAAGTGGGAAGGAAGTCTTTGCCTTGTGAATTTGGTGAAGGTTTGTGTAGAATTTTGAACAAAAGGAACAGAAAGAAGGCAGGAAAAGGGGATGGGCGTTGCAGGCAGTAACAGTGTACAGTGTACACTGTAGTGACTTTGACCTAAAAAATTAAAAAAATTAAAATTAAAAAAAATTTAAAAAAAATGATAATAGTAAAAAAGGAAATAATTAAATAGTAATAATAGTAATAATAATAATAATAATGAACAATAAATAGTAATAATAGTGATAATAATAATAATAATAATAATAATAAAAATGGAATAAATGAACAATAAATAAAAACTGAGACTAAAAGTAAAGATGAAAAATAAACATAAAAAAGATAACAAGTGGCCCTAAAACGAACCAAAAAAATGAGGTATTTTAAAATACCTCTCTGCCGAAATTTCGTCTGAAACGACGAGAATTTCAGGCTTAAAAGGACGAGAAAAACAAAAATGAAAATGGGTCAAAAAATGGGGTATGATAACCTTGCTTGCATAATGTATAACATGAAAAATTTTATTCTTTCGTTGTCCTAGCACGGCCCCGACCGCATAATCACTAGCATCACACATTAATTCAAAGTCAAGTGCCCAATTTGGTGCGGTGATTATGGGTGCGGATGTCAAATTTTCTTTGAGAGTTTCAAAAGCAATTAAACAACCTTGATCAAAATCAAAGGACTTATCTTTGTTGAGCAGATTGCTCAAAGGCTTTGCGATCTTTGAAAAGTCTTTGATGAAGCGCCGATAAAATCCGGCATGACCAAGAAAACTCCTTATACCTTTGACATTAATTGGTGGTGGTAGTTTTGCAATCACGTCAATCTTTACTTGATCAACTTGCATTCCTTTGGAAGAAATCTTATGACCGAGCGCAATACCCTCGGTGACCATGAAGTGGCATTTTTCCCAATTAAGGACCAGATTAGTCTCCCTACACCGCTTCAGCACGGCGTCCAAATTCTTCAAACATAATTCAAATGATGATCCAAAGACAGAGAAATCGTCCATGAACACTTCAATGCTCTTTTCAATCAAATCAGAGAAAATCGTTTGCATACATCTTTGAAATGTTGCAGGCGCATTACAAAGACCAAAAGGCATCCGTCTATAAGCAAAAACCCTGAAAGGACAAGTGAAAGCTGTCTTTTCATGGTCTTCTGGATTCACAGATATTTGATTATAGCCGGAATATCTGTCAAGGAAGCAATAAAAGGCCTGGCCGGATAATCTCTCAAGCATTTGATCCATGAATGACAATGGAAAGTGGTCTTTTCTCGTTGCTTGGTTAAGTCTCCGGTAATCAATACACATCCTCCAGTCAGTGACGGTTCTTGTTGGAATTAGTTCATTATTCTCATTCTTTATCACCGTCATACCACCTTTCTTCGGAACCACTTGAACTGGACTCACCCATGAGCTATCAGAAATCGGGTAAACCATCCCGGCTTCAAGTAACTTCACTACTTTCTTTTCTCACTACCTCCTTCTTATTTGGATTTAAGCGGCGTTGAGGTTGTGCGACTGGCTTGAAATCATCCTCCATCATGATTTTGTGCATACAATACGAAGGACTTATCCCTTTCAAGTCGGATAATGTCCACCCGATTGCTTCTTTGTTTTCTTTCAGAATTTCAATTAACTTTCTCTCTTCTTTGCTTGATAAAGAGCTGCTGATAATGACAGGTTTTACACCATCTTCTTCAAGAAAAACATACTTTAAATTAGATGGTAAAACTTTCATCTCCGGCTTTGTTTCTATGTCATTGGATTCATCCTTTAATTCCTCAATTTTTGCCTTGTGAGGAGAAACTTCCTTCAATGAATCTAGCTCTTTCAAGCATTCTTCAAATTCTTTCTCCTCTTCTGCACTTATTACATCAAATGCGTCTGTTAAAACTCTTTCAAGGGACGTTGGCATATGCAGCTGCTTTCTTGTATCCATGATTACTTCATCAGTTGCATCCATTTTGAAACATTCCCCTTTATCGTTAGGATGCTTTATAGCCTCATTAATGTTGAAATTGACTTCTTCATCGTCCACCCGGACTTTCATTAAACCATCGTCAAGATCAATCATCATTCTTGCTGTTTGCATAAAGGTCCTCCCAAGAATGAGTGGTACATCATCATCCTCAGGAATATTCATCACAACAAAATCAATTGGAAATAGGAATTTATCTACTTTTACCAAGACATCTTCAGCTATTCCAATCGGACGTGTAACAGATTTGTCGGCTAGTTGCAACGTCATTCTTGTATGTTTCAAATCCAAATCACCAACCCTTTTGAAAACAGAAAGTGGGATTAGGTTGATGCTTGAACCAAGATTAATAAGTGCTTTACCGACATTCATATTGCCTATTGATACCGGTAATGTGACTCTTCCCGGGTCTTTCTCCTTCTTTGGCAATGTTCTTTGGATGATGGCACTACAATTCGCATCAAGTTGAATTGTTTCTTCATCATTGTACCTTCGTTTTTTGGACAAAATTTCTTTCATAAATTTTGCGTAAGTCAGCATTTGTTCCAAGGCTTCCGAGAATGGGATATTAATTTGTAATCTTTTGAAAATATCAAGGAACCTTGCATATTGTTGTTCTTTGATCTTCTTGGTTGGTTTGAGTGGGTATGGCAAATGTTGATTTGGCACAGCTTCTTGCTTCTTGCTCTTCTCCTTCACCGTAACTTTACTCCTTCTCTCCAACTTCTCATTTTCAACTAACTCATCATTTTTTTCTTTTTCTTGATTTTTTTCAACTAATTCATCCTCTTTATTTTCTTCCTCTGCTTCTTTCTCACTTCCTTCTTTAGTTTCTTCCTCCTCCTCAACTTCATACTCTTCAATCACTTTTCTCTCCACCTCCAGGTTATCACCTATTTCTCTACCAACCACACTACCACTCCTTGTTGTTACAGCTTTACAATGTTCTTTAGGATTGGCTTGTGTGTTGGCAGTGAATGTTCCTCCTTGTTGATCGGCTAATTGTCTTGCTAATTGTCCGACTTGTGTTTCAAGGTTTTTGATGGTTGCGTCGGTGTTCTTTTGATTAGCCATTGGCATTTGCATAAATTGATTCATGGTGTCTTCCAACTTCTGGTTGCGGTCATGTTGGGGTGGATATTGATTGAAATTGTTGTATGGTTGTCGGTTTGATGGCCCAACATCTTGTCTCCATGGTTGGCCATAGCTTGATCCTTGACCAAAGTTCGGGTTGTTTCCTCTTTGGAAATTGTTGTTATTGCCCGGATATTGTCCTTGATACTGATTCGGTCTTTGTTGATTACCGACATAGCTCACTTCTTTGGTTGGCGGTGGACAATAGCCTGTGGGATGATCACCTGAACATAGCTCACAAAATGCGACTTGTTGATGCCTTCTTTGTTCATTATGCATCTCTTTCATTTGTTGTGGAAGGTTGGCCATCTTCCTTGTGAGTTCCTCCACTTGTTGAGTTAACAGCTTGTTTTGTGCTAGAATGGCATCATTTGTTCCCAAGTCGAGAATACCGGCTTTTCTTTGTGAGGGATTTCTGCTGTGTTGAGCTTGATGATCATTGAGTGCCATTTTTTCAATAATTTCTACGGCATCTTCCGCACTTTTTGACATTAGTGAACCACCTGCGGTTGCGTCAAGTAAAAGCTTTGATTGTTGTTGCATACCATTGCGGAAAAGATGTATATGAGTACGATAATCAAAACCATGGTTTGAACATTTTCTTAACATTGACTTGTATCGCTCCCAGGCTTCACAAAGTGTCTCACTTGCTCCTTGAGAAAAAACGGCAATGGTAGTCTTGGCTTCCATGAATCTGTTTTGTGGAAAGAATCTTTCAAGAAATTTCTCCTCAAGAGTATTCCAATTTGTCATTACTGGTGCTGGCTGGTCCAAGTACCATTCTTTAGCTTTTCCAATCAATGAATGAGGAAACATTTCTCATGAATATGGCCTCTTCCTCATCTTCAGTTGTTCCCAAGGTGCCAGCAATTTCATAAAACTTGGTCAGGTGTTGAAAGGGGTCCTCATGATCCAAACCTGAAAAAGGGTTAGCATATAAAATCTGGAGAATCCCAGTCTTCATTTCTGTCTGTTTAGTAGTCCTTGGAGACTTTCCCAATTGAGAGAAACGTCGAGGGCTGTTATGACATGGCATCCCACTGCCACCAGGGTCTGAACATCCTTCTCCTTCTTTTGCCATAACTATTTCTTGTGTTGAAACTGGTGAAGGAATGGAAACAGAGGTACCTTCTTGTTGCCTCTTCTTGGCTAGCTGCATTTTCTTTCGGTTTTTACTATTATTTCTCCGAGCAGTTCTCTCTATCTCTGAGTCAAAAAGAAGTTGATCTTCCTGCGTTTTACCTCGCATAAACAGAGTTCGAAAATCTAACCAAATAGATTAGCAACAAGATGGATTAAAAATGATATATATATACATAAAATTAATTTTTGCAAAATTGCTTAAAACAATAATTTTAGCTGCAATGATTATGATATCTAAACGTTAATCCCCGGCAACGGCGCCATTTTGATGTTGGTCAAAAGTAAGTATATTTTTATATCGTCTCCACAGGGATTAATGCGATATCATAAACCCTTAACTTAAAATGATAATCGGTGTTGAACGGTTTATGATATCGCATTAATCCCTGTGGAGACGATATAAAAATATACTTACTTTTGACCAACATCAGAGACATTGTATTATATATATATATAAATCACTGTTTGAGTCCTGAATTCTCACTTATCCATCTTATCAAAAGATGAAATTTTTAGTCATTAAATTATTTAACCAAACAAAAGATAGTGTGAGCAAGTGATGGGTTTAGAAGAGTTATAACCAACCCTAACCATGCCATAAATGTCAAGCGGTTCCCTTTGAAGATCTCTGAACATGGTTTGGTTCTCCACACCCCTAGTTTAAGGGCCTAGTTGATTTTTTGTCTTAATTGCAGTTTTAGTTTTCTTATTTCATTTTGTCATGTCATCTCGCTAATAAACAATAGTCTTACTATGGTTTGGTAAAAATTGCGATGGATGATAAACTAGCTGATAACTTATATCAAATGATTGTTGACTGATAGTTTACAGGTGATTAAGTTTTTTTTTTATTTAAAAGAAGGTGATAAGTTATAGTTGATTAGTGGTGATTGTTATCTAATAAGCTTATTAAGTATTTGGTAAAATTAACGGTCAATTAACTGATAAATGTAAAATAACATAAAATGACATTCTTGATTCATAATAAAATTGACATCAATTAATATTTAAATATTTATATTTTAGTAATTTAAATTTAGGCTTAAAAACACTTTTGATCCCCTATTTTGATAAAAAAGATAATTTAGTCCCTCAATTTCTAAAACAAACTTTCTGGTCCCCTTACTAAGAAACCGTTGGGATATTTTTTATCCCTCTCTATTTTAGATGATATGTCTAACTCGTTTATGATGTGACGCCGAGGTGGCTATAGTAAGTTGGTGTGAATATTTTCAACATCAGCATTTTGATTAAATATTAAATAATAAATTTTTTATAACTTAAATTTTTTAATCAATTTAATTAATTGTTACAAACTTCTGAACACCTGCATATTCATCATTATCATCGCACCATCATCAACAACATCGTTGTATCATCACCCACCATCATCAACAACGCCATTTCTTCATCATCGTCGTCATCATCATTTTCACTAAGCTTTATCGTTCAAACACACAACACAAAATGCATTGAAATCCATGCCCTAGATCTAAAAAAACCTAGATTTGAAACTCAAACCCCAAATCAAACAAAAGGCTCATTTCTTAAAATAGAAAAATTGATTTGGAATATGGATTAGGGAGAAACACGAGAAATTAAAAGCCGCAAATCCATGATTGTTTAAAGGGAAATGTTAACACGAGTGCTCTCAAAAAACTCTTTAAGCACCCAAAGTGATAAGATTTTATAAGAGTTTGTGCATTTATTGCATTGGAAATTGAAGTCTTTATTTTTTAAAAGAATAATATCTAAGTCTCTTACAATTCAAAATAACAATATTTTGAATTTTATCACTTTCAGCTAGATTTTTTTTCCACACACATTTACACTGCCAATACTTGCTTAAATGCACCAATTTCTTGTCACTCAAATCCGAACAATGTGAATTATTATATTATTATTATATTTAATAGACTTTAGGCTTAATTGCAGTTTTAGTCCCCCTATTTTCATCTTTTTGTGAAATTGGTCCCCCTATTTTAAAGTTCGACAGTTTTGGTCCCTCCATCATATTTTTTAACTAAAAAGGGTGATGTAATAAGTTTTAAATGTTGTGGTATATTATCGGAAGATGATAAAATATCAACATCGATGAAATCGTAAGAAAATTCCCTTAAAAACTTCATTTAAAACATGTTACATCACCATATTTTAGACAAATTATTAGATATATGGACCAAAACTGTTGAATTTTAAAATAGAGGGACCAATTTCGCAAAATGGTGAAAATAGGGGGACTAAAACTGCAATTAAGCCTAGACTTTACTAGTATATATATTTTTTTTAGGAGGATATAGTATGGTGTATTATATTATGCTTAGCCAATGGAGGTTAGTCTTATTGGAAAGAAGTTAAGTATACTTCATAAAAATGTGAGTTAAACTTTCATTAGCTGACGTGAAGATATCATTGGTAGTTATTTTTTTTTTTGACGAGATCGTTGGTAGATAGTCTATAAATATTTTTGCAGTCATCCTCCAAACCTTAAGAGTAGAGATATGTCATAATCATAATGAGCATGTAGAACACAACTTAGTAAACTTTCTTTCATAAAAAAAATGTGACACTTTTTACGATAATAAAAATCCTTTTCTTCTCCATCTTGATCTATGTTTATCAGATTATCACCAAGTTTTTTGTTTGATAAAAAGGCTTCATCACATATTGGCTACGCAAGAGTTTGTGGCTCTCTATCAACGTATGACATTGTACCGCAAAAGTTTGTGAAACTCTATTTTTGGTGTAAACAGTGAACACCACAAAAGTTTGTGGCTGCCTGAGTTCATTGACCAATATATTATTAAGGAATAATTATCATAAGAATTAATTGGAGAATATTTTCAATCAAAGTATTTTGTCATAGGCTGTTAGTCAACTTCAGAATAATAGGAGAATTATGGCAATCAATGTTTAGTGGTAACTGATTGCTATTCACTCTCAGTCAACCCTCTCCTAGCTGTACAGTAGCAATGCAATTCTTTTCATTAATTATAGGTTGACAGTATGTATTATATATGTAACCTGTTGTCTAGCAATAAAATCAATTCTGTTATCATTCATATTATATTCTCTCATATGGTATCAGCCGCTCCCTAGCTTAACAGCTTTCCGATCCAGACATTTTTTTCCTTTTCCCCTCATCATGTCTACTGCGACATCTCCCAACAATAGCAATACAATTCAGGTTGGCACCCACACTGTCATCATTCTCAACACCCAAAACTCAATCAAACTCAAGAGCAACAACTACCCAGCATGGCATGTCCAAATGAATGCACTGTTTATTGGATATGACCTCACAGGTTTCATCAATGGTACAAAATTGTGCCCTGCTGAAACAGAACCAGATTACAACTACTGGACAAGGCAAGATCAGCTCATACTCCATGCTATTATCACATCTGTCGATCATAGCATCATCACGGCATTAGGCAATGTCAAAACCTCAAAACAAGCTTGGGATACTCTCAAGAAGATGTTTGCTAGCAAAACTCGTGCTCGTATCATGCACCTAAAGGAGAGACTCACTCGATTTACCAAAGGAGTGAGCCCAATCTCTGAATACCTTCACAACATCAAAGCAATTGCTGATGAATTAGCCATCATCAACTCACCGTTGGATGATGTCGATCTGGTCATTCACACTCTGAATGGACTAGGATCAGAATACCGTGAGATCGCTACCGCTATTCGCACACGAGAAAACCCGGTTAGCTTTGATGATCTTCATGATCTCCTATCAGATTTTGAAAACTACCTCAACAGAGAGGAAAACAACACCTCTCCTCCGATCATTGCTACAGCAAATGCCGCCTTTAAAGGCAAACCAAACAATTTCAAGAGAGGAACTTCATCAGGTCTCTCAAACTCCAATTCCTTCCGAGCTGCATCTTCTGCCAACCCTCACAAAATCATATGCCAATACTGTGACAAACCCAATCATTCAGCAAAAGTCTGTTACAAATTGCACGGATACCCAAAACGTCCAACGGGCCCGGTGGCACATCATGCTCGTACTGCGTCTCGGCCAGCTCCACATGATTGGATAATGGACTCCGGTGCAACTCATCACATAACCAATGCTTTGGATAACCTTCATGTCACCAATCCTTATTACGGTAATGATGAGCTGCTTGTAGGAGATGGTACAGGCTTGCACATTGCTAATACTGGTAAAACTTCTCTTCAAACCAAATCTCATCCTCTTCATCTCTCAAATATTTTACATGTTCCAAAAATATCACAAAACTTATTGTCTATATCATCTTTATGCCAAACTAACCCTATCTCTGTTGAATTTTTTTCTGATTATTTTCTGGTGAAGGATCTGAAGACAAGGGCCCCTCTAATCAAAGGACACCATAAACATGGACTCTACATCTTGCCTCAACCATCCACCAGCCCAACTGCACTTACTGCCACCCATATCAACCATCCATGGCATCATATTCTAGGTCATCCATCTGATCGTATTATGCGTCAATTTCCTTTTATTCAGCAAATAAAACTGAAGGACCACCAACCTTGCATCTCATGTAACTTAGTCAAGAGTCATAAGCTACCATTCTCTGTATCGAGTATTACTAGCCAAAAACCACTTGAACTTATGTACACAGATGTATGGGGACCTTCTCCAATCAAATCAATAGATGGTTATTCATATTATTTGATTATTGTTGACCATTTTACAAAATACATTTGGTTCTATCCTTTAAAAAATAAATCAGATGTTTCCATTATTCTTCCAAACTTCAAAAACCTTGTTGAAAAATACTTTAACTTACCCATAGTCTCGATTAAATCCGACAATGGGGGAGAGTTCATCAAGCTTAAAACTTTTTTCCTTACACATGGCATATCACACTATACCACACCACCCCACACACCAGAACTCAATGCCATTGCTGAGAGGCGCCATAGGCACATTATTGAAACAGGAAAAGCTCTACTCCATACAGCCAAACTACCAACTCAATTTTGGACCTATGCCTTTCGTACAGCAGTGTATCTCATTAACAGGCTTCCTACACCATCACTTCACATGAAATCTCCTTTCCAGGCCCTTCACCATTCTGACCCCAATCCAACCCATCTCCACTCTTTTGGATGTTTATGCTTCCCGTGGTTACGACCATACACATCCAATAAACTTCAACCAAGGTCCCAACCATGTATCTTCATTGGATATGCTGACACCCAATATGCATACCATTGTTTAGATCTCTCTACCTACAAAATCTACACCTCACGACATGTAAAATTTTATGACCATATCTTTCCATATAACACAAAGCCAATACAACCATCAGTGCATACTACCAACACACTTTTTGAACATCCCCTTCACACATTCCTTCCAGTCCAGCCATCAATTCACCCACCAACTACACCAATATCCTCTAACACATCATCCAACCATGATCAAGAGGGTTCCGAGTCTTCAGAAGCTTCATCAGGTAATAATCAAATTAATTCATCACCTCCTATACATATTCCTGTAACCACTAACCCAGTTGCAGATGCACCTGTCTCCACTCGGCCAATTACTCGATCTCAAAACAACATTTTCAAACCAAAACTTTACCATGTTACCAAATACCCTTTGGCTGAGAATCTTGAACCAACAACTGTCAATGAAGCAATGAAACATGAACATTGGAGGAAAGCTATCAATGATGAATTTGAAGCTCTGTTGAGAAATGGAACATGGTCTCTTGTTCCTCCACCGAAAAACACCAATATAGTAGGGTGCAAATGGTTGTTTCGCATCAAAAGGCAAGCCGATGGTACCATCTCTCGATATAAAGCCCGACTTGTAGCAAAGGGATTCACGCAATGCGCTGGTATAGACTTTCATGAAACTTTTGCACCCGTTGTTCGCCCTCAAACGATTAAGATCATCCTCACTTTAGCACTAGGATACAAGTGGCAAATGCATCAATTGGATGTCAATAATGCATTTCTTCAAGGAGTTCTTCAAGAACAAGTCTATATGTCACAACCTCCCGGCCTAAAGGATTCTCAACACCCTAATTATGTGTGCAAATTGCACAAAGCCATTTATGGTCTCCGCCAAGCCCCTCGTGCGTGGCATGATGCATTGAAAAGTTTCACTCTGAGTTATGGTTTTCATTGTAGCAAGAGTGATCCATCCTTGTTCATATATGATACAAATGGCATCAAGGCATACTTTTTGGTGTATGTTGATGACTTGCTCATCACAGGAAGTCATCCAAATTTTCTTCAGCAATTCATCATTACTCTCTCAAACAAATTCTCACTCAAGAACATGGGTACTCCTCACTATTTTTTGGGCATTGAACTTATCCCTACCTCTTCAGGTCTCCTCTTATCTCAACATAAACATATTCGAGACATTCTTCAACGTTTCGATATGGAAGGAGCTAAACCAGCCCCTACACCGCTTTCAGCTACTGCAACGCTCACATTACATGATGGAACGCCAGCCACAGATTCCACTACATATCGAAAGATCATAGGAGCTTTGCAATATCTAAATCTCACTCGACCTGACATTTCCTTTTCCATAAATAAGCTTGCTCAATTCATGCATAAACCCACCACAATGCATCTTCAACACCTTAAAAGAATACTACGTTACCTTAAGTCCACAATCAATCATGGTATTCTGCTCAGACCATCAACAACCTACAACTTAGTAGCGTACTCAGATGCGGATTGGGGAGGAAATGTAGATGATCGTACTTCAACTACTGCATACATCATCTTCTTAGGTCCAAATCCTATATCTTGGTTATCCAAAAAGCAACGCACGGTAGCACGATCCTCCACCGAAGCCGAGTATAGAGCAGTAGCTACAACTGCATGTGAGGTCATGTGGCTTGTCAACCTCCTTACTGAGCTTCATGTTCAAATGTCTACACCACCGCACTTACTATGTGACAATGTCGGAGCTACTTACTTATGTTCAAACCCTGTACTCCATTCACGCATGAAACACATTTCCATGGATTACCACTTTGTGAGAGAGCAAGTTCAAGCAAACCGACTGCGTGTTTCTCATGTCTCTACTAAAGATCAGCTTGCAGACATTCTGACCAAGCCTCTTCCGCTGGCAAAGTTTAATGAACTCACATCCAAGATTAAAGTTACCAATGGCAACTTTATCTTGAGGGGGCATATTAAGGAATAATTATCATAAGAATTAATTGGAGAATATTTTCAATCAAAGTATTTTGTCATAGGCTGTTAGTCAACTTCAGAATAATAGGAGAATTATGGCAATCAATGTTTAGTGGTAACTGATTGCTATTCACTCTCAGTCAACCCTCTCCTAGCTGTACAGTAGCAATGCAATTCTTTTCATTAATTATAGGTTGACAGTATGTATTATATATGTAACCTGTTGTCTAGCAATAAAATCAATTCTGTTATCATTCATATTATATTCTCTCATATATATCTGTGGCAATAATTTTAGCTACGCAAGTCATGCTGATTAATTATGTATGGAAGGAAATTAGGAAATTAGTCCCTAAAACTAGCAAAACCAAAAAGTTTATGCCCTCTAATTCTCTATCCCTTTTTTTGGTTCTTTATGCCATGCCACAAACGACATCTTTAAAATTTCCGTAAGTGAATGAAAGCAATCGCAGCGGGGTCCATGGAATGGAACTGGAATTATAATTCAATACTATAATTTGATATAACCATTTTCTTATGCACGTAACATTACACATTATTAAAGATAAATATTGCTGTCCCACTTGACCCCCTAAACATAGTTGCTAGCAATGACACTGTGATATGTAAGGCCGAAATTCAAACTTTAAATTTCTCATTTAATCTTAAAAGATGAATTTCTAGTTATTAAGTTATTTGACCCAAAAAAAAAATACTGTTTTCTTTCATAATATAAGTCATTATAGAACCAAAGAAGTTGAGTCCAACAAAAAAAGTTAGATTCTCATATTTTGTACAAGATCTTCAAATAGAATTATTTGTAATAGATATGAGAAACGTTGAAGAAAATCAATATAACGAACAAATTATCTCATTTTATTTATTATTTTATGATTTATCGTCATAATTATCTATTATTCTATGCTTTTGATTGTCGTAATTTATCTTTTTCCTATTAGTGAAATATAATTTTGTAAAATAAAATAATTTTATAAAATCAACAAAACTAACCACGTTTACTTACTAGCTACTTGTAGTAGATTACAAAGATGTGACTCCATAAAAAAATAATTAACGATATTTATGTGTGCAAATAGCACACGTTACAAAAAATGATCAAATAAAAAACCTTTGGATGTCCACTGAGCTCAAAGTACAAGAGATTCTCAAATCTCAATCCTTCTTTTTAACTTTTTCTCCACTATAGATAAGAAGAATTTCTCTCCCTACAAATCCTTTTCCTTCATTTTGTCTTCAAACAATCATAACATCATGCCACAACAGTTTGTAGTTTTGTTTTCTTTTATTATCTCCTAGTCACCATTCAGCCAGCAATTTGTTTTTGCTACTAACTTTAAGTTCCTTGTACTTCACTGTTTACATGGTTTATGTTCCTTCCTAGAATTTTCATCTCATTTGTTACTTTTCCAATAACTTTCACTTTTTCATATCCAAGAGAAGCATATATATATCGAATATATTCTCCTAATAATTGAACGATTTTTCACTTTATACTTTTTATGAAAGAGTCTAAAAAGCCACTTTACTTTGTTTCTTCAACACAGTGATTTGAATGGCACCTTCTTACTTTCCTCTACGTTGGGAGAGCACAGGAGACCAATGGTGGTATGCAACACCTATTGATTTAGCAGCTGCAAATGGTCTCTATGATTTAGTTGCTGAGCTTCTCCATCATGATACAAATCTTCTCATTAAGCTCACTTCTCTTCGTCGAATTCGTCGACTAGAAACTGTGTGGGATGATGAAGCTCAGTTTGAAGATGTTGCCAAGTGTAGGTCTCATGTTGCAAAGAAACTTCTGCTTGAGTGTGAAGAAACAGCAACAGGAACAAACTCTCTCATTCGTGGTGGATATGGTGGATGGCTTTTGTATACTGCTGCTTCTGCTGGTGATTTGGAGTTTGTTTATGAATTGTTGAAAAGAGATACTTTGTTGGTTTTTGGTGAAGGAGAGTATGGTGTTACTGATATGTTTTATGCTGCAGCTAGGAGTAAGAATTCTGAGGTATTCAACATGATTCTTGATTTTGCTCTCTTAGGAAAAGATTGTGGTATTGTTGAATTGGATGAAGGTGTTGGTGGTGGCATTTTCAAGAGGGAGATAGCGAATAGGGCTATCCATTCTGCTGCTAGAGGAGGGAATTGGGAAATACTTAAGAATCAGCTTCTTTTAGTGAGTGCTTTTCAGATTTTATCTTATAGAGATGGTCAAGGATGCACTGTCTTGCATTCAGCAGCTGGAAGAGGCCAAGTTGAGGTAAGTACTCACATGGCTTAATTAACACTATGCTTGTACAATTAAAAATTAACATGAAAAATTGTAATTTGCTTGTAATTGAAAAATTTATGACACATGCGAACGACCTGCTTGCTATGAAGTACTGACATGGATACTCATACATTGACACTGATAATATTTTGAAAATTGAATGTAAATACATGTGTCAGTGTCTCGTTGCCGACTATGTCACAGTCTAAACACCGGATACATCTTTAATCTGAGTTATCTTATCTGTGCTACATAACCTGCTTGTATGATCCCTAGAAACCATATAGTTTTGTCTCTAAAATTGTAGAAGTCGGACAATTTGATCCTGAAATTGAAAATCTTCGACCAAATTAGTCTTTTAGAGACGATATTGACCAACTTTATAATGTGTTAGGGAATTTTCATTTTTAGGGACAATTTTATAATTTTGTTAATTCCAGTGGTTGAATTGCTCTACCCAAATATTGAGGGACTAAAATGAGATTCACTCAATCTTGTATACATAGACTCAAATCACAGTTAATACTAAATAATCTGGGAATAAAAGGAGGTTTATTTTCTGACTGCCACTACCATTCACAATTGAATTTTTAGCATGTGTGACATATTTTCATCATCTTAATCAAATAATGAATGATGCAGGTGGTTAGAAATCTAATTCTATCATCACCTGATATTATAAACTCTACTGATGCACAAGGCAATACAGCATTACATGTGGCTTCTTACAGAGGTTACCTTCATGTAGTAGAGATTCTGATTCAATCATCTCCCTCATTAACAATGCTAACCAATCACAATGGGGACACTTTTCTTCATGTGGCAGTGTATGGTTTCACAAGCCCTGGTTTCTGCAGACTAGACAAGCACACTGAGCTCATGAATCAGTTATTACTAACTGAAAAGATTGCGAACATGAAGGACATAATCAATGTCAAGAACAATGTTGGAAGAACAGCAATTCATGTAGCTGTGATTCATGATGTCAAGTGTGATGTAGTTGAATCAATGATGTCTGTTGTATCAATCGATCTTAGTATTCGCGACGCAGATGGAATGACACCTCTGGATTATTTGAAAAAAAGACCAAGATCAAGATCTTCTGAATTATTAATCAAGAAATTGATTTCATCTGGAAGTTTCTGTAATCGTGAAGATTATATGACAAGAAACGCGATCGTGACTCATTTGAAAACTCGTCATAGTATTCGAGGTAGTCCCGGAACATCTTTTAGAATATCAGATTCTAAGATATTCTTATACACATGCAATGAGAATGATCAAGCAAGTGTAGAATCAAATTCATGCTCAATTGACGTAGACAGTAATTATGAGTCAGCTGAAAATTCCTCCTGTAACAGCAAGACTAGTGGTGTTAATTGGGCTGCAAGACGGTTAAAGAATCTTCTCAAGTGGCGTAGAAGAAGAGAGACAAAAGAAGCAACCTCAGAATTTGAAGATGATGATTCTGTTAATAATTCTGTAAGTTCAAGGAAAAATGATTTGGAAGAATATCCAATCTCATTAAGGCAAAGATACTCAAAACAGTGCTCTCTTCCAAACAACAAAAGAACACTATCTATAAGGACTTTACTTCCAACTCCATCTGCAAAAAAATATTTCACTGCAAGCCTAATGCAAGGTGTAATTAAGGTAAAGACACAAAAAGAAGGATCTAATTTGTCTCATTCTTCAAACAATAAGCAAAAACATGTTGATACACTGGGACTACCCTCTTGCTCTAGTGGACCAATAGATGGTGGGGGTACCCAACAGTTGAACTATAAGGAGAGAAACTTTAATAAGAAATTGATGAACAAGTATTTTTCTTTTGGAGCACAAGGGCAGGCTTTGGAAGATGCAAACACTTGCACAATGTCAAATCACAGTTCAAAGTGTTTCAGTTATTTCGTTGCATAAATGTTACTACTGCTATCATGGTGGATTGGACAAGGTGGCGCTGTGATTTTGTTGAAACTACGGTGGGTAGCTTTTTGTCAAATTTACTGCGATATCAAACAAACATTATGTATATACGAGCCTGCTATTTTGTGAATTGTGACATAGAATATAATAAGCCAAAGTTACAATTCAAAGCACTTTATCAATGTTTTTTATTTTATAAGCGCGTTATCAATGCTATGATTTTTTATAGGAACAAAATGCCCTTAACTAAAAAACCAAGATACATTTTTCAGTTTTTTCAATCAAAAAAGTTAATTTAAACCCATATCAAATTTTACATATATGAAGCGCGTGTTTGGTTTAGCTTCTAACCGCACGTCTGGCTTCGTTTCACTGTGGAAAACAAGAAGCTACTATTTGTTGCTTCAGAAAAACGCAGACCTCATTCCACTAAGTTTGGGTATGAGTTTGAGTTTTTCCCGATTTCAAAACATGGGTACGAGACGGGTATCATGATATAGGTACTCACCCCGAACTCATACTCAAACCCGTCCCGAACATAGAAAATCAATTTTATTTCCCCTTTTATACAAATAGTAACTCAAATCATAAATCATTTCAGTCACACAATGAATTTCAATCTCTCAGATGACACTCACTTCTCACAGTTCTCTCTATTCTCCTCACACAGTCAGAGTCTCAGTCTCTCATATGACACTCACTTATCAGTCTCGGTCTCTCTCTTCTCCATCACCATAACCATCAATCGTCATCATCTCTTTGTAGGATAATGCATTGCAACATTGTGTTTAGGCAGAAAAATATTTTTTTTTATTAAAAAAAATTATCCACTGCAGGGATGGTGCGGAGATACCTGAACCCGTCGAAGAGGGGGATGTTATTCGATTTTTCATCCCCGTTGAGTATGGATAAGGTAACAAGTAAGTATATGAGAGTAAGATATGTGGACGGGGAAGGTAAAACTCGTTCTCACCCGCCCCATTGTCATGCCTACCTACAGAAAAGATAGAGCAATAGAGAGAAAGGTATGAAAAACTTACTAAATTGTTGTTTGTGTATTAATTAATAGTAGTAATTAGAAATTATATTTGAAAAAAAATAACTAATTATCTAGTAATTTGAAATGAATTTATATTTAAGTAGTACATTTTTTTTTTGCAATGTGTGCTTATAACGAGGGCAGAAGAGTAATTTACTTACATGCTAGTTTTCGCTCACCCTTTAATAAACCCTATAAATAACACAGTCGCTTCGTCTTCTTCTTCTCTTCGACGGAGAAAGAGGGTTTCTAGGGTTTTTGAGAATCCACAAAAAAACTGCAACAATGTCGATGTCAAAGAGTTCCAAAATGCTTCAATACATAAACTACCGTATGCGCGTAACTATTCAAGACGGTCGTCAACTCGTCGGAAAGTTCATGGCCTTCGACCGCCACATGAATCTCGTTCTCGGCGACTGCGAAGAGTTCCGTAAACTTCCACCAGTAAAAGGTAAGAAAACCACCGACGGCGACCGTGAAGATCGCCGCACACTCGGCCTCCTTCTCCTCCGCGGCGAAGAGGTTGTTTCGATGACCGTTGAAGGTCCTCCTCCTCCTGAAGAATCTCGTTCCAAGGCTGTTAATGCTGCTGCTATGGCTGGTCCTGGAATCGGTCGTGCTGCCGGGAGAGGTATTCCTCCTCCGGCGACGGTTATTCAAGCTCAGCCTGGTCTGGCCGGTCCTGTTCGTGGTGTTGGTGGACCTGCTCCTGGTATGATGCAGCCGCAAATCTCGCGTCCGCCGGTTTCCTATCCGGGTGGTCCGCCGGTGATGCGTCCACCGCCTGGTCAGATGCCATATCCCGGTATGCCAGGTGGTCCTCCTAGACCAGGTGGTCCGCCACCGCAATTTGCTCCTCCGAGACCTGGTGGTCCTCCTCCGCCACAATTTGCCATGCCGCCTCCTCAGTTTGGACAGAGACCTATGGGCCCACCTCCTCCTGGACAGATGATGAGAGGACCTCCTCCTCATCCTGGAATGCAGGGGCCGCCTCGTCCCGGAATGCCTCCTCCTCCTGGAAGTGGTGTTCCTGTCTTTGGTCCGCCTCGGCCTGGAATGCCCCCTCCTCCAAATCAGCAGCAACAACAACAGTGATGATGGTAGAATTGATTGGTATGTTTGTCTTTTCCTGCTGATGCTTTGAGTTACTGAATTGGATTTGTACATTGAGTTATTGTTCTTAATTGTGTTTGGGCTGTATTTTGATGAGTATAGATTTCCATGAGTGTAGCATAGATTAGTGCAATCCTACCTTGTTACTAGAATACTGCATGCATTGGATTTTATAACAGTTTAAGAGCATGTTTCTTAATTTCTAAGTAAAGGTTTGAATTTTAAGTTACACAAGATGTGGTGGGTAGTGGTAAAAAGCCAGGAATTATTAACTTCAAAATTTGAATAGACTTGGCTGCTTAAATCCATCGAGTGATTTAGACCTATAAGTTCAATCCTGTTTCAATTCCTCCTTTGTGTATTGTTCTGATAAATTTGATGTTGTAGTTTGTTCTATTTTTTTATTGTTTTTCTAGAAACATTGCTTTCACATAGGAAAGCAATGATGGGCTAATATAGATTCCTTAATGTGGCTCAGACCATCAATTAGAGAATGCTCAAAATTGGAAATTCCAACAAAATGATACTTTCTCCGGAACATATATGGGTTTCAAGCAAGAGTAAAGATGTTTGCTTTAGTTTTCCTTATATTTTGACTTATAGATCTTACTTAGGTGGCCTTTGTACATCAATTATGAGATGGCTGAAATTGCTGATTTTAATATGACATTTTGAGGAGTTCAGTTATATTATAGGCTATTGAAGTTGTTACATGAGCTTGGATCCAACTACAAATGATTTTTTTGTTGCATCAATCTAAATGTTACCTCTTAATAATTTATTTTCATGAATAAAAAATTAATCTATTATTTGAATTCTGATATGATTTTCAAGTTGAATATGCTATCCTAATGTTAGATTGATGTTAATAGTCCAAGGATAGTTTTGAGGCTCATAAAAATGTCCCATCAAAATAGTCTCACTTTTAATTTAAGATTTTTTTAGTACCTGAATGTATAATACTTTATGGTTATGTCAGATTGAAAGTTGTAGGGGATTTCACATCCTTTCTCCTTGACAGTGAGAGATAGTCATTTAGTGTGAAGAAGAATTTAGAATAGGTGACTTTTTTAAATTTTAATACTTCATGCTGAAGGATTTTTTAGAAAATTTCCATGCATTGAAAAAAAGACTAATTAAGATCAGCCACAACTTTCTTTATCCTCAAACTACTCTGTCAAGAATAATTTAATTTTACCTTGAAATTTATAAACGAGAAAAGTCTTGTATTTATATTTATTGTTGGTCAAGTTATCTGATTGGTGACTGAAGTTAGACTAAAAAGCCAAATTTTATCTAGAAAATCCAATGATTATGTGTTGTGATCTAAGATAGCTCAAAGTCAGACACATAACTAGAAGTTGGACTAGAGAGTAGAGATTAGGTGGTTCTTTCATTTGAAATAATCCTTGTACTTCTTAAATGGTGGACATTTGTGAAAGTCTATCTATTCTGCATCCCAGTGTTCCTGCATTGAGTTGAGAATAACATCAAAATGTTAGGAAACAACTAGAACTCGATTAATCTTGAGAAACCCTTGAAAGTAAATATAAATGAAAGGATATCTTTGCTACAAATTATTCCCTCTAGCACTAAATACTATGGCCAATTTGTGGACCTTTATTATGTCTCATTCTTACAGAAAAAGTAACATTTGTGCGGATCACTTGGCAAAGCTAGGTGCAAAGGGATCCAATCTTTGGTGTTGCTTCAAGCTTCTTCTTTAAACATGCTGCATATGCATCTGCTACTAGTAGATGCTAAGGAAACTTCTTTCCTTTGATTTTAGATCATCTTTTGGGATTACCAGGTTCCATGTAATGCTAGATATGATTTCGTAGACCTAAGTTGTACATGTTATTGCTTGGAAACTCTCTCAATAGTCACTAGCTATTAGAAACCATGCCAGTGCATCATATTAGGATATATTTTCAGGAGAATTATGGCAGATTGTAAATGTTCGTCTTTTGGGCTTGCTAAGTTTCATGTATTACTAGATACCATTTTAGAGATCAAAGTTTTACATGTTCTGACTTGAAAACTCTCTCACATGTTCATGGAAGAGGCTTTGCGAGAGACACCTTTTAAATACTTAACATAAGAAAATTTTAAGCATTCTTATCTTAAAATGGTCCTCCACCCAAAAGGCTTACTGCATAGCCCTGGTTCTATTTTTTTTTTTTTTAAAATAAGCTTTTGTATGTATAGGTAAACTATAATGTGCATTGTGGATATTTCAGTTTCAGACTATCACCCATTAATAGTATACCTTATTCTTTGAAGTCTGTAACCATTGGTGCAAGAGGGATGCGTCCTCACTTAATCAATAGAATATCTTATTCTTTGAAATCTGTAAACAAATTTCTGTAAAGAATGTTATTTTTTTCATGAACAAATTTGAATGCACTTGATTGCATACTTGTAAAATTCTAATCGCAGTACCTAATACCTTGAGTCTTTAAATTCAACATCTTGTAAATGTTTATCTTATTACTTCATCTTGTAGCAGGTTTAGTTTTTCTTGATTGACCTGTGTGTGTAACAAAAATGTCTCATTTTTGTTGTGTTCTAATTTCAAAATTTCAAAATGTGTCAGGTTTCTTCTTATTGGAGCTTTGAAGATATGGACATTGGACTTATCACAACTCAATATCCAGCTCGTTCTGTGGAAGTAGTTGTTGGCTGTATAACTTTGAATTATCGTATTAGGGATTTTTTTTTGCCGTGATGAGAATGTTATATTAGAACGGCATGTTTTGGAGGAAGTTATTGTACTGCAACTCATTAGACATATAAGATGGCTGTGTAGATTGTTGGGAAAATACTGGATTGTGTACTGATTTCTACGTGTAGGGCATGATCTGTCTTCTCTTAATCTCTCTGGCTATATAACATGATTATCATTTAGGGGTTGTTACTTCAGTAGTCTTTTTATTTTTGCACTGTTCTGATCATAATTTAGGCATTTTCATGAATTAATTTTTACGTTGTGAGTTTAACTCCCTGTCAATTGATTGAAAATGATTAACTGAAAATTTGTAATTTGATTAATATGTTTAGCTACGTAGTTTTACTTATGACTGTATCAAACTACCCAGCTAACTGCAAACTTAAAGCATTGCAGAAGACATTTCATAAGGCAGGCAAAGGGGTGAGTATTTTGTCAAAACATATTAAAATCTAGGGAACATTACACTAACCTCCCCCAAATGCTTCCTTAGGAAAAAAAAACACACATACCTCCTTTAGTTTAAAAATGAACATTGACCTTCCTTATTTGTTTTTGTTTCTCTAATTAATATTTACCTCTCTTGTAAGTTAACACAGTTAGTACTCTGTTAACTTCTTTGCTACATTGGAAACTTGTGTTAGCTTAGATGCATATCGCCATGGTAACTCCTTGACCGTGAAATTGGTATCTCCCGTCTCTGGCAAATCGATAAAGATTACACTGGGGACGTACAACGTGACTACAAATGAATGAATTCAAGCCATAAAACCCAATCAACGTGTCGATCAGCAACGATACAAACAAAATCCTAAGATTCATTAGGCTAGAGAAACAATAAAAACAAACTAGTGAATGAAATGTATGATTTGATAGTGATGATTATATAACAATTAATTTTCTCTTGAAACAATAAAACCCAACAACAAATTTTCGTTTTATACATTAGTGACTGCTTAATTACAAACAGGACAAAAATTACTTAAAATCAACAAAATAAAAGAATTATAAATGGGACATGTAATACAAAATTAACCCATTTTTTTTTCTTCTTTTTTTTTTTTTTGTGTTGGTGGAAATTGATTCACCACTACCAAATACACCATTGCTATCAGATCCTTTCTCCAACGAAGCTCACAAACTATTCACCAATGACCCTAATTTCCATAATTTTCAACTTCAAGTTCAATTGAATAAATAAAATCATTCCCTTCACTAGCATCAATAACACCAACAATATTACTGTTATTACACTCTGTCACCAAGTCCAACTCAGAGCGATTCGTCTTATCAAAAAGGACAATGATGAAATTGATTCGGAGTTGACCACGACGACGCGCATATTGATGGGATTTAGGTATATTAGCGATGGAGCAGTCGTTACACAGAGGGCAAATATTACATTGTAGTGGTGTTAAGTTGTAATGGAATCAATCAGAGTTGTTGAGAAAGAAACTATAGACGTTTCATACTATCGAAGTTAGTTTAGAGGGGAGGTGAGTGGTTTTTTTTTAAAACTAGAGGGGGGTTTGTGTGTTGTTTAAAGAAACTTAAGAGGAGGTGAGTGTAATTTACTCTAAATTTTATGGCTAAAATATGCTTTTAGTCCCTGCAAATAGGGCTCGTTTTGCTTTTGGTCCTTGGTAAAAAAAAAATTTTAAAAACACCCTTGCAAAATTTTCTGTCTTTTAAAAAAGTCTCTGGCCCACTTAAGAGCTGAGATGGCATGGTTTCCGCCACGTGGCAGTTGCTGACTGTGCAACTTTTGCCACGTGGCGATGACGTGGCATGCCACATAATATTATTTTAAAAAAAAAAATCAGAAAATTAATTTTAAAAAATATGAAAATAAAATTAAAAAAAATAAAAAAATCAGAAAAAAAGTTCAAAAAATTTTCCGATTATATATACTTTAAAAAAAACTAAATTTTTGAAATATTTAAAAAAAATCGAAAATTATATAATTTTTTAAAATCTGAATATTTAATAATTTTTTATATAATTTTTTAAAACTAAATTTCCGATTAATAATTTTCGGAAATTTTCGAATATTTAATTTTCAGATTTTTTTCAAATTTTTAATTTTAATTTTAGATAATTTATTCAGATTTTTTTTTTCAATTTTTTTTTCGAAATTTCAGATTATATAATTCCAGATTTTTAGATTTTTAAATTTATTTTCAAATTTTTAGATTATATAATTCCAGATTTTTAAATTCCTGATTTTTAGATTATATAATTCCAGATTTTTAGATTTTTAAATTTATTTTCAGATTTTTAGATTATATAATTCCAGATTTTTAGATGTTTAAATTTATTTTCAGATTTTTAATTTCAAAAAATTATTTTAAGGATTTTTAGATTTTTAAATTTATTTTCAGATTTTTAGATTTTTAAATTCCAGATTATATAATTCCAGATTTTTAAATTCCAGATTTTTAGATTTTTAGATTATATAATTCCAGATTTTTGGATTTTTAAATTTATTTTCAGATTTTTAATTTCAAAAAATTATTTTTTTTTACTTTTTAGGATTTTTTTCCAAAATTATCAAATTATATAATTTTAATTTTTGAAAATTAAATTATCTGAAATTTTTTGGAAATTTATTTTCAGTTTTTAAAATTTTTAAATATATTTTTCTGATTTTTTATTTCTAATTTTTAATTTCAAAAAGAATTTTTAAATTGTTTTTTATTTTTAAAATGTTTTTTTAGTTTTTAATTATGTGGCATGCCACGTCATCGCCACATGGAAAAAGTTGCACTGTCAGCAACTGCCACATGGCGAAAACCATGCCAAATCATCACTGAAGTGGGCCCAGGGACTTTTTTAAAAGACAGAAAATTTTGCAAGGGTGTTTTTAAATTTTTTTTTTACCGAGGACCAAAAGCAAAACAAGCCATATTTACAGGGACTAAAAGCATATTTTAGCCAAATTTTATGGTAAAATGTTTGATGTCCATCTTGTTATATCCCATTATTTTAGATAGTTGGAAGTACGGGTTGGAACAGGTTAGATCGGAGCAAACAGCCTAGCCTACGCAAGCTCAGGCAGAGTCAAGACCATGTTTTAAAAAAAATAGAGAAGATTTTTGAAGAAGTTATAAAATAGAGAAGATTAAGGTTTTTATTAGAAGCATGTTTAACTAAAAAGGTTAGGCTAAATGCCATAAAAAAATCTTTTGGCTTTCTAGACGACCTACTTAAGTAAAAAAAAAATGAGGGGTACTTAAGTAAATGTGAATACTATTTTTTATCACTACTATTATTAGGGAAATGTTAATTTGTGCCCTAATGACATATGTTAAGATACCAAATAAAAATTATACATTGAAAATTGTGCAAATTTATTTCTCAAAGTTAAAAAATTAATTTTTCTCAATAAATATTTGTTATCAGTGGAATCCTTAGCATATGCCCTAAAGACAAATGTTACCATGACCCTTATTATTATTATATTAAATTTTATACTTTTGATTAGGTTATAAACTTGTTAACTTTATCACTAATTTAATGTTCTAAAAAAATGACTAACTTAAACTTATTAGTTTACATTAATTTTTTTTGTGTATTTAAAGGTATTATTATAAACTAAAATTGAAATATGATGTCATATCTAGTCAAATTTTCTAAAATTTCATATTAAATATCAAAGGGGTATTTAATGACATTGGCCTTTTAGTTTATTAGTATATTTAAACATATATAATTACTTATTTCAATGTGTTCATATCAAATGGATTTTTAAATAGGTTATATATATATATATGTTTTCAAAAGATGAGACTTAAACTAGAAAATAAGTCAAAAAAAATGATATTTGTACAACTATTTTAGAACAATTTTTGGACAACTATCTTTCATACTCTCATTGTGTTCTTATTCTCTCTCCTTTTTTTTTCTCTCTATTGTTCTTGATCAATAAGAAAGAAAAATAAAGTTGTCTCAAAAATTATCATAAAATAGTTGTACAAATATCATTACTCATAAGTCTATGGCATGCCACATATCAGACTTAGATCTTAATTTTTTTCACAGACCAACATAATCCTTTCAAAATCAAGCTCAACCCAACCTATTCTTTCTTGTAGAAGCTCATATTTGTCGGTGACCGATGCCAAAATTAAGGTTTGATTTTGTATAGTGTTTAAGTTATATAAGTTGTGTTAATTGAACATAAAATACAAATAAGTGATATTATATTTGTTATCTTTATCTTTCTTATTTTTTATCTTCAATAGGTTACACGCATTTTAAAAATAGGGTAAATTACACTTTTGGTCCTTTAAATAATTTTGAGGTTTCATTTTGGTCCCTTAATTAAAAAAAGTACCGTTTGAGTCCCCTAATTATAGTTCGTGTGTCATTTCAGTCCCTTCTGTTAACAAAAAAACAGAAAACGTTAAGTTGTGCTGACGTGGCTACATATAAAAGGGAAAAAACTCAGAAAATTAGGGTTTTCAGAAACGTAGAGAGAGAAGTGAAATTGAAGAGAGAGATTGGGAAGGGAAAGACGAATCAAAGGAAGAAGAAGGATTGCTTGCAAATTGACGGTAGATTTTCATCTTATTCGTTTTCATCTTATTCGTTTCCACCTTCTTCGTTTTCATCTGATTCGTTTTCATCTTATGGGTTTTGCTTTGTTTTCACCGAATTCGAATTTGTAAGAATGTCGAAATCAAACTCAAGGACAAGGGTGTTGGAGCAATATGTGGGTTCTGTAGGTTTGTATATGAGAAAAAGAATGGTTAGAGATTGCAGGTGTGGAGTTGAGTGTGTGATTCGTACTGTTACTGATGTTACAAATCCAAATTATGGCAAACATTTCTGGGGATGCAGTAACTACAGAAATTCTTTAGATAAAGGATGCAGTTTCTTCAAGCTGGTTGATGAAGAGGTTGTTGATGACAGAGACTTGAAAATTGAGAAGCAGAAGAAGAAAAATAGGCAGTTGAAGAATGAGTTGGCTAACTCACTTAAATGGCTGAAGATTTCTTCAATTTTTGCTTTGATATGTTTTGGGATTTGTTTGGTTTTAGGGACTATGTTGTTGTGCAATGGCAGTGGAAAATGGTCTCAAATGTATTTGAAGTAGAATGAATATGATATGTATTGAATGTATTATGTTTGAGTTAATTTGAGTGTGTATTGAAGTAGATGAGTGGAATGCAATTCAATGTAATATTATATTGAAAATCAATGCAATGTTTTTTTTTGTGTTTGAGCAATTTTTGTGAATCATCTGAGTTTGGTTTATTTCATCTAAGTTTGGTTATGAGTTACATGTATAATTCACAAGTAGAAGTATAATGCTTAGAAGTATGCTACACAAATTAACTCATAATTTATCCTTCATTCATAACTTAATAAGTCATTACATCAAAATAAGGTACCAAGTACCAGATGAACATTAAGAACTCATACATTGTCTTGGCCATTAACTTGAAATAATGTACCATTTGGATTACATCAAAATAAGGTACCAAACCTAATTACTAAACATTAAAAGATGGTACTAATTCAAACTGGTTTTGTTGATGCTGCCTCATTTTGCTTTCCTGCTGAACCACTTTGCTTTCCTGCTGAACCACTTTTCTTTGATGCTTCACCTTTTTGTTGCTTGGGATTGATTGGTGGTGGTTGAGATGAAGACACCTTTTCCTTTGATGCTGCACCTTTCTGTTTCTTGGCATTGTTTGGTGGTGGTTGTGAAAAAGACACCTTTTCAGTTGGCTTCCTTTTTCTAGTTGGCTTCCTTTGTGGTGGCATTGTTGTAGCCTGAGTGCTTGTCTGTTGTGTTGTAGGTTGAGCTTCCTGAGATGTTGTCTGAGTTGTTGTTGGTTGAGTTGTTGCTGGCTCAGTTGTTGCTGGTTGAGTTGTTGCTGGTTGATTGTTTGTTGCTGTCTGACTTGATGTTCCCTGATCTGTAGTAGCTCCTTCAGTTGGTGGGGGTGGGGGTGGAAGCTTACAAGTTGCTTTGTTGTGTCCAATTTGGTGACATTTGCTACATTTCATCCCATAGGTTGCCCTCCTTAGTTGTGAATCATCCTTTTTCAATTCATGAGCCTCTTTATTCCTTTTCTTCTTTGGTCTACCTGGCTGCCTCTTTATTGGTGGTGGTTGGAGATCACAAAACTCTGTCCTTTCCCACAGTGACTGCCCATTTGCAGGAAATATAACTGAACTGTAACAAGCTGCATACTGGTTCTTTTTGAAGTATTCTGGGACATATTGAAGTATGTCCAAGTCCTGATTCTTCATACAGGAAATGGCATGACAACATGGTAATCCTGTCAAGTACCATTTCCTACAATCACATGACATCCTTTGCAGATTGACATGATATGTATCCCCTGTTATAGACATGTGTCTGACCTCATAGTCAAATTCAGAAGCACGCCTATACAATGACATAAATCAATGAAAAAAACTCTTAATCAATGCAAAAACTATAAATCTAAAATGAAAGAAATCAATGTAAAAAACTCTAAATCAATGCAAAAACTATAAATTCATACCTGACTAACCAATTGTTAGTGTATGATGATTCCCTTGCAATCCTTTTCTTAATATTTGGCAGCACCCCATCTTCATATCTTGCTATTTTTTGCCTACTAGCTTCCCACCTCTCCATCAAGTAAATCCTAATGTCTTCAAGCATGGTTACAATGGGGTTTGGTTCTGGGAAAGAGTATAACAGAGTTGAATGACTCTGACATATTGTTGACTAATGTGTCACACTTGCACCCTGAGGTAAACTTTGACTTACTCCAGCACTTAGTTGGTATTTGTCTTAGGTAGTTGTAAGCTTCCACACTAATGGACTTGATTTCCTCCATATGTTTTTCAAAGCCATTGTGATAAGTTGATTTAGCAGCCTTCCACATCAACTCCTTTAACTTCTTTCCTGGATGTTTCTTTCTGAAATTGTTGTACAGATGTCTAACACAGAACCTCTGCTCCACCCCAGGCAGCAATTCTTCCATTGCTGGTAACAGACCCTAAAACAAACAATTTTCATCAGTGTTATTTACAAAACAATAAAAAAAAATGCAATTGCACATTAGGGTCATACAACAGTACCTTTTGTTGATCACTTATGAAGGTGTAAGTCTTGCATAGTATTAGGCCACTTAAGTCATTGACCAGCAGGTCCAAAAACCAAGCCCAAGACTCTTTAGTTTCACCTTCCACTACAGCATATGCTATTGGAAGCATTTGATCATTTGGGTCCCTTCCTATAGCTGTTAAGAGTTGTCCTCCATAATATCCCTTAAGAAAGCACCCATCCAGACCAATTATAGGTCTGCATTTGAAAAATGAATCTTTGCAAGCCTTCAAATAGATGTAGACTCTCTGGAAATGTGGACACATAATATTAGCAGGATTTTCTAAGTCTTTTTCAGTCCCTTGATAAGGTTGAGTAGACACAATCACAGTAGATCCAGTGTTTGATCTCTTTAACTCATGACAGTAATCATATAACCTTGTGTATTGTTCCCTAAAAGAACCATCTACTAAATCAAAAGCAAGACCCCTAGCTCTGTATGCCTTTGTCTTGTTGACCCCAATATTCCATTTCTGTTGTGCCCTTTCCATTATATCAGTCAACTTGAGTTTAGGATTCTCTTTAACCCTCCATGTAGCTTATTGCCCAACCAAGATGAATTCAACATTTTCACTTTAAATTCCTTGCTACAATTATGGTTGTCATTAATCTTCCTTAACTGCCATGTCTCTTCACCTGGAATCCTTGCACAGTATGCTTCCCAATTACAACCTTCCTTGCATGTAACCCTCATTCTCTTCATGTCATTCTTTTTGAATTTAATAGTTGTACTGGAATGTATAGCATATGTCCTCATTGCCTCCTGAAATGCCTTCTTGCACACAAAGTAAGTACCCACCTCCCACTTATAGTCAACCATTTTATCAGGTAACTTAATTGTTGGGAATTTTGACTTAGGTTCTTCTTCTGAATCATCACTATCACAACCACTCTCCAAATCATCACTGTTGTAATCTTCTGCATCACTTAACACCTTAGCACCTACCTGTTCAGCCAATAAATCATCATCAAACACAGTTGCACTACCACCAGCATCATTCAGATTCCTTATTTTGGGTGGTCTTCCTCTCTTCTTTTGAGCTGTTGACCTCCTACTTTCACCTCCTGTTTCAGCTTGTTCTACATTCAAGTCATCTGCAGCTACCCCTCCCTCATTATTGGGTTGTTCACCAACATATAAGTCAAAATTATCTTCTAGACCTACTTCTTCTTCAGAGTCATCAAAGTTAATGTCCCTTGCACTGTCCTCACTACCCCCATCCTCCCTATCAGATGCATTAAATGTCTCAGCCTCAATTTCAGTCCTATTTTCCTCCACACTAGGGCTTGGTCCTTTTTTAGACACTTCCACTGTTGGGCCTTTTTCATTCACCCCAATATCATTCAGGTCCACACCTTGGCCCTCCTCATTCAAATATTCATTTCTTATCTCACTAGTGGGCCCACCATCACTACTTTCAGCAAACACAATATTCTCTTCAGTGGCCCCAGATTCCTTTTCATTCTCTTTAGTGGCCCCCACTTCAAAACACTCTAATAAAGTGTTTGTCTCTACAACGTCAGGGTTACACAAGGGGTGCACTACATACACATGCACAATACCATGATTGTAAGCTATGTTTTTCATCCTTCTAGTACCTACATCATCCCCTAAGTAAATCATCTCATTCCTTAAATCAGGATCATAGTACCACAATGTTTCTATCATTGGATAACCCATTTCCTTTAAAATTCCTATAATCTCAAAGTAAGACCAACAATCAGGGTCAACATCAAAGGGTGTTTCTAACCCTTGATATTGGTTATGATGAAATTGTTTAAAGAACCCCCCATGGTGTATAACTATTTCAAATTTATCCTCCATCTGTAAGCAATTCAACAAAAAGATCCAAAGATTCCTATTAAACAATTATACACAGAAATCAAAAAATTCGATTTTCATTATGTTGTATAAAGCAAACACGACAGAAATGGGACCACTATATAAAAAATTTGTTTTTAAATTCGATTTTGTCATATATACAGAAACCCTAAACCAGAAAACACAAATCCTAAACCAGATAACACAAACCCTAAACCATAGACATAAAAACCCTAATTTTTTCGAACAAAAAAACGAAAAAACGCATCGGAGATTGAAGAAAGGAAGAGTTACACAAACCTGAGATTAAACAACGATCGAATCTTGCATTTGTTTCGTCTTCTACCGTCAATTTGCAAGCAATCCTTCTTCTTCCTTTGATTCGTCTTTCCCTTCCCAATCTCTCTCTTCAATTTCACTTCTCTCTCTACGTTTCTGAAAACCCTAATTTTTTGAGTTTTTTCCCTTTTATATGTAGCCACGTCAGCACAACTTAACGTTTTCCGTTTTTTGTTAACAGAAGGGACTGAAATGACACACGTATAATTAGGGGACTCAAACGGTACTTTTTTTAATTAAGGGACCAAAATGAAACCTCAAAATTATTTAAAGGACCAAAAATGTAATTTACCCTTAAAAATATACATGAAAAAAGTACAACGTATTTGAATCAAAATGATGTCAAAATATTATTTCTCTAATATTATCCGATTCCAAACTTAGTAAACGGAATATTACATTGTTAAGAAAATGTTTATTTTGTTTATGTTTCACCAATTACAATAAAATATTTAATTATTTCTTATATTACTTTAGGAGAAGAACATTATTAATCAATGTAAGTGGACCTTAGAGACTGTTCTTGAATAAAAATGAAACCTGTATTTCAACTCATTTTTAATTCTTTCATAAATAAATAAACTCATTTTCCTTAAAAAAAAAAAAAAAAACTCATTTTCACTTATCATTATGCTGTGAACCTTGTGGCGTTCCCATGAGTATTTCAAAAGAGTTTGAAAATAATAATTAGTACATTTTCTTGGCTGAATGAACCATCCTTGCAAAATAAAGTTCACAAACTAATGGTCCATTTCCTCTAAATAAGATTGATTTCATTATTTGTAATTGTTGTAATTGTATTTCTGTGTGTCGAATATGATCACACTTGATGTATATTTATATGCAAAAGAGATATACACAATAGGTAATGTTGTAATTTACACTTATGACTAATTGATTAATAATCAATACTAATTGATTATATACAGATTCTCAACACTCCCCCTCAAGCCGGATCGTATATATTGTATGATCCGAGCTTGTTACAAATATAATTCACTCGAGAACCCTTGAGAGACTTGGTAAACATATCAACCAATTGATCTTCAGATTTGACAAATTCTGTGGTTATTTCTCCTGACAGTACCTTGTCTCTTACATAGTGACAGTCTATCTCTATGTGTTTGGTTCGTTCATGAAAAACTGGATTGGATGCAATATGAAGTGCCGCTTGATTGTCGCATATGAGTTTTGTGGCTTGAAGGTCTCCTAACCTAAGTTCTAAGAGCAAGTTCTTAAGCCATGCAAGTTCCTTCGATGCTGCTGCCATAGCACGATATTCAGCTTCAGCACTTGATAGTGCAACTGTGTTTTGTTTCTTGCTCCTCCATGAGATCATATTTTCTCCAATAAGAACACAATATCCAGAAGTGGATCTCCTATCCGACGGTGATCCTGCCCAATCTGCATCTGAATAACACTTGATTTTAGCATCACCCTTATCTTCATATAATAGGCCTCTTCCTGGTGCATTCTTTATATATCTGAGAATCCGAATAACTGCATTCCAATGAGTATCACACGGAGCATTCAGGAACTGACTCACAATGCTCACTGCAAAAGTAATATCCGGTCTGGTGACAGTAAGATAATTGAGTCTACCCACTAAACGTCGATATCTTCCCGGGTCTTTCAACAGCTCCCCCTGACCCGGAAGAAGCTTGACATTGGGATCCATAGGGTCTTTCAAGCATACCAGTTTCAGTTAGGATGTCTAATGCATACTTACGTTGGTTAATTGCAATGCCTGCTGAGGACTGAGCAACTTCAATACCTAAGAAGTATCTGAGTGGACCCAAATCTTTTGTCTGAAAGTTTTTGAAAAGATGAGTTTTGAGTCGCTGGATACCTTCGGTATCGTCTCCAGTAATAACAATGTCATCAACATAGACCACAAGAAAGATGCGCGGACCGGTGGAGGAATGAAGGAAGAAAGCAGAGTGATCTGCTTCACATCTAGTCATACCAAACTGTATCAAGGCAGAACTGAAGCAGCCAAACCAAGCACGTGGAGACTGTTTAAGCCCATAAAGAGAACGATGAAGCCGACAAACAAGTCTTGAGTTGCCAGGAACTGTAAAACCTGGAGGTTGATCCATATACACTTCCTCCTCCAATTCTCCGTGTAAAAAGGCATTTTTAATGTCCAACTGATGAAGCGACCAATGATTAATAGCAGCCATTGCAAGGAAGAGACGGACTGAACTAATTTTGGCCACTGGAGAAAAAGTGTCACCATAATCAAGGCCAAATATCTGTGTGTATCCCTTGGCGACCAAACGAGCTTTGGAACGATCAATTTGACCATCCGGTCCAACTTTCACCGTATAAACCATCGACATCCCACTGTAGTTTTGTCTGAAGGTAAAGTAACAATGTCCCAAGTTTTATTTGAATGCAATGCAGCCATTTCTTCCACCATCGCCTGACGCCAATTGGGATCAGTCATAGCTTCACCTGTAGACTTAGGAATAGACACAGAATCCAAAGCAGACACAAAAGAAACATAGGAAGTAGAAAGACAGTCATAATTTAAAACACATGAATATTTAGGATTTGGAGTATGAGATCGAATACCTTTTCGCAATGCTATTGGGAGGTCAAGTTCAGGTGACGTAGCTGGAGGAACATTTGGAGCAGGAGGTGGTGCTGGGGGATTAATATCATCTCTAACTTCCGATGGACGGGGTGTCCGTCGTTGGTAGACCTGCAATGGGGGTTTAATGGGTGTGGGAATGACAGAAGGGACATCTTGAGCATCTAAGTTACAAGTCTCATCGGGTGATACAGAGGCAGAGAAAAAAGGAGAACCTTCAAAGAATGTAACATCAGAGGAAACAATGTACCGTTGAAGTTGAGGACAAAAACAACGATATCCTTTTTGTATACGTGAGTAGCCTAGAAAAATACATTTTAGAGATTTGGCAGAGAGTTTGTCTTTACCTGGACTAAGATCATGAACAAAGCATGTGCAACCGAAGACGCGAAGCGGAATGGGGTAGAGGTCATGGTGTGGATTCAGGATAGAGTATGGAATGTGATCTTGAAGGACGGATGAAGGCATTCGGTTGATAAGGTGACAAGCTGTGAGGAGAGCATCACCCCAAAAACGAGAAGGTACATTGTGGTGAAGTAAAAGAGTCCGTGCGGTTTCAACTAAATGACGATTCTTCCGTTCAGCAACACCGTTCTGTTGTGGTGTATGAGCACATGATGATTGGTGAATAATTCCCTGTGATGTTAAAAAGGATTGAAACTGGGATGACATATATTCACGAGCATTATCAGTGCGTAAAATTTTAATGGAAGTGTTAAATTGGTTTTTAATTTCAGCATAAAACTCTTGGAAGATAAGGAAAACATCTGAACGATTTTTCATTAGAAATAACCAAGTACATCGTGAAAAATCATCGATAAAAGTTACAAAATAGTAATATCCTAAGGTAGACTTCACACGACTAGGACCCCAAATATCAGAATGAACTAAAGCAAAAGGTGATTCAACACTTTTATTTACTCGTTGAGAGTAAGTACTACGAGTATGTTTGCCTAATTGACAGGACTGACACTCAAAAGATGAAAGCTTAGAAAAACTGGGAACTAAAAGACGCATTTTATTAAGACTAGGATGACCCAAACGTTGATGTGTAAGGTCTTGAGAAGCAGTAGAAGCACATGCCACCGGTTGAGATAGATGATATAATCCTCCAGATTCACTCCCTGCTCCAATCGTCCGTCCTGTACGTCGATCCTGAACATAAACAGATTTATCATTAAAAATAACAGAACAATCAAGAGTACGAATAAGCTTGTGAACAGATATTAGATTAAAAGGACAACCAGGAATGTAAAGGACAGACTCTAGAGACAAGTTTGGAAGTGGATGTGCCTGACCAAGACCATGAACTTTGATTTTAGAACCATCCGCCACAGTGACAGAAGGCAAAGAATCAGAATAAGACAAGTGAGATAAAAGGGATTTATTACCAGTCATATGATCAGAGGCACCAGAGTCAAGGACCCAAGGGCCAAGAGAAGATGTAGAAACAAAAGCTACATGATTACCCAACTGAGCAACAACGGCAGATGACGATGGTTGCTGGGCTGCTTTGAATTGAAGGAAATCATTGTAATCAACGGCGGAAATAGTGACGTCTTTAGAGATATCCGGTTGAGCGACGGCAGCAATTCGTGGTTGTCGTTGTTGTTCTCTTGCCTTTGTACGACAATCAACTTCAATGTGACCGTAACGATTGCAATAGTTACAACGAATACCATGACGTTGTCCACCCCTTCCGCCGGTTCGTCCACCACGACCATGATAGTGGGAAGCAAGAGCAGATGATTCAGTGGGAGATGGAGTGGAGACATGTCCAAAGGCGTGAGGTGTAGCCAAACGCAATAGTTGTTCACTAACTGCTTCATAGTTAGGAACATTGGATCCTGATAAAATCTGGTTCCGGACAGAATCAAGCTCTGATGGTAGTCCAGCAAGTGCCACGATCATGAAATACTTACTTTGTTGTTCAGCTTAAGTTGTTGGATCTTTGGTAAAGGGCATTAGGGTTGTGAAATTTGCCTTTAACGCATCAAGCTTACTCAGATAGGCTTGCATATCCATATTCTCCAATTTCAAAGAGTTGAGTTTGGTGATGACACTGTAAAGATTGTGGACATCATTGGAGAACACTTTCTTAGCCTTTTCCCAAACCTCATAGCAAGTGGTATAAGCTTGGTATTGTGCTTGGAGATTAGTTGCTATGGAAAACCATAACACAGAGCATAGAGAAGCATCCGTTTGTTTCCACTTATCGTGTTTAGCGGCGGTAATATTTTCTGATTTTGTAGTTAAGTGATCTTCATGTCCTTGACCATGAAACCACATTTTGACAGCACCAGCCCATATATTATAGTTGGCTGTTCCGGTGAGTTTCTCACACGGGATAAGTGGAATCTTCGTAAAAGTGGCGGAATCGGTATCGCCCATGATTTTTGGTTGCTTGGGACGCGCTGTCACGTGTGGAGGGAAGGGAGGCGCGTGAGATCTACGCGCAGGCGGCGGCAGGGCGTGTGAGGGCGCGTTGTAAGGCGGATCGCGGTGGCGATTTTGGATACCGGCCGATTGGAAGGAGATGATGTCGGCGTTATGGTTACTTCGCCGGAAAAGTCGTCGGGAGCGGTGGTGCGCTCGTGCAGTGCCGTGAATGGCCAGATATTTTGCGAAAACGAAGAAAAAAGAAAAATTCTCTGGAAGACAGTGGGTCAACCAGCTCTAGATACCATGTTGTAATTGTATTTCTGTGTGTCGAATATGATCACACTTGATGTATATTTATATGCAAAAGAGATATACACAATAGGTAATGTTGTAATTTACACTTATGACTAATTGATTAATAATCAATACTAATTGATTATATACAGATTCTCAACAGTAATCTAAATCTTCTAATCTTAGATTGATCTTAAATTAATGACTGAAATTGTTTACTGTGTGAAAGACACGTGTTTTTTTCCACAGGATCTGGATTCTATAGATACTTTTTTTTAAAGAGGATTCTATAGATACACCTAATAATGATGATTAAGACGAAATTCATTTTACCAAATATTATGCTCGTTGGATCTCAGGAAAAAGAAATTCATTTCAAACCGAATATATATTGTTTAAAAAATTGGTAGGGAGCACTTTTTTGCTATCGGCCACTCTTGGAGAGGAAATTCAATGGACGATCAATTCCTTTTGGTGAACAAATGGCAGTCCAGGGAGGGGAATTAAGTGCTAAGCTGATGAGGAAGGAATATAAAGGTTTGGGCTATCGTCAGGGCCGCTCCGATAAAATTGAAGGCCATGTTCAAATATTAAAAACGGGCCTCCAATGAAAAAACAAGATTTTTTTTAAGCAATAGTAATCATCTATTTAAGTCGTAAATAACATAAAAAATAGTCATTCATATAAATGAAGTAGAAGTAAGTTTGTATGAGAGAAACTAATAACTTGTGTTGAACTTCACTAACCACTAATTGTTTTAATATTAAAAATTGGGTTCATAATAAAAAGAAACGTCAAAAACTTTAAAAGAATCATCACTTTGTTTAGTGCAAAATGAATCTTAAATATATTGGTTGTTGTTGCTTAAAAAAGTGTCTTTGCTATCTAAATAGTGACAAACTAGTACTAATATCGGAAAAAAATAATAGCAAATTAGTACTAGCATGCATATTAAACTTAAAACAATAGAAAAAAAATATTAATTATTTAACGGATTTAATTTGTGTTGTTAATGGAAACAAATGACAAAAAATTCAAGGTATATAATAGTTTTGTACATTCATGGATAACTCTGAAATGCATATTAAATTGTAAATTTGATAAAAAAAAATTGCAATGACCTAATAGTTGTGTATGTAAATGAGACTTTTATATTTGGTTCAAATTCACACAAATGCTCAGGATTGAACGTCAAGACCAAAAACACAAGTGCATTATATTTTACCACCAAACCATTACAAGGTGTCTAGATTTTTTATATTTATTATATATACTCAACACTTTTGGATGCTATATTAAAAAAAAAAAAAATTAAGGCTCCTAAAATTGTGAGGCCTGGCGCCGTAGCTCACCTTGCGCTTGCTAAAGGTCGGGTCTGGCTATCGTCATCTTTATGGTTTCAATTTGGTTATTCTAGGGAAGCAAGGTTGGCGTCTTTTAACCTACTTGTTTCACGTGTGTTCAAAGCTAGATATTTTCTAAAATATGGCAAAGGCTACGGTGGGCGACCTCTTTAGGTCTCCTACCGTAGGAGACTTGACTTTCTTTTTTTTTTTTTTGCAAAAAGGATGTCATGCCGTTGGATGTATTTAGAAATTTTTGAATGGTTGAGATTTGCAGGTTATGTGACCCACTATGATTGTATTTTTTTAAACATATATATATTGATTTTAAATAATGCAATTGATTTTGGATTCACATTTAACAAAAGGTGTTTTTGGTATTGTTGGAAAAATTGGAAAAATTCCAAGAAAGCTCATACGTGTCTTGTTTATTCTCTCTAGGTGAAAATCCCAGCATGCATTTCTTTTGCATATTTTTCCAGCAAGATCATACATTTAACAATTTTTGGTCTTCAACAACTCAACAATCTTGGAAATTTTCACAAAATAAAAACTGATAACGGAAATTTCATGTTTTTGTTCATCGAATTTATGGTTGGACATGCTTGATAAGGTAAGGTGCTTGGTTAATTTTAAAAATCGGGTTATGTTTTTGTATTATAATTAAATTTTAGTGAAAGAGAAATTGAATTAAAAGTGCAAATCTAAACTCATCCCCACTAACTTCCGTTCTCTGAGAATCATCCAAATACTTACTTTCATTCTATGAAAATCAACCAAAGACTTAGAGCTTGTTTGTCATAGATTTTTTAAGAAAAAATCATTTTTTTTAAAAATAATCACTTTTAAGTCATAGTATGAATCTAATATTGGTTGAAGTCATAACTGAAGCCTTAATTTTGATTAAATAAGTTGGAGGAAAATTAAATTTTTCTTTATAACTTTTGATTAATGTGAAGTTAGAATAATTTTTATTTTGTTTTACAATTATAAAAAAAGATGTGTACAATATTTAAAGTATTGACAATGTTGGTCATGGGAGAGAGATAGAGTGTATGCAAAAAAATATAAATTTATTGGAGAAAGAGAGAGTAACAAATAATTGTTTGTTATGAGAGAAATATAACACATTAAATTTATTTGAGATATAAATTGACATAAGCAATAAATAGGTGAATAAATCATTTATATAATTATTATAATACTTATTGCCCATTACAGTAGGTAGACCATAGTACATAAACCTACAATTACATGTAATATTGTTTCTTTAAAAAAAATGTAATATTGCATCTCCCACCATGCATGACCTATTAAGCATGCGCACGGTATACAGCGCCCTAAAATATGACTTTTTGGGATCCGTCTAAGCAATAACCCAAGTTTTATTTGACAATGAGATGGCGCATTGGACATGGAGAATTTGTTAATGTCAGGAAAGAACCATGGTTGCGGTGCGAATAAAAATCTTACACCACCACCTCATGGTTTCAAGAATCTGAGAGTTGTGGATCTGTTAGTGCATGGCGCAAATAATTGGAAGTGGAATGTCATTAATGGAATGCTTAATGCTAGAGATCGAGAGGAAATTATTAACATCACTATGGTGCATCGAAGCATAGAAGATATCAGGGTGTGGAAATACAATGTAATATCCCGCCGTAACTTTTATCAGTATAAGAGGAATTACGAGCAAGTAAGGGCAAAATCGTAATTTGAGGTGAAAGGACTATTTATAGGATAAAGATGAGATTATGTTCATTTTTCTCCTTTCCTTTCCCTCTCTAGATTCGGTCCTCACCATCCCATGTTTTTAATCCACCAGATTTCTTCCTCAACTCTTGGACAACAAGCAAGCAAGCTTTTGGGGAAGATTGAAGCAAGAGGAACTAAGGAAAACCAAGTCAAAGGAAGAATTCCAAAGCTAGGGTTTTGGAGAAGAATCAAGTTAGGACTTGGGAAAGCTTGGCAAGACCAGCAAGGATTCAGGTGGGTTCCTTAGAGTAGCAATTTACCCTTTTGGGTCAGTATTGTGTGAGATCACAACTTAATTGCTAAGGTTTAGAAAAAAGGATAGTTTTCCCCTTTTTGATACATATGTTTGATTCCGGTTAATCCTTGGATACAGTATATTTTTATAGTTTAAAATGAGTCTCTGGCATGTTTCAAAGATCACTGGGCAGTTGGGTACCAAAGGTTTTTAACGATTGAAACACGTTTTTCAGAAAATCCTAAGTTCTGCAACAGTCGCAGAGCGACCGGGAGTTTGCTCTGCGAAGTAGCAGAGTTTTGCTACTGCCTACCTACGCCTAGACTTCGCTTTGCAAAGTTATCAGAAGCTGAGTTCGCAGAGCAAAGTCCTTGGACGCTCTGCGAAGCTTCAGACTCAGGAATACCAGCGTCTGAAGGTTCAGACTCTGAATGTTCAGAATCTGAAGGATCAGACGCAGGATCGCAGAGCGAAGTCAAGGGTCGCAGAGCGAAATGGCCCAGAACCTCTTTTTATTAACAAATAACTGTACCATGCCAATGATCTTCGATATGCTTTGGGATAGTGATACTCATAAACTTTCCAGGATTAACCTAGGATAAAGATATGTGTCATACAGAGTAATGGGTATTTTATCCACGAGAATTATTATAGATGGGATAGTAAGCCCATAAGTATGACATATGATAACGATATGTCTAGAACCTTTAATAGGTTAAAAGGAACTGAGAGGTATTCAGTTGGAAGTACATGAGTACTAGGAATGTTTCTTAACATCCAAGGATTCTTATGAGAATAGTATCAGGTATGTTAAGGGTTAGTTTTTCAGGATACCCTTAATCAGGCAGGTACATTTATATGTACATCAGGACGTGCCTCAACTGTTCACGTCAGAGTGACACTGAGGGTACACGTATCAGTTCAGGATAGTTGTACCCTAGATATTGGTACTAGGATTTATCAGGATTTATACAGATTATGTATAAACATGTATATATATGTTGACAAGTCATTGCACAGGTACGCTTCAGATTTATTCTGAATAGGCCAGCCCGTTAGGGAGTCTACATGACGACTCTTATATATATAGATGTTCAGGAAATTATCAGGAATATATATGTATATATATTAAAGGAATAATTAATTATCAGGATAAACTTTGTGTCTTCTGGGTTCTCGCAGTTAGAGAGCGCAGGGGTTCCAGTCATTGCTGGAATGGGAGGAACTTTCCGCGAGGATAACCACACAATAGTTTATAGTGTGTGTTATGTGTTCTCGCTAGTTAGAGCACAGGGGGTTCCAGTTACAGCTGTAATGGGAGGAACTTTCCATGAGGGGGGTGTGCTCCGGGGTTACTCCACTCAGGGGCATTCCGTAAAATGAACTCAGATAAATATTGTTTGTTCAACGCTAACATCTAACATAATAATATCAGCATATACTTTATTATGTTATCAGGCAGAATTACCTATCAGGCAGGTATCAGGTGGTGATCTTAGGAGTCCCCTCGATCACCAAGTTATCAGGTTATAGTCTAGATTTCATGACTATTCAGTTATCAGGCTCAAACAGTGATCCTAGGTTTCCCCTTGATCACTAGTTTAGCAGGATGTAGTTTAGTTATTATGACTACACAGGATAGCAGGAACAGGCAGGTATACCCGATATGGGAAAGGTTAAAGCTTGGCGATCATAGGAATCCCCGAGATTGCCAAAAGTAGGCATGACGACCCTAGGTTCCCCGAGGTTGCCAACAGTAGGTTGGTTGGAGCTCACTGAGACATTATGTCTCATCTCATTCCTTCTGGTGCAGGTTTTCAGGTTAGCACGAGATTCGTGAGGAAGATCATCAGGGAGACGCTGGATGGAGTGCAGTTGCTCGTCATGTACCAGCTCAGGATCTTATCAGATTTTTGTTTATGTATTTATTATGGTATTTGAAAGGTTGTATAAACGAGCAAAATTGTATTCATTCAGTTGTGTTGTATTATTATTATTATTGAAAACCTTGATGTATACAGTATCAGTTTAATGCACATGCTAATATTCTAGATAAAATTAGTATGAGTGTTACAATTGGTATCAGAGCAGGTCGATTCAGATCGTATTGGGTCATTAAAGATTCAATAAAAGTAGTGGGACCATTGGGTTCCGGATATTGTTATAAGGGTCACATCTAGTTGAGCCTAATTATCTCAATCTAGTATATGACAGTTAGGACAAATATTTGAGAGCTGAATGTGACCGTGGAGGAATGAAGCGCATGAAGAGCGTTGTTTAAGATGTCATATTTTAAGACAGGAATTGGCGAAGAAGTATTCAATGCCAAGTGGTGGTTATCAAACCGTAAAGTAACGGAGCCTGTGAATGGCCGAGTTTCAGGAATATTAAAGATATTTAAGAATAAGGTGAAGTACCTTAAAACAGATGGACGCGTCATTGAGAAATGTCTCGTCTGAAGAGACATAAGAAGTAAGGAATTATGGTGAGACTTTAGAGACCGAAGTTGTCTCGGAAAAGACTATGAGTATGACTCCTTATGGAATACTCTGAGGATTGATTTGCAACCTAGGAACCAAGATTTTGAGGTTTAAAACGCAAGTTTCAGGATTCTGAGTTCTGCTATGATCGCAGAGCGACTAGGACTTTGCTCTGCGAAGCTTCAGACTCAGAAATCAGGCTCTAGATTCACCCTTAAGACCCAGGAATTCGGAATGAGAATTATCAGTCGATTACTGGAACCTCTAGACTGCCAGCAAGTATAGAATGTGTAAGAGCTGAAGGACTCGCGCACTCAAATTGGATGAGATTTTAATATCCAGCAGTTAAGAGACTTATTTATGGATTAAGCGAATTATTGGACAGATGAACAGATTACCTTCCTTTTTATGAGTCATCAAGATGCTTTGTATGAGAAACACAAGCTTAGCTATAAGTGAAGGAGACCCTGGTAAGGGTATGAAGTAACGATTGAATCGTATGTTGTCAAACTATAGTAGACCGGTTTTGAGGAATAATCAGGAATTACCCAAGAACTATTGTGAGGCTCTAGCATCAGGAAGATCGTCGCTAACACACAAGTTAAAGTTAAGGTTGTGGTTAATGTTAAGGAGTTTTGTGTTTTCATTGATGGGTTCCTTACACAAGTATTCAGGAAAGCCGACAGAGATCACCTTATGTTGGTATGTTTTCAAAGATGGTAGAAAATACAGACCTTGGATTGTTCGAAACCATATGAAGAGGGCAACGGTCGAGAAGACATAAGGAGAATATTCAGATAATAAGATTAGATTGGAATTGTGGATGCAGTAACAAGTTACTAGAGGGATCCAATAGGAAATGATAAGTGTTGAAGTTTAAGATCAATTAATCGGGTACTCAAAGAGACGTAACCTAAGAGATATGGCAAAGTTATGTGGACCAAGTTGTCTTGGAGAAGGTTATGGATATAAAATCCTTACGGATAATAATAGAACGTGACTCGAATCATCAGTGGATTCAATGTATGAAAGATGTGAATCTCCAGAAGCCATAATTTGTTTTTAGAAGTTGCCATAAGTGATTAATGTGTGAACTTAAGCTGACCATGAGATGGTTACAGAATTCAGAATATGGAGAGTAAAGTTAGAATCAGTGTATAAGCTGTTTTGACAAGAGCATTGTTGGGCTCGTAACAGTTGCAGAAAACTGTTTACAGGTTTTGGCGTATTTTCGCGAAAGTAAGTATATGGTTTATGTTTGAAAGGAAACACAAAGTCAGGTGATGATCAATCAGTAAGTTAAGCAGGTGGTTTAAGCCACAAAAGAATTAGCAAACGTAAGATGATTCTGCTATAATAGCTACGAAGTCATTAAGGAACGAGGTTAGCCAGAAAATTTAATAGTGGTGTATTACCCCTATTCCAAGGTGTATTGTTTAAAATCAGAGTTGTGCAGCGGAGAAGTAATCCAAGGATGGGTTAACGAACAATTCTAAGCTGAAGCTTAGGGAACAATGATGCTTGTGAAGTCCTTGTCAGATGGACCGCATGAGAGGCAATAAGTGCCCAATTATTGAACCACAGAATAGCAGTGAGCAGTGCTTATACTACTCAGATAGTAGTGTAGCAGATTTTCAGTTATGTGACATGTTTTGGTAACAGTGGTAAGCAGTCAGGAATGTTTAAGTAGGAAGGTTTTGACCAAAACAGGTTTGTTGATATCAAACGTATCTTAGCTGAAGAGTTCGGAAATTCTTGAACTTAATGTTCACAGGTAGAGGAAGGAGAACTTTCTATGCAGATCAAAAGTCACTCGTAGTCTACAGAAAAAGGGCTACGTAAGTTCAGGTTATGAATAAAGGATTAAAAGATTAAGTGTGCTATTTTTGTAGTAATCAGAGTAGAGTTTTCTTTCCGAAAACAAGGAATGTCTTTGAATGACATAAGTTAAGTTGTAGACGGGTTTCATGAGACCAGTTTTACTCGCCCCGTTACGGCCAAGGTATATCTTGAATGATACAAGATTGTCAGAAATCCTAGTAAGGAGGAAATTCCTATATCACAGAGTTACACGTTGTTGTCAACTAGTTAAGGTGGGCACGAGTAGTCTATAAGATTTCTCGAGCCTTAAGGATTTCGCAGTGGGAACAGAAGTAATGCTTACGGTTGTGGTGAGTGTTACACCAGGATGTCAAAAAGAAAGGGACAAGAACTAGAAGTGATGCCTCCTACTAGAATATGAATGGTGGAAGTGGTTATAACAGTCTTTACTTCCAGTTGAGAATACTCACTATCAGGTGCTTTTCAGTGTAAGGATAATTCTATATAAAGAATGGTATGATTGTAACTGTAAGATGTCGTCTTGTGAGGCAAAAGTCAAAGATAAGGATTCAGTGGAATCAATTGAGGAGGATAAAATTGACCCGACGTCGTCAGGGTAAGACCAAGTGGTCAATGAAGGAAACTTATGAATTCAGTATGAGTATCCAATGCTTTATAATCTTAAGTTGGATTCGCACTAAGTGTGAGAACAAGAGTTATAGACAAGTGAGTCGGGTATTAGTTCAGACAACCATACATCCTACTATGTAAGAATTGTGTAATGTACCTCTGGACTTTCAGTTAAGGAAGAGATTGTCAAATATTTTGACTTACAGAGATGGGAACTATGGCTAAGGAACAGCTTTAATCAGTTAGGTTTAATCGAGGCACATGGATAATCTACATGTCAGACCCTAGAATAGCCATGGAATCCTGATAAGCAAATTGTTTTGGAGCTTTGACTAGTAGAGAAAGAGGTAGAATGGATCTATTCATTCATGATTTCAGGAGGATTCTAAATTTCGAGGACGAAATTTCTTTAAGGGGGGTAGAGTGTAATATCCCGCTTAAACGTAACTTTTATCAGTATAAGAGGAATTACGAGCAAGTAAGGGCAAAATCGTAATTTGAGGTGAAAGGGCTATTTATAGGATAAAGATGAGATTATGTTCATTTTTCTCCTTTCCTTTCCCTCTCTAGATTCGGTCCTCACCATCCCATGTTTTTAATCCACCAGATTTCTTCCTCAACTCTTGGACAACAAGCAAGCAAGCTTTTGGGGAAGATTGAAGCAAGAAGAACTAAGGAAAACCAAGTCAAAGGAAGAATTCCAAAGCTAGGGTTTTGGAGAAGAATCAAGTTAGGACTTGGGAAAGCTTGGCAAGACCAACAAGGATTCAGGTGGGTTCCTTAGAGTAGCAATTTACCCTTTTGGGTCAATATTGTGTGAGATCACAACTTAATTGCTAAGGTTTAGAAAAAAGGATAGTTTTCCCCTTTTTGATACATATGTTTGATTCCGGTTAATCCTTGGATACAGTATGTTTTTATAGTTTAAAATGAGTCCCTGACATGTTTCAAAGATCACTGGGCAGTTGGGTACCAAAGGTTTTTAACGATTGAAACACGTTTTTCAGAAAATCCTAAGTTCTGCTACAGTCACAGAGCGACCAGGAGTTTGCTCTGTGAAGTAGCAGAGTTTTGCTACTGCCTACCAATGCCTAGACTTCGCTTTGCAAAGTTATTAGAAGTTGAGTTCGCAGAGCAAAGTCCTTGCATGCTCTGCGAAGCTTCAGACTCAGGAATACCAGCGTCTGAAGGTTCAGACTCTGAATGTTCAGAATCTAAAGGATCAGACGCAGGATCGCAGAGCGAAGTCAGGGGTCGCAGAGCGAAATGGCCCAGAACCTCTTTTTATTAACAAATAACTGTACCATGCCAATGATCTTCGATATGCTTTGGGATAGTGATACTCATAAACTTTCCAGGATTAACCTAGGATAAAGATATGTGTCATACAGGGTGATAGGTATTTTATCCACGAGAATTATTAAAGATGGGATAGTAAGCCCATAAGTATGACATATGATAACGATATGTCTAGAACCTTTAATAGGTTAAAAGGAACTGAGAGGTATTCAGTTGGAAGTACATGAGTACTAGGAATGTTTCCTAACATCCAAGGATTCTTACGAGAATAGTATCAGGTATGTTAACGGTTAGTTTTTCAGGATACTCTTAATCAGGCAGGTACATTTATATGTACATCAGGATGTGCCTCAGCTGTTCACGTCAGAGTGACACTGAGGGTACACGTATCAGTTCAGGATAGTTGTACCCTAGATAGTGGTACTAGGATTTATCAGGATTTATACAGATTATGTATAAACATGTATATATATGTTGACAAGTCATTGCACAGGTACGCTTCAGATTTATTCTGAATAGGCCAGCCTGTTAGGGAGCCTACATGACGACTGTTATATATATAGATGTTCAGGAAATTATCAGGAATATATATGTATATATATTAAAGGAATAATTAATTATCAGGATAAACTTTGTGTCTTCTGGGTTCTTGCAGTAAGAGAGCGCAGGGGGTTCCAGTCATTGCTGGAATGGGAAGAACTTTTCACGAGGATAACCACACAATAGTTTATAGTGTGTCTTCTGTGTTCTCACTAGTTAGAGCACAGGGGGTTCCAGTTACAGCTGTAATGGGAGGAACTTTCCGTGAGGATAACCACACACACAAGCAAGAGGAGTCCGGTGATTAGCCTCAGATAGGAATTTTCACCGGTTATCAGGGGGATGTGCTCCGGGGTTACTCCACTCGGGGGCATTCCGTAAAATGAACTCAGATAATTATTGTTTGTTCAACGCTAACATCTAACATAATAATATCAGCATATACTTTATTATGTTATCAGGCAGAATTACCTATCAGGCAGGTATCAGGTGGTGATCTTAGGAGTCCTCTCGATCACCAAGTTATCAGGTTATAGTCTAGATTTCATGACTATTCAGTTATCAGGCTCAGGCAGCGATCCTAGGTTTCCCCTTGATCACTAGTTTAGCAGAATGTAGTTTAGTTATTATGACTACACAGGATAGCAGGAACATGCAGGTATACCCGATATGGGAAAGGTTAAAGCTTGGCGATCATAGGAATCCCTGAGATTGCCAAAAGTAGGCATGGCGACCCTAGGTTCCCCGAGGTTGCCAACAATAGGTTGGGTGGAGCTCTCTGAGACATTATGTCTCATCCCATTCCTTCTGGTGCAGGTTTTCAGGTTAGCACGAGATTCGTGAGGAAGATCATCAGGGAGACGCTGGATGGAGTGCAGTTGCTCGTCATGTACCAGCTCAGGATCTTATCAGACTTTTGTTTATGTATTTATTATGGTACTTGAAAGGTTGTATAAACGAGCAAAATTGTATTCATTCAGTTGTGTTGTATTATTATTATTATTGAAAACCTTGATGTATCCAGTATCAGTTTAATGCACATGTTACTATTCTAGATAAAATTAGTATGGGTGTTACATACAACAACAAAGGTATTTGTATGGTAAAGTTTGCACACTAGTTTGCAATGGAAACACTCACTGACAAAGAGTAGTATCGAATTTCGAGAGATTGGAGTAAACTATGGAGATTAAAAATACCTCAAAGAGTTAAAATATTTTTGTGGAGAGTAGTGAAAGGATGTCTTCCAACAAGAGACTGACTACACTGGAAAGGTGTTCAATGTACATATGCATGTTCTTTTTTTGAAAATCATCACAAATGATTGGCATTTGTTCCTTGAGTGCAGAAAGGCTAAAGAAGTATGGGAGACGACTGGTTTGTGGTCACATATTAATTCTTTGATGTTAATCGTTGATGACTTGGTATCTTTTTTCTTCACCATCTAGTCAAACTTGTTGCTACATAAAATAATTGATTTTGCTTCGATATTGTGGTGCATTTTAAAACGGCAAAATGAGAAGATTTGGAAGGATCCCGATAAGAATGTTAGCATTTCCGTTCAACTTGTAGATTATATGGTGTCATGGGAGGAAGCAAGGAGGAAGACACAACATTGGAAGGTAATAGTAACATCACCCATGTTTGATGGCTACTACCAGTGGAGGGAGAGGTAAAATTGGTGTGGGCATGTGTCTTAGAGATGCTAGAGGTCATTTTCGTAAGGTAAAAATTGCAAGATATATATAATGATGTGCCACTTCTGAATGAAGCAAAAGCTTGTGGATTCATGTAAGCTTTATTTGCCTTGGTGAAATGGATATGTCAAATGTGTCAATTGAGTTAAATTATATGCTAGCGGTTGATGGCATATTGGATAAATCTATGAATCAATGAGTTTGTCAAACTTATAGCATACGTTTTTTTACAACATCACTCGGATAAATCTATGCATTTAGTTAGTTATTACGGTTAGTTACAATTACAATTACATCACTCGGTCAACTATCTATTTTATTGTAATCAATGAATCAATTACATTATCCGAAGCATACGTTTCTCCCGAATAATGTAATTGTAACTAACCGTAATAACTAACTAAATGCATAGTTGACCGAGTGATGTTTAGCGAAAAAGTAGATCATGAAGCACTTATGGATAAATAAAGTGCTATTTATAGTAATGCTTCCAACCTCCATATAATTTCCACACTTTGTGTAACTTATGACACTTATGGATAAATTGCAATTACAAAACACACACCAGAACACAAGCTAGCTACGAGACCTTTGTAGAAGTTGTAATTGGTTACATCACATTGTTGGAAAAATTAATATATATTGATCGGAAACATGTCGTCGGACGATGTTGCAGCACGGCAGAAGGCCATCGATGATTGGCTTCCCGTCACCGCCTCGAGAAAAGCAAAATGGTGGTACTCTGCTTTTCACAATATCACGGCCATGGTTGGTGCCGGCGTTCTCACCCTTCCTTACGCCATGTCTAAGATGGGATGGTACATTTTTATCTATTTAGCTTATTTATAAAAAAATTGTGTGTGCGAGTGTGTCTTGAAATTAACATATAGATCGATGTTAATTATATAAGTAGCAACTGGTGTGACATGAATGTACGCATGTCTTGTAATCATATGTTACACTACAAAGATGGATGATTTTTATTTTTTTTACAAGAAAATGGATGACTTATTATATATATTGTTATTTATTCAGTTTTTGGAATAAGTCCACGCAATCAAAAGAAATGAAAATAATGTTAGTATTTATTTGGTTTAAGTGTAGTTTTGATTCTCTATTTTTAATCCCTCGCATAATTGATCCCTTTTTCTAAAATTCATTTTATCTGTCTTCATTCAAATGTTGAGATCTAAAAGTAGTGATGTGACAAATTTGCTATTGACATGAAGTAAAACATATATATACCACGTTAATGAAAAAACTTGTCATGTTGCCACTTTTGGGTTCAAAAACTAGTGTGAGGGATCATAAATATGCATTTTTAAAAAAAGGATCCAAAACTCCAATTAATCCTTGTAGTTTATATATTTGAAGTCTGATTCATATTTTGTTGACTATTACATACGATAATAAATTTTGTTTACTATTTTTGCTTCTATTGGACTATATGGAAAATAGGGGTCCGGGTGCAGTTGTGCTGATATTGTCATGGATAATCACGTTGTTCACTCTGTGGCAAATGGTTGAAATGCATGAAATGGTACCAGGGACGAGATTTGACAGGTATCATGAGCTTGGTCAACATGCTTTTGGACCCAAATTGGGTCTATATATCATTGTTCCCCAACAACTACTCGTTGAGGTTGGTACTTGTATTGCCTATATGGTTACTGGAGGCAAATCATTGAAGAAGGTTCAAGAAACTATTTGCCCCACATGTATACATATTAGAACTTCCTATTGGATTGTTATCTTTGCATCTGTAAACTTTGTTCTCTGTCAGTGCCCCAGCTTCAACTCTATATCTGCTGTCTCTCTTGCTGCAGCTGTCATGTCTATTGCGTAATATAATTCAACTCATTTATCTTTCTATTATATATATATATATATATATATATATATATATATAAAGGTGCTTTTTTTTATTGGTAAAATTCGAATTTTACAAATTTATATATCATTGTTTTTTTTTGGTTAAATATATTTTTAGTCGTTACAAAATAATGAATTTTTAAGTTTAGTCTCTATCAAATTTTAATGGTAATTTTAGTTCTCCATAATATTATGGTATGGAAGAATATAGTCCCTATTTTGTAAACTTTTTACAAAAAATGGATATTTTAGTCCTTCTAAATAGTCTTATAAAATACAAATAGGGACTACGTGAATAAAATATTTGTAGGGACTAAATTTAAAAGCATGTAATTTTGTAGGGATTAAAAACATATTTAATCTTTTTTAAAGAAGAAGAATTTATATACCTTTGTTTTTTTAAAAATTTACAAAGTTTAGAAGGAGTAAAGGAAACTACAATTGGGAATCAAAAGAGAGTATGAAAATATGAGAGGAATCAAAAAAAGAAACTACAATTACGAAAAACAAAACAAAAATTGGATATATATTTGCAAGGATCAAAAACAAAAATATTTATTGCAGAGACTAAAAATAAAACATGATATATTTTAAGACCCAAAAAAATATTTAAACCATTTTTGTATTATAAATTCACATATGTAACGTTGTGATTGAGTTAACAATTTGATTAGGTGTTTATTATAATTAAAATCAATTATATATAAGCTATTTCTATATCTTTTATATTTTTGGTGATAAAAGATATCTCTATTTCTACAATCAAAGAAAGAATTGACATAAATATTATATCATTTTTTTATAAGTTGTAAGCTATTTGTATACACTATACTGAAAAAGTTTACTAAAAACCCAATTTATTGATGTGTTATAAGCTATTTTTACACACTTAAAAAAAACTATTTTCATAAGTTTCTTCAAACACTTATTCAAGTGCTTCTAACATTAGATAAATTCAGCTAAAGCGTAAATAAACTCTTACATGCACACCAAAATTATTCTTTCTACTCAATTAGATTAGTATATATTTTTAGCCAAGCCAATTAGATTATTGTGTATCTAGAGCACAATTTGATATGATATTATATAGTCATTACTTACTTTATGTATGTAAATCAGCCTCTCATTAATTGGAATTAACCCTTTATAAGTAGTTGACATGATAACATGATATATATAATTGATATATATATAATACAGATATTCAACAATTGCTTGGGTTGCTTCCCTTCAAAGAGGACGTCAACCAGGTGTAGACTATAGCTACAAGGCTCATAGCACTGCAGATGGTATGTTCAACTTCATGCTAGCAATGGGAGAAGTAGCATTTTCTTATGCAGGTCACAATGTAGTTCTTGAAATCCAAGCAACAATACCTTCTACTCCTGAGAAGCCTTCCAAGACAGCAATGTGGAAAGGAGTCATTGTTGCATACCTAGGAGTGGCCTTTTGCTACCTTCCAGTTGCATTTGTTGGATACTATATATTCGGAAACACCGTTGATGATAACATTTTAATCACACTAGAACGCCCTACTTGGCTCATTGTTGCTGCTAACATCTTTGTTATTGTTCATGTTATTGGTGGCTATCAGGTGACTTTTTCAATTTTTAAATCATGTCATTGTGAATTTTTTTTTCATGTCTAATGTGTTATATTTTGGAAAGAACAGGTATTCTCAATGCCTGTTTTTGATATGCTTGAAACTTTTTTGGTGAAGAAGTTAAATTTTCCCCCTTGTTTTACACTCCGCTTAGTTGCTCGCACAGTATTTGTTGGTAAGTGATTATATTTGGTTGAGTTATTTATGGTTATGGATGGTAAGTTAGTATGTAAATTGTTGTATATTTCATTAAGCAACTTGTTTTATTCTATATATTGTTTCAGCATTTACCATGGTAGTTGGAATATGCGTACCATTCTTTGGTTCTCTTCTTGGATTTCTTGGAGGTTTTGCCTTTGCACCAACATCATATTTTGTAAGTAAAAGCAATGATTGATTTATTTACAAGTTAACGAGATATACATGTTTGATCTTATATTGTCATGATTGCAGATTCCATGTATCATATGGCTTAAACTTTACAAACCCAATAGATTTGGTTTGTCTTGGACAATAAATTGGGTATGGTATTGTTAATTGATATTATGAAAGTTCTTTTACTACTCTCTTTCTATGTTAACTAATTTATTGAGGTTTTAACTCGTTTTATTGCATTACAGGTCTGCATTGTGCTTGGGGTGTTGTTGATGGTACTAGCCCCAATAGGTTCCTTGAGACAAATCATTCTTCAATTCAAGGATTACAAGTTTTTCTCATAAACTATCAATTCAAGTTATTAGTTGATAGTTAGTCGTAGTTTCTAGTTTTGTTTGACTCAGAAAATGTGGGAGAAACTTTGTCGTTATACAACAATTTGTTACACTATAATTAAATTTAGTTAAAAAAAACTTAGATTCTTTTATTCTTTGACATATAGTTTATTGTTAGGGTTCTCCAGAAAAAGGTTATGTGTTTAATTTACGTAATAAGAATGACTCACGAATTAAATAAACAATTATGACTACTTCTATGAACAATTAAGTTTTTTGGCTCGCCTCCCCGATAATTTTAAAAATGAAATTTGACAAAACAAGTATAATAAACACCACATATTTACACTGTTTTGATTCTTGGCACACATCTATAATATGTAATTATCATAAAGATTGCCAACCATGGTTGCTGGTATTTTGAGTTTATTGAAGCAAAAAATATTATCAAAGTTCTAACATATATAGTTAACGTTGAACCAATGATGCTAACAAGGTTGTTGATTTTAAAGAAAATGGAACACATTTTTTTTGGACAGTACAACTAAATTTTTTTTTCGTAAAGCGAATATGTGCACGATCAAACTAATTTATGAGGCAGCAAGATCAGAGAGAGATTGTGCATGTTATCATCCGAATAATATGAGCAAACTTATGCAAAATTTTGATATGGGTGAATTATATATATAAAAAATTAATAACAGAAAACAAGTGGCAATCATAATGACATAATTTTTTAAAGGTAAGTTGTTAAAATTTGATACGTAAAAAAGTAAGTGTGTCATATATATATATATAACAATTGGAGATCTACTTACTTCACAAACTAAGAGAAGAAAAAAAATCTAAGAAAGATACTTGAAATGAAAGAATCAAAAGTAGTTTTTTAGCAAGAACAAATTAGGGTTGAAATGAATATGCACATTCATGTTCAACTCTAGATCATTCTTGACGGAAACTCAAAAAAAATGTATGGATTGATGAGTAAAAAGATTATGGGAGTTTGAAGAGATGAGAAAAATTGGGTAGGAAAGGAGATGAGAAAGAGAATAAACAGGGTAAGAACGATATGAAAATTGAAGGTTAGAAAGATTAAAAAAAGAAGCATAAAACTGAAACCGGATAAATGGAAGGTGTGTTTGAAAAAAAATCATGATAAAATAATGATCTTGATACATACATATATTATTTTTGTTTCATGAGAAAATAATGACCTTTTTTCAGGGAGTAGCAAACAATGACTTTAATCTATACTACATATAAAGAAAATAAAAGATTTTGGACTGATTTTTTCATTATTCTAATTATATCCTCAAACAAATTTTTTTTGTAATAACGAGTTTGGTTGGATATGTACATACTCTTCATCCAATCATTCAACGTCATGTAATTTTTTTTATATTAATTCGTATTAAAATAAATTCAACTGTTAAACAAATTTCACCTACGAGCACGAGGTATCTATACTCAACCAAACTTTAAGGCACCTAAGAATTTACCTTAGTGTTGTAGCAATTAGATGTTGTAAAACAATAGTATGATCAATAAGAGGATGAAATCAGGACCAAATACCAGTATGTTGCCATCAAGCAACACATTTGTCGCATTCAAAGAAAATGTGGAAGCTATCTTCGTTGTGAACTATACAAACCGCACAAGAACCTTGACAAGGAACATATCAGCTTTGCAATCTTAAGTGTGTAGGGAGACAATTGTGATAGACTCGTCACAGAAAATTATTAACCTTAGGAGATAGGTTAAGATTTCATATGAGATTCCAATGTCATGTCACCCTATGTTGCATTGCATCATTATCAACATTCATTATCTGACTGTAAACACTACGCACCGTATACTCACCATCCTTTTCAAATTTTCAAGTTAGAGCATCAGACAAAACATATTCAAACAAAGGGGTTTGGAAGATTCGGTTAGCTATAACATAATCAAAGAAAATATTGACCAACCCCGCATTTCATTGCTTAGCATGTGATGCTAATAGCTCTGACACGGTAATATTAGGCCATGCTAATTGTTGTTGGGAAACCGGAAATATACTCCCCTCTGTCAGGCAACCATGGCCGATTCCACAGTGGTGTATTCTCACCTGAATCTATGCTCCATTAGAATCCACACCGAAGAACATCCTTCGCACTCCAGAGACCACACCAAACATAACTTGGATTGTAACCAAGACTTACACTAAAATAATCACCTAAAGAAAAATATTTAGCTTTTGAGTAGTGGAGTGATTAACACATTCGAATGTGAAATAAATTTCCAAGAAAGTAGGCGAATTGGTATTTGTTTGCACTGTGTATGCAAAAACATGTCAAAAAAATTAATTATTTTTTGTGGGTCCTATAATAACACAATTGAAGAAATGTGTTATTATTTTACTCGAATGGTCCAACAATAATTTTTATTTTTTGACAAAAACAAAACGATATTCATTTATTTATTCAAATTGATAGACTAATACATCAAATGCAACCATATATTTATCCCATATTTAGCATTTTTAAAATCGTAAAGGATAAATCTACGAACAAACATACATCACCTAAGTTAATAGCAAACAACAGCAAAATGCTTACAAATAATATGATAAAATCAAAGTGATCATAATACTCATATCTCTGAATCTGCAACGTCAACGCTCATATCATTGATTGAATTTGTAATTGACTAAAGTCGATATTTCAGTAGGATGAATGGAATCTCTGAATTGAAATCCTCTCAATTTTTCTCAATTGTTGCATCTAAACCATCAAATTAAATCTCTCATTTCTTTATTATTTTTTCTCATTTTCTCTCCCATGTTTGATGGTTAAAATCCAACAATTGGGAGAAATTCTAATTCCAAATGAGAGAATTTATTTCCTTCAATAGAAATCAAATGAACACCGCAATAAGACAAAAAATAACAACGATGCACAAGACAAAAAACAACACAACACCACCGCACTCAGAAGACGAAATCAAGAGAAGAAAAAAAAACCACAAGAAAAAACTTGATCTATGTAGATACGACTTATTTAAATTAAAATAATGAGAGAGAAAAAATAGAGATGGGTGATTCTAAATCAAAAAATGACCCAAAAGAAAATTTTAAGAGAATGTGAAGTTTTTCTTTCTAAAAAAACTTGTTAAAACTTTTAATAATAACTATTCTGTTCTATTACTTTAACAATTATTTCCCAAGAAATAAAACATCGTGAACTTACTGTAATGCAACACAAGTGTTACACAACCATATAAGTAAAACATTGTGAGTATGTTTCCACCACAAAAAATCGTGAGTATGCAAAAACAAATGCAGATGTTAGGGATATTGGGCCCAGACTTAATGGATACCCGTAAAAAATACCCGCAATGGGTAAGTTAAAACATCGTTTTTATGTGTTCGGACTTGGTTCCAAACAATCACAAATTTAAATGGGTATGAATGCGGATATGGGCATTATACTTGTCGACCCCGCAACCCACATATACTTATTTATATAATATGATAAATAATTTATTTATTTTTTGTGTACAATTAATTAGTTAATTTAGTTATTTAAGCATAAATTTAAATCTAAAAACAACTTAATACAGTAACTGCTCTCTCTGGTGTACAATTTTTGAGAAATATTTTGGATGTTGCAGATGTATATAACTAAAATTTAGTTATTAGCCAGTTTTTTTAACGGAAAATTTAGTTATTGAATCATTAACAATAAGAGTTTTATACAAAGATTCAAATATATCTCAACATACTTTTATAAAAAATAAATCTCAACATATAAGTATTTGTACATATGTTTATGGAATGAAATATTATGACATGACGCATTGACGAAGTATATTGGATGCACAAGCATCTTTCAAAAAAAAAAATACATTAAACTGAAAACAAACCAAATCACCATGTCGGTAACCAAAAAGAAAGAAACAGATCACCGTGTCTAATTTAAATTAGGAATTAGATTGATGATAGCTTGTACGTTGTATTTGAACCATTTGCAGTAAGTAGAATATACATAACTGCTACTAATCACAAAACCCAACTTGTAACAACCCCGCAACAATTTAGAGAAGCAAATTTGCATAATCATAAAAACGAAAATAAAGATAGTATTAGGCATATATAAATTATAATCCATGTGCTACTGCTTCCATGAAAAAGAAAACTATGGAAGATTGGCTAACTCGTGAAAATAACTAGGTTATATTCAATACATTCTCTGATATGTAAGGTGATAAGCGTCCTTGGACCTGAAAAGAAGTAATGTTTTTTACATGAGAACATGCATTCGTCAATCATGATATTATAAAACATAGACAATAATAATAAACCGTTACCTTTCCCCACTCGGATTAAAAAATGAAATAAGAAAATGAACATTATATTGAAAGTTTGAAACATGGGTGATTCGATTGATTTCAAGACACTTGAACAAGATTTATGTTAAGAAGTATAGGTTTAGGGTAACGGAAGAAGGAAATGAAGAATAGACGTACACAACTCAAGCTAATAACTTGAATTTATTATTATTAGTAAAAAAATGTGGCGTGCGACAGAATCTTATTCTAAACTAATCTAAATATGTCCTGCATAGGGTATGGTTGAGAAAAAATGAAAAGAGAGGGGACCAAGATCGAGTTAAGATCCTCTCCATTTTTAACCCTTCTCATGTTTTGAGAATATAAGCACAATTATGCGACTTTTGGTGGGTCCAATTATTAAATGTACATTTCAAAATTCTTTAAAACTATAGTAATGGAGAGGAAAAATGGAAAGGATCCTAACTCACCAAAATCCCTCCTCACTCAATTTTGACTAGAGGAAAAATGTGTTTAAAACATTTTAAATACATTGACTAAAATATTATTCCTAAATATACCCATAAATTGTGATATAAAAAGTTATTTCCCCTTTTCTCAACCCCCCCTGCTCTTAATCAAATAAAATATTGTAACAAAAAAAAATCGAATAAAATAAAATATCAAATTAAAATCTCTCTTTTCTTTTGCATCAAATATCCTCCAAAACTCCCCCTCATTATTACAAGCAATAAGCCAAGAGCATAAGAAAAAGAACATTAGTCTAACCTGCCAGATAAGTTAAACAACTATTGCTTCCTACAATTAAAAAAAAAAAAACATCCATATAGTAAAGAACCTAGCAACCTTCATCAGAATCTTAAGACGAACGAACTACCTAGGGACAGCTCTGTTCAATTGGACGCTCTTTTGCTCCACAAGCATCTCACATAGCCAGTATCATAATGCAAATGCACAAAGACTAGCCTCTAACATAGTCAGACATTTCTCCTGATTCAAACGTAACATAATGCACAATGATTGTAACTCTAGCTAACACCGCATCAAGAAGAATGAACAGAACTGAGAGAAGGGAAAGAGAAACAGTGCCCAAATTAAGTGAAGGGTGTAGTGGTGGTCAAAGCTATTCTATTGTGGTATCTGTATGGCTGAGATTTCACATACCCAATCAAGAGTTATGAGTTCAAATCTTTGGGCTTAGAGAAGAGGAAACAAAGACAGCTCAAGGTAATAAACTGAATTTTATTGATAGATAGTGTTACAATACCTCGACCTGATACTCATATATACTAATAATCAAGTCAAGTGCCACTCCTTCTAGTACAAACCCCAAACACACTAATAATAAGATAAAACCTATTGAAATCAAGAAATAGATCAAAAAGATATTCAAAGAAATATAAATATATCTTAAACATTCTCTAACAACACTAATGAATTCTCTAAAATTATAAAGGGGCAGGTAGTCCCAACAACAGACCCATGACAGATGACATGAAATTATATATTTTTTCATGTGCAGTCGCACATACACACATACATGTTAACATCCTTTTCTAATGTTTGACTTTGACACCACGCATTTTATGACAAATTATCAAATTTGCAAGACAACATAATAAAGTTGTTTGGTAACACTTTTTTAACAAGGTATCATTTTATTTCTACAAGTTAATGTTGAGAAGAAGGAACGGATACAAAAAAAAAACAATTTCTTACCTGCAATAAACCAGTAGGAATTTGGATATCACCCTGTAGCAAGAGGTTGACTTTTTTCAGAGAAACAAATGGCACAGGTGTAATCACATAGAGCATGCCTTTGACTGTGTCAATGCCCCTCACAATTCCTGTGTCACAAGAGATCAAGATGTCTTTATCAGTAATGATGCTTAGAATTACCCAAATGCATAACAACTAGAAGATCAGATGGCTGTATGACTGTGTAATCGGCTTTAAAAGATTGGAAGATCAGATGAATATGACATGTTATTCTTTATCTTCTGTATTTGTGGACGTTTGATACCTTACAAAGATAGTGATGCCTTAAGATGTGTTACAACTTAAGATATTGCAAAATTAAGATGTAAACCCGTTACAGCCAACAGACGTTTGAGATACGGTGAAGCAATCCCAAAAATGTATATTCCTTTTGGTGTTTTTGTGTGCCTCAATGATACCAAGAGTTTGAATGATATCAAGTTCGAAGTTTAAATTTATCTTTTCATTAGAATCCAAATGTCGATTTTTGTCTACGACGCATTGGAAGCCTTTTAGGCACGAAAACCACAAAATAGAGGGTCTTCAACTAGTTCGCAACACTACTGCCACAGAATTAGTAAAATTATGTCAGAGCGCTAGAATGTTTAATTTTTTATTTTTGGTAAATAATGTTAGAATCTTTACTTGTAACAGATACAGACGGTATTTGCATCTTAGTAAAATGATGTCAGAATGTTTATTCTATAACAGATACAGAATGTATTCGTATAACTAAATCCATTTAGACATAATCAAAAGTCAGTAAGTCTTTAATTAATTTAATGTTCTGCCTTAGGCTCTCGCGTATACCGACTATTCATGGGCCTACCGCAGCACAAAATGCCTATGTGGACTACTTTGGCTAAAGATCATCCATGAAGATTGGAAGATCACATAGGATGGGCCAATGAGACTTTGTCGTGATAACAAATCTACAAACAATATTGCTCATATCCAATGCAGCATGACAGAACAAATCATTTTGAAGCTGATAGACGTTTTATCAAAGAAAACTTGGAAAGTGGACTTGGTCTGTACTCCCTATGTAAACACACAGGGTCAACTTGCTGATGTACTTACCAAACGGCCAAGCAGTACCATGTTCCGGAATATTGTATACATGCTGGGAATGGTAAATACCTTCATCAGCTTGAGGGGGAGTATTAGAATGTTTGTTTCTGTAACAGATACAGTCTGTACATGTAACTAATATACTTTATTTTGTAAATGATGCAGACTTCATTCATTGAGTTAAATCCGTTTGGAGTATTCGTTAGTCAGTTAGTAAATCCCAAACATCATTGGATTTAGTCATTATTCGTTAACTAGTTTCTAGTTCTACCTTATTCTTGTGTATATATAGAAAACCCATAGGTGTTCTGTTTTGGATCCTATTCTTTTCAATTTTGAGAAATGAACCTCTATTTCAGAGCAAGATATGACGACACATTTTGGAATTTGGAAATCAGTCAAGTTACCTACCAAGACCAACGCACCAGGGTAAATCTCCAGGTACTTCAGATTCAACTGCTAAGCCAACAATACTAGCATTCAGGCCGTAGAATATTTCAGAGCTTGGGACCTACAAAAATATTCATAGGTCATATAAAATGTTTTAATCACCTTTATATAAAAATAAACACAAGAAATATTTTTGAAATGTATATTTCAATACTCAAATTTATATTGAAAAATATAATATATTCAATATTTAAATTTATAATAAAAATATTTGACATTCAAAGTGGATGAAATGCAATAAAACCAAGCATATAAAGGGTAGCTCAGTCACAAGACTCCACTGGAGAGCTTAGGAAAGGATAGACTTTGACACACACAACTTTTGAGTGGTAAGGCTGTTTAGGTAGATACAACTGTGACCATCAAGTTACAAGCATCCACTTTATTTTTACTCGTTGTTATGAGAAGAATTAGAAGAGATAATAAGTAACATTAGAACCAACCTCACGATGAACATGTCGAATCTTTATGCTTGCAATGGGAACTTGATAAGGACAGTGAGATGTCAAGGAATGTGCAATTTCCTTGTCCGTTGAAATATGTGAATCACTAGGAAAGCACTGCTCGAAATAAGCCACTATTCGTTCCTCACGCAGGAAACGAGCATCCTTTTGAACAAACTCCCTGGGGAAACAATATTCCATTATTCTATAATACTTTATGTCTAAAAAATAAAAAACAATGAACCAAATTAGCAGTTAAAGATGGCAACACGTAAGATTTTGGCTTACCAGTCCTTAAGAGCTGAATCTATCTCGATCAGTTTAATTGTTCCATCATCTTCCCCATCTAACCAGAATTTTCCAGCAGGTAAATTCTTATATTTATGAAATTCAGTGGATAAGTCTATCTTAACAACATGAGTGGGACCAATATATTTTAGCATGTCCACTAATACTTCATAACCAACACCTGAAATGCAAGATAAAACCCACTGAATGAGTAACATAATAATTGATATGTTATTAGTCCAGGAAAGCAGTAGTTTATGTGAAGTCAAAATACAAAATGTATGATTCAAAAGGAGTCAAATTAGTGACTGAAAAGACACAAGCTCACCTTTAACCCAGCCAGAAGTATTCACTACAAGAGGCATCTGAATTTTAGAAGCATTTTTTCCCTTATCAAAGGTGCAATACTTCTTTTGATAATAATCATAAATGGAACATACATACTCTAAGTACACTGATGGATCTATCTTAGGAGAAATATCACCAAAGAAAAGAGACCTGTTATGGAATACATGACAGAAAGTGAATCAAACAACTTCATAACAAGTAAACATGTTTGTTCAAATAAGACTTGAATCGGGCGACCCTAACAGAGTCAGATATATCCTGTAAACAGACAATAAATACCGTCCACTTCACTGTATATAGAAAACTTACTAACAATGAAATAGACTAGGACCTTAGAGTCTTACAGCATCTTCAAAAACAGGTAATAACAAAGTATAGAACAAGATCACATGAAAATGTCATATTCTTAATGATCGGTGATTTATGGTATGTTTGGATGGAAGACTTTAGAGCGAGGGGATGACTTATTTTTCTTTTCTAAATTAAAGCTGCAAACATATCCGTTCTTTTGAAATTTCAAATATATACCAAAATACAGACTTAACCCTCAAAAACACTCAATCCAAACATACCCTAATGTTTTGACAGTTCGACTTAATCCAAAAATACACCCCCCCAATAGTAACCAACTATCTTAACCTAACTAACCATTGAATAAGACAACATGCCTAACTTTACATGTACCTAATGAACAGTGATTACGTGCCATCACAACTTAACAAGTAGCAACCTTGTCAAATATTTCAAATTCAAAGCAACATAAAAGTATTGAGATGAGATATCAATTCATAGTGCATACCTTTTTGGTGGTTTCAGGTACTTAGTCTTCAAATCTAACACAACAAAAAATTTAAAAAAGTTTAAATCAATAATGAATACATTATTACATTACATGTAAAATTGAAGATTAAGATAGGTAATGGTTAGAAAACCTACCTGGAGTAATGTCGTAAACAACGGTTAGAGAGATTAAACCAAGAGGGGTAAACTCAGTTTGACCAACGTCGGTATCAAGATAAGCTACTTTCTTACATCTAGTTGTTAATAGGAGATTAAGGAGATAGCGGGCGAAGGTTGATTTGCCAACGCTTCCGGGTCCACAGACGAGTATGACGGGAGGCGTTGAACTGGATACAATGGAATTTGCAGCTTGTGACCATTCCTCTGGGATGAAAATATCCGGTGAAGGGTATGAACCCATTTTGCTTTTTCTATCTGTGAAATTTCAAGACGGTTAAACTTGATGAAAAAGCTCTTTAGGTTAGTCGTGCATATTTTCAAACAGTTGGTGTGCATTCAAAATGTGTGTTGAATGAGAGAACTAGAAACATGAAAGAGATACGAACAAAGTGAAGAAAAAGGTAAGGAGCATACCTCAGATGAACGGTGATGAGACGGCGCGCGGCAGTGATGAGGGAAGCTGTAGATGGAGGAGCGACGGCGGTGAGAGACTCAGGTGACGGCGCGGGTAGGATTCGATTTTTGTTTTCAACTTTGGTTATTGGTTACGGGGCGTATTGAATTAGGATTATAAGAGAATTTAAAAGACTTTTTTATCAATCAAGACTCTTTGCAACTTAAAAAAGTCTTTTGTTATTTAATCAAGACTCTTTGTCATTTAAAAAAAGTCTTGTGGTATTCAATCAAGACTCTTTATTACTTAAAAAAAGTCTCGTGGTATTCAAAATCATGCAAATTTCGAAGGATTGTTTAATAAATTGGATTTTGATGGATTTGGTGGGATTTTCTAGTGAAATTTTAGCATGAAAAAGTCTTCCATGAAAACATGAGATTTCTCAGGATTTGTTTTTGTTCTTTAAAGATTTTCCTCTCTCTCCCCCTTCTCTCTCTCCCTCTCTCCCTTTCTCTCCACCTTTCTCTCTTTTCCCTCCTCTCTCTCTCTTCCCCTCTCTCTACTATCCTCACGCTCTCTTTTTCCCTCCTCTCTCGCCGTCCCTTCTTCTCACTCAGCTCACTCTCTCTCTTCTTCCCTCCCCTCTCCTCATCCCTTTCCTCTCTCTCCTCTCTCTCTCGTCTCTCTCTCTCCTCTCTCTCTCTCTCTCCCTCTCTCTCTCTCTCTCTCTCTCCTCTCTCTCTATCTCACTCTCTCTCCTCTCTCTTCTCCCTCATAAAAAAATAAAGTAAAATAAATAAAAGAGTGTGTATTGAAAATATTGTGAAAGATAGTGTGTTATGATCATTTTTTTTCAATGAGTCTTTAAAAATTCATAAAATCTTTTGAAATCTTTTGAAATCCATAAAATCATTTGAAATCCTTTAAAATCTTATGAGTTAAATCCATTGAAATCTAAATTGTAAATCTCAATAGTCTTTTAAAATCATCAAAGTCATTAAAATCATGCAAAGTCTTTTAAAATCCATAAGACTTTTTTAAACAAAAATTATCCTTTAAAATCTTAATCCAATACATCCCCCTAAACTGTACTGAGGGTAAAGGTTGCGGTTGGTCTGTTATAGCATCTCCAATGGGGCTCATTGGACGAAGAAAGAATGGATGTCCTGAGCAATTAACGGGTGACACATTTAAAAAAAAAAACGTGTATAAGTTTGTTTCATTTTCAAAAGAAATAATATTTTTTGAGGTAATTTATAATTTAATAAAGCCAAAGACAGTGCTTCGACAACACGTGTCTAACTCGACATTTTCGACATCATTGTCGGCTCTTCTTGTCAACAAGTGATTTGTAGCACCAACCAACGTCCCTGACATTATCGTCGGTCCAGATTCTTAATATTTTTCCACCATCTTGTTGGTAATTTGATATTTTGTTCATAAAATAAATTGTTAGCAGAGAAGCAAAAGTCTTCACCTTACGGCTATGTTTGGATTGGTAGAGAGTGGTGGAATGGGATGGAATGGAGTGAGATAGAGTCAAATTCCATTGTTTGGTTTTATAAAAAAAAGGAATGGAATGGAATGGGATGTGATGGAACCCATTTCATCCAATACCACTCATTTAGCCAATTTGACATGTATCCAATGGAATGTAACACATTAATAATACAATTACAATTTTGTCCCTATTTTTTCTATTAATTTTTTAAATTCA